>CM029384.1:7090913-7647124 GCA_017165825.1 Hepsetus odoe
AGGAAGATGCAGAAGACAAGAATAAATGGAAACAGATGATCCTAAATGGGAGCAGCCAAATGAAGAGGAAGAAGCAGAAGAAGTAGAAGAAATCTTTCTGTGTCTGTGAATCAGTGGACTGAATGTGTTGACTGAGTAGACTGAGTTTTTGAAATAATGTGGCCGACTGTATATACATTTATGAGAGGCTAAGGCATTACCTGCTTTGCAAACATACACCTTAAAAAATAAGCATAATTTTTTACTTATAATGTAATAAACATGGCTGCTGGGAGTTCATTGAATGTCAAAAAAAAGTTCTAGGAATTTGAGACAATTAGAGATTTCATCTGTTAACTTTCTACCAAAAAAATTTAAGGCAACTTAATTAAATAACTATTTTAAAACACAGTTTCACTTAAAATGTAAACTGTACCTCACCCAACACACACACGATTTCACACACATTATGTAATGTAGCACATAATGAGCTGTCAGTCACGTTGTATGACACCATGTTAAACATCAACCATACAATTTTCTTCTTCATTTTCTTGAAATGAAGATACAGATTATATTACAGGTGGATCTGCTGCTTTGAAATAAATTATTTGATAAAATACTATTAAAGTTATTTGTTGGTAAACATTATGATGTTGCAGTAAGTATACAATAAATGAACATACGTAAAGTTACACAGTAATTAGATTCTTTCCACCCTTTTTCCCAGAAGGTCAGCACTTCTGAGATGTACTTTGGGGTCTAGTTGTAGCAAAATAAGACAAGTTCCTGGAAATGTAAGGGAATATGACATGCCAATTACAGAATACAGTTGTGAACAGATGTTACACGGTTGGCGTGATTAAAATTGTAGGTCACTTAGCTATTTCCAGGTTGAGGCAGTTACACACTCTGGTATATGCCGTTAGATTTTCCCAAAGGGTTCAATGAGATAAATCTAAAATAGCAGTTCATGAGGCAGAGCATGTGTGTGTGTGTAGTAGGTGTGCATGTGTGTGTGTGTGCATGTGTGTTAACTTCAGAAAACTCCCATATGGTATTGCTATGCCCATTAACACTGTCATTGCGTAAGTGCAGATGCTGCCCTGCCAAATAAATCCTCATTTAGAAACTAAAATGTTTCTTAAATAAGATGTACTTACACTCATCTCCCTCTCCCTCCCTCTTGCTCTCTCTCCCACAGACTTTCCAATAGCTCCGTGGTCTGTACTCTGCTTGGGACTTGAAAAACCCTCGGAAACATATTAATTCTTGAAAGTTTAACATATCAATTTGAAACCAACTTTAAATATTTAAAGAAAGAGCCCGCCTAAAAACAAAAGATGAGAAAATTATGCTAAAGATTCCATCGGATTCTAGTTCTGTTTATCCGCTGTTTAACACAGTTGAATGACTTCATAACCATTTTTGAATTTATGCACCTCTTCAGCTCCTATAGACATTTGTAATTTTCAAGGTTAGGTCAAATTATGCTTTTTCTCCATTATTTATTTTATATCTATAGCTATTATTTTTAAATCCAAAAAGGGAAAATCTGAAATAAAGGTGTGAGCTTTATTCATGTTGTATCCAAATCCATTTAAATCCAACACACACAAAAGAATAAAAACTTTAAAAAAGTAATATAAAACCAATCAAACACTAAAATCAATAATAAATTGTGTTGTCGGGACTACACGATACACAAAAGTTTTTTATGTCTTTTTTTTGGCCACATGTGTTACATATTGCAACATAGGCGATGTCTTAGTTATGACTCTAATTCCTCCTAATAAGCTTCACGTTTACATATTTAGTAAATGCCTTTTCTTTCTAACTTTGACCAAAAATTGAAAAAAGTTATTTTCTGGCATTTAAGACATTCATTTCTTTGCTTAAGGCATGAATGCAACATCCAGTTACTCATGCTGTTATATTACAGTGAGATTTATGATTCCTACTTGAATTTTGCCAATCTTCTTAGTGGACAAGCATTTAATCAATCATTCTATCCAACTATTTTGTCCATTACTCCACTGAGTGACTGGACCATATTGTGGATTAAGAAAGAAGTGTATTCTGGAACTCCTGTCAGCTAATTTTTTTAGTTTAAAAACACTCATAGTCTAATACTAGTTTGACTTCTTAAAGATGGCTATATTGTACTATATCAGTTTCCTCTCATCCCTCCTCTTTAATAACAAAGGTTCCTAAAAGGTTCCAAAGACCATTTTTTATGAGTGTAGTCCAAGCATTCTGTATGTTTTACATGGCCATCATTTTCATCCATTTTTTAGCTTTAGCATGCACCTCCCCCTTTAGCTGCCTCTCACCTCACCTCCATTCCCCCTTTTCTCTCTCTTTTTCTTTGCACCTTTTCATTCTCATCTCCTTATTTTGATCTCAAGCCTTAAGGTTATCTCCACTGTGGCACAGAGAGTAAAACCTGCAGGATGTACATCATTTTAATTTTTCCATTCACCAAACTGAATAAAAATTTTGCTTACGTGATGCTTTAAGCATAGAACTTTTTAGTCCACAGCTGCTCCATCTGCAATATTATGTGTTATATTATAATATTATATTAGTTTAGTTAAAAAGACTATTTATTTTATGCCCAGGTTACGAACTATAAAAGTATAAACAAATATACATATATCATGACAAAATATATTATTATAAAATGTATGATAAAAACAATAAAAACAGACATAAAACAAAGAAATAATAAAAGTAGACACATTCTAAAACGCATGAATGTTTTCAGCATAAATATATATTTTAAAAAAGCTATCGAAAGTACATTATTAAAACTGCATCTATGATTTCCATTTATCATATCATATCAGATTATTTTACATTAGATGAGATTCATAGCTTATTAGTCATATTGAATCATTTAGTTGCAGCATCATTTATAAAGCATTACTAGTAACAAGGAGACTTTACAGAAAACATACATATTGTAACAAAAATATAATACACTATAATACAGCCTCGAGTTATAACTATAATACAATATAATACAGCCTTGAGTAAGAGGAAACTAGTATATTACAGGAGTAGTGTGATTATAAGGTAACAGCTTGCTCATTCCTAGAATAGGAGTCATTATTTTCTGATGGGAAATGAGTAGCATAAATATATGGTATCCATTTTTAGCAGATTTGCTTATTAAGATGTCCATTGCAAAAATGATAATCATTAAGTTAATATCAGTAACAATGTTGAATCAGGTTGAATCAGCACCATTGGGATAGCTTTTTTTGCAGTAAGTTATTTTTGAATCTTTTTTAATCAACTTTAAGAGTAAACCACAGTCCATAGTAATTCAGTAATGGGTGTAACATCCATTACTGCTGAAAAGACAAAGATCTATAAAAGCAAAAGAGGCAGATGTTGACCTCCAGAGGTCAAGATATGACTATGGAAATCCTAATAAATGGAAAACTGTACTGGTTGCAAATAAATTAAAAAATGTGCTAGAAAAGGGAACTTATGTTAAGTCATAGTCTGGTAGAAAGGGTAAGCAACTCACAAAGATCTCAAATATAATAAATTTATTATATTATATATAATTTATTTGCTCATTACAGTATTAAAAAAACAGATTTAACTTTATCGGTTCTATTGTGGTTTAGATCTTTAGATATTTATTGTTTTGTGTTTTATAGATCTTTAGCTTCAAAATGATCTGATCATCACTGTTATGTCATTACCAAATATCACTGAGGTCCAAACAGAGCTCTGTGGGGGGTTTTCTTGCTAATAAATGCTACCAAAGTTGCCTGGATAGCGTGAATTAATCTTAGGCAGGCTTTACAACCGGATAAAGTCCACAGACATACTTCAGAAATCCATCTTTCACACATATAGAACCCTTCAATGAACCCTTCGGCTTACATTTCAAAGTTTGAAAGTTTCTGGAAAGCTTCTAGTGCCAGGATCTTACCTTAACATTTGAGGTGAACATTTATAGACAAGCACAATTTTGTTCTAAATATCCGGTTTTCAGATCATTTCCATCATGGAACATTCTTCATTCTGTACAGTCTTGTCAGTTTTTATCAGTTACACTCTACTGTTCATTCTTTAACCAGACTTTATAAACTGCACATTAAAAAAGGTTGGTTTGACTAGAATGTGATGTGATTAACCCTTTATGCCTCAAAGCAGCAGTGCCCAAATCTAGTCCAGTTTCTAGGGCCAGTTTCTAGCATTGTCTGATGATTTACCTGTGCAAACAAACCTGGATCAACTCACTGATAGTCACTAAATAAATAAGTCAGTAAATAATAGCAAAAATAACAGTAATCTATGCATTATTTAAACAAATGTGTTGGGGTATAAATGCACTGATCGTGCATGTTTCCCCTGGGAGTCCTGCTGTTCCAGCTGATGTGTGCTGCATGTTTAATTAGATTTTCACTATTCGTTTTGAAATGTCTGTGGGTGTAGCTGTGAAATCTTGTGATTGTAATCTGGCTTTATGCTAAACCAGGCAAAGGGAAAAGGGGGATGGTTAATAGATAAAGGGTATAGAGAGATAGCTTCAAGCTCCAATTTCAACCACGACCAAATATGGAAAGATGAACACAAAACCAAATTTTAAGCCACGCTTTTCCTTCAAGCAGTGTACACTCAGAGTGTCTGTTGGGTGGGGGGTGGGGGGTGCAAGAGGAGGAAAAGAAAGATAAAGTAAAGCAAATCAGATGCATTCTGCACAGTTATGTATGTGTGCAGGGAATAGGCTTCAGAGGGGATCCCTTGCTCTGCCTTTAATCCATCCCATCCCCCATCCTGACACCCCTTTAATCACCAGTCAACCCCTTAAAGTTACAGTGGGCAAAAAATCCTACAAATTCATACCATTTTCCTTTGGTCGATCAGTCATGTTTGCCATCTGCATTTTATTTCTTCAGCATTTCTTAGACCTACAATGCTAATGTAGCCAGCATTCATTGAAGCAGAAACAGTAATGGAAGCATCTTGTGAACTGCACTGGTATATACAACATTTTTTTCTTTTAAAAGAACAACATTATACAGTGTCAGAAACTATGTAAGTAAGTGCATCTGGGATGACTTAACTCAAAGTAGCTAAATTAAAAATGGATTTCATTCATTTAGACCTGCTCATTGCATAATATTACTTACTGGCTAAACGTTTTCATTACTTGTTAGATATATTATCCTTTCAACTCTAATGCAAAACTAAAGAAGCAAACTTGAGATTCTAAATGGACTTCGACCAATTGAATCCATTTGGCATAGGTAATTTGGTATATTTGATTTTTTGATTTAACTTGCACCTTAATTTCCCTCCTACTTCACCTGCACTTTCCCTCAGTCTGTGAGGACATTAGCCCATCCATCTTTTCCTCAATCACACACACATTCACACACACGAACACCTCCCTCTCATCTTTGACCCAAATTTTGGCAATGAGGGGAAGAGGGGTCTTTTGTGTGTGTGTGTGTGTGTGTGTGTGTGTGTGTGTGTGTGTGTGTGTCAGTGTGTGTCAGTGTGTGCACGCGCGTGTGTGTGTGTGTGCCATAGAGAGAAGTAGGGAGGAAACAAGGGGACATTCAAAAACCCCCACACGCCCACTGCACACACACAGACCTGCAATCCCACATGGTTTCAGATTGTGTGTAAATGACGGTGTCCGTCTGCTTGACAGCTTTAAGGTCAGCGCACGCTCTCTGAGGTTGTTTTAAGAGAAGAAAAGAAAGAAAAAGAGAGGAGTGCAGAGAAATGAAAGGAGGAAAGGGGGAGTGGAGAAGCAGACACAAAAGAGGAGAGGCAGAGGGGACGCCCGAGTGTGTGTGAGTACGCTTCTTGGCGAGTGTGTGCATTGCACATATATACATGCATATGTGTGTCTGCATGAGTGCCTAAAATATGTGTGTTTTTTCAAAGGAACTCTTTGTTCATGTTTGAAAGAGTTTTGTGTTTGATCTTAAATATTATTATTGCAGTTACTTTATCTAAACGGTGGTCACTCATACAGCACACAGCTGTGTCAAGAGAGAGCCTATACATAAACACATCCAAAGCATGTTCCCGCTTTCTTTTTCTCTTTTTCATTCTAAGTGCTACATGAATGCCCCTAAATGGTCAGGAATTCTATTTTTAGTCCTTTCTGCTAAACACATCAAGCGCTCTACAGTTTTTTCCTTTCTTTCTTGGATGCTATCTGGGCTTTCTTGGATGCTTTCTTAAACTACTCCATCTTAGCTTGTATGTATATATATACATACATACATACACACATACATACATACATACATACACACATACATACATACATTTAATGCTTTGCAGTTTTTGTAAATGAAATGTATTTAAAAAATGAGGAATGAAGAGTAAAATAATTTAGCTGTGATTTGCATTGATTTATATGTGTCAAAGGTCACCCTGTTTATTTTAATCTTATTTAAAAATGTACAATAAAATCATTGTTAAGTCATTACCAAATATCATTAACATTTAGGGGATTAAATATAATTAATGTCATCACTGAGGCCTAAACAGAGCTCTGTGGGGGGTTTTCTTGCTAATAAATGCTACCGAAGTTGCCTGGATAGCTTGAATTAATCTTAGTCAGGCTTTACAACCAGATAAAGTCCACAGACATACTTCAGCGGTCCATCTCTCACACATATAGAACCCTTCAATGAACCCTTCTGCAAAGTTTGAAAGTTTCTGGAAAGCTTATAGTGCCAGGATTTTACCTTAACTTTTGAGGTGAACATTTATAGAAAAGCACAGCTTTGTTCTAAATATCCGGTTTTCAGATCATTTCCATCATGAAACATTCTTCATCCTGTACAGTCTTGTCAGTTTTTATCAGTTACACTCTACTGTTCATTCTTTAACCAGACTTTATAAACTGCACATTAAAAAAGGTTGGTTTGACTAGAATGGACATGGATAATGCATAAGATATTAGTTTTGATATTGGAAATGCAGTATTTTGTATATTTTGATAATGTTTAAAAACATTTTTTTTGGCCCAAAGCAATTTAACTACTTACATTTGACTCAAATAATTGAATGCAACATCTATTTCATATAGACTATTTAATTTAAATATAATCAATTAATTTTTCCTTTAAGACGCAAAGCAGTTTTAAGCTAAATTACTTTTATTCAGTACAAATCTAGCATATTATAAATGTGTGTATTGGCAGTGGGGAAGATAAGTAATTTTAGAAAAAAAAAATAATAAGACCCCAGTTATGCAATAAATGAATATTATGCATATCTAATGCAGGTTCTATTTCTCCTCAATGGAAAAACAAAACCATAATATAAAGCAAGCTTTGTTCCCTACTATTAAAGCTGGAGTTGTGAGCTGAAGCAGAGCCTCAAACGCTATCACATATGCACACTTTAATAAATTGTTTACTATTACAATAAAATGTAGTCATGCCCCTTTTACAATGTTACGTTGGTTTAGAATTAATTTATTAACATTTTTAAATCCTATACTTTGCAAACATAAAGCTCGCAGTTGGTGATCATAATCACAAATGACATTTTTAACTACAATCTTAAATACAGTGATTCAGATGTATTTTGATTGTATATTGCCCTGCAGCTTTTTAAAGTTGTATGTCTAACCCTGAGAGAATTTGACTTTAACTAACTTTAAAAGTCAGTCAGTCAGTCATTTTCTGGGCCGCTTGTCCTAATTAGGGTCGCAGGGGGGTGCTGGAGTGCATCCTAGCTCACACAGGGCAAAGGACGGGGACACACCCTGGACAGGTCGCCAGCCTATCGCAGACTCACTTTAAAAGCAAGCACAGAAATGTCCATCCTGTTTGAATTAGATAGTCCTTCTGTTGGAGTGCCATAAGTGCTAGAACTGGGGCCGGTTAAAGTGCTGCTGGCAGAAGCAAACTGGATACAATTACCTTTAAAGAAGCAGCATACTTTAAAAACTGGGGAAGTATAGAAGTAAAGGAGTAAAGGACAGAGAGAGTGAGTGAGAGAGAGTGAGTGAGAGAGAGAGAGAGAGAGAGAGAGAGAGAGAGAGAGGGAGAGGGAGAGGGCGAGGGAGAGGGCAGATGAAAGCAGGTTGGCACTGATGTGGACACAAGGACATTCTGCTGAGCATGTGCCCTGTCTGCCATTCTTCACTGCCCAGGGGGAGGGCACCAAGTGATGAGATAATTGTGTGGGTTTGTATAAGAGTTTGTGTGTTCTGTGGTCACATGCAATTGATGCAAAGGATATTGCAGGACTTTTTTTACACAATGCAGGAGGTTTGCAAGAAAATAACTTGTTTTAGGTTATTCCTTGTAGAGAATGGGTGGGTATTTTACTCAGACTTTAAAAGGGATTTCAAACTTTTGCACATGTATATCACTGCTATGTTTTTGTTACAGCAGACGTTGCTGTATAAAGTCACTCCTCTCATTTGTGAGGTAATTCTAGCCAGAATCATTTTATTTCTTTTCATTTAACTCCCAGATGAGATGTGTGGGCATTCTAATGTCTAACTTCCCTTTTTTACCTTTGGGGATGAGTGTTATTTCAACCTTGAGACAAAAAGAGGGGTGGATGGAAAAGGAAGTGTGTGTGTGTGTGTGTGTGTGGGCGTGACTCACTCCTGCTCGGTGGGTCTTTCTTCACCATCATTACCCCTACTCACACTCTCAGACACAGATTAGAGGTGAAGGGCTTGCAGGGGTTGCTGGTTGCAGAGAGAAGACCAGGAGACATCATGCCCAGACTGAAGGCTCTCTCCTGGGCATGTGACTATAGGAAGGCCCAAGGCATCCTTTTCTGACTGTTCGGCCTAGCACTGTGACTTCACATAAAGGGTAATACCGATCGTAAGGCAGGAGGACACTGAAGATACAAGTCCATTCACAATAAAAAGAGAGAGAGAGAGAGCGAGAAAGAGAGAGAGAGAGAGAGAGAGAACTTAGTTATCCATGCCTGTCTGATATTTCTCAGACTTGCCCTTATATAGCCATGACAATCAATACCCTACATGTTTTATTGGGAGGCCAACTGTAAACATTTGTCATAGAAAAATGAGCAGAGACAAACCAGAGAATGCACACACATGCTGCCCAGAGCCACCGGCTAGTCCTGTAGGGAAAGGGATGTGTGGTCAATACTCAAAGGAAAAGGTGTGTAACTATATATTTCTACCATGGCTTTCATAGTAACTCTCTTCTGCAGTTCTGAGCCATCTTGGTTTAATAACACACTGCCACCACATTGAAGTATGCATTTATGCTAAGATAGCTTTATTTCAATTGTCTTTACTACTTTTCCTTTTTTAGGACCTCATTGCCTTCTTCATTCACATAGTAATTTGCATTAAGCTTGATAAATGAGAAATAAAACCATGGGCTAAAATTTTACTATATACACTCAGTGGCCAATTTATTAGAACCCCCTTTCATGTCTCTACATTGCAGTCCATCTGTAGATGCACAATGTATGTCTCATTCTCTAGTCCTTAAACTTCCTTATTTTTCGGCTGCTCCCATTTAGGGGTCACCACAGCAGATCAACCATTTCCATGTCTTACGGTCCTCTGCATCTTCTTCCTTCAAACTGACCACCTTGATGTCCTATCACACAACAAACCCGAACCTCCTCTTTTGTTCTTCCTCTTTCCTGGTATTTCCATCTTCAACATTCTCCTCCCAATATGATACTCGTCTCTCCTCTGGACATGTACAATGCAACCTTGCTTCTCCAACTTTGTCTCCAAATCGTCTAACCTGAGCTGTCCCTCTAATATATTCATTTCTAATCCTGTCCATCCTCGTCACACCCAACAAAAATCTCAGCATCTTTAACTCTGACACCTCCAGCTCTGCCTTTATCACCTCAACTCCCTGCATCCTAACCACTCCACTTTCCTCTCTTTCATTCACATTCATGTATTCTGTCTTTGTCCTGCTCACTTTCATTCCTCTCCTCTTTAGAGCATATCTCCATATCTCCAGGTTCTTCTCAAGCTGCTTACTTCTCTTGCTACAGATCACAATCATCAGCAAACATCATTGTCCACAGGGGACTCCTGGCTAACTTTGCCTGTCAACCTGTCCATTACTATTGCAAACAAGAATGGGCTCAGTGCTAATCCTTGATGTAATCCAAGTTCTACCTTAAATGCATCCATTACTCCTACTGCAGATCTCACTACTATAACACTGCCCTCATACATATCCTGAACTACTCTCAAATACTTCTCAGTAATACCTTAATCCTAATACAAAACCACAACTCCTCTGTCACAACTCGGTTACATGGTTTCTCCAATTCAACAAAGTCACAATGCAACTCCTTTTGACCTTCTCTGTACTTCTCCAGCAACACCAGTACACTTCATATCCACTCCTCAGGCATCCTCTCATTTTCCAAGATTGTGTTAAACAATCTGGTCAGAATCTCCACTGCCATCTCTCCTAAACACCTCCATGCTTCCACCGGTATGTCATCTGGACCATTCTTCATCCTCTTCTTTGATGCCCTTACTTCCAGCTTGCTTATTTGCTGCACTTCATCCAATCTGCTCTTTCTCTCATTCTCTTCATTCATCAGCTCCCAAAGTACTCCTTCTATCTGCTCAACATGCTCTGTTCACTTGTGAGTACATTTCCATTTCTATCCTTTATAGCCCTGACCTGCTGCCCATCTTTCCCAGCTGTGTTGCTCTGTCTAACCAATCAGTAAAGGTCCTTTTCTCCCTCCTTACTGTTCAACCTCTCATACAATTCACCAAACACCTTATCTTTAGCCTTCGCCACTTATCCCATTCCTCTTCTCTTGCCTCTTCTTCTGTATACACTCCTGGACTTCTTGGTTCCACCACCAGGTTTCCTTATCCTCCTTCTTCTTTCCAGATGTCAGACCAAGTACATTTCTAACTGTACCGCTTCTGCAGTAGTTTCCCAGCAACCCCTCCCAGTGCACATGTTAACACTTGCCTGAATTCCACCTTACAGTCTTCCTTCTTCAGCTTCCACCACTTGATCCTTGACTCTGCCCTCACTTTCCTCCTCTTCTTGACCTCCAAGGTCATCCTACAGACCACCATCCTAAGCTGTTTAACTACACTCTCCCCTGTCACTACTTTGCAGCCTCCAATCTCCTTCAGACCAACCCTTCAGCAAAGGAAATAATACACCTGTGTGCATCTTCCTCCACTCTTATACACCACCCTGTGCTCCTCCCTGTTCTTAAAATAAGTATTAACTACAGCCATTTCCATCCTTATCACAAAATCTACAACCATCTGAACTTCAGCATTCCTCTCCTTGACACCATACCTACCTATCACCTCCTCATCACCTCTGTTCCCTTCACCAACATATCCATTAACGTCTGCACCAATCACCACTCTCTCTCCCCTGGGTACACTCTATCACTTCATCTAACTCACTCCAGAATTCTTCTTTCTCCTCCATCTCACAACCAACTTGTGGGGCATAAGCATTAATAACATTCATTATCACACCTTCAACTTCCAGTTTCAAACTCATCACCCTCCCTGACACCCTCTTCACCTCCAAAACACTTTTCACATGCTCTTCCTTCAGAATAACACCTCCCACATTCCTCCTTCTATCCTCACAATGGTAAAACTATTTAAACCCTCCTCCAATACACCTGGCCTTACTACCATTCCATCTAGTCTTTTGATCACACAAAATATCAACCTTCCTTCTTCCCATCATATCAGCTGATTCTCTACCTTTACCAGATATGCTAATAAGAGGCAGCGTGTGTGTATAGGGGCAGTGGTGTTCTTTTGGTAAGGGAATTGGCCCCCCGAATCTGAAGTCTGTGGTTTCACATCCCTTACCAATAGGTTGCCCCGAGGTACCCTTGAGCAAGGTACCGTCCCCATCACTGCTTCCCAGGTGCTTTTAATAGTTGGCCCCTGCTGCACGTGTTTGTATGGGTTAAACTTAGAGGCTGTAGCAGTGGTGGCCTAGTGGTTAGGGAGTTGGCCCCATGATCAGAAAGTAATTGGTTTGAATCCCAGACCAGTACGTTGCCCTGAGGTACGCTTGAGCAAGGTACTGTCCCCATCACTGCTCCCCAGGCGCTTTCAGTAGCAACCCCCTGCTGCACGTGTATAGGTAAAATGCAGTGGTTGAATTTTTCTGTGCTGCATTTCACAATGACAAGAATGGTCATTTTAGCTTTCACTTTCAATTGTTTTGACAGTGACAGTGTAAAATGTCTTTAAGATAGGTACATTCCTGCTTCCACCTGCCTGGCACCTGCCGCACTCTTGTTGAGTCACTGAATGGCACTGTTGCAGTCGTGTTGAGTGAATTAAGTTTTTGGATTTTGCAAAACAAAAAATGGACAGTAATATCAATAGCAGTGGATGGTTTTTCTAGTGGTTTTAATGAATCTAGTGTTTGTACTAGATTCTTCATACTTCATAATCTCTTTAGTAAATAAATAAACTGAAGCCTGACCAAGTTCATGACCTGACTTGCTGCCCTTTTTATCTATGCTGTAGCTGTTCTATACCAATTGCAAAATAATTGTAAAAAGCTATCTTCCTTTCTCTTCCTGCTGTAGAGTCTGTGAGCTGTGCCGTCTGGAACACTGTCTGCCCCATTGTCATCAGACGTCATGAGCTGGAGCTTCCTAACACGACTGCTGGAGGAGATCCAGAACCACTCCACGCCAGTGGGGAAACTCTGGCTCACCACACTGGTTGTCTTCCGCATCGTACTGACAGCAGTGGGTGGTGAGTCCATCTACTACGATGAGCAGAGCAAGTTCGTCTGCAACTCTGGCCAACCGGGCTGCGAGAACGTCTGCTATGATGCCTTTGCACCACTCTCACATGTGCGCTTCTGGGTCTTCCAAATCATCCTATCTGCGATGCCTTCACTCCTCTACATGGGTTATGCGGCCAACAAGATCTCCCACAATGAGGATGCACGAGGGACAGGAGGTGGAATTCCAGCAGGAGGTGGGGCAGGGGGTGGTTACACACAACGGAGACCAAGGAAAATGTACTTTGGGGCACGGCAACACCGGCCAGGACATGAAGACGGAGAGGAAGAGCGAGAAGATGACCCTATGATTTATGAGGTACCTGAGATTGACAACACCAGAAGAGAGCTGGTGCCTCCACGGCCTAAGCCGAAGAGACGCCATGATGGACGAAGGCGCATCCATGATGATGGCCTGATGCGGGTGTATGTACTGCAGCTGCTGATTCGTTCTGCTCTGGAAGCATGTTTTCTGGCAGGACAGTACCTGCTTTATGGCTTTCGTGTGGTGCCTGTCTTTGTTTGCTCAAGCGAACCATGCCCACATAGAGTGGACTGCTTTATTTCAAGGCCTACGGAGAAGACCATTTTTCTGCGCATCATGTATGGTGTCAGCTGCCTCTGCTTGCTACTAAACATATGGGAGATGATTCACCTGGGAGCAGGGGCCATCAAGGATGCCCTGCGCAAGCGCAACACCACAGCAGCTGAAGATGAATATCAGCTGGGCCTGCTGGGGCCAGGGGGTGTATCTGTTGGAGTGGGCGGGCCTGCACTCAGCGAGGGAGAAACAGCAGATGAAGTGAGGGGCGGGGTCAGGGAGGCAGACTATGTGGGTTACCCCTTTGCATGGAACACACCTTCAGCACCGCCAGGTTATAATATTGTAGTGAAGCCTGAGGCCATGCCCTACACAGACCTGAGCAATGCCAAGATGGCATGCAAGCAGAACCGTGCCAACATTGCACAGGAGGAGCAGCAACAGTATGGTTCCAATGAGGACAACTTTCCATCTGCGGGCGATGCGCGGCCACCTCCAATCAACAAGGATGTCATCCAACTGGAGGCAGCGATTCAGGCCTACACTCTCCAGCACCATGCCAATAATAATGAAGATGACGATGACATGCACAACAACCCTGATAATGATGATAAGCCACAGAGCAACATCCCTTCTGCCCCTCCCAAAGATCGCAAACACCGACCTAAACATGTCAAAGCAGGCAGCGCAGGGAGCACTAGCAGCAGTAGCAAGTCTGGAGAAGGCAAACCATCTGTTTGGATCTGATACTTCTTGTGTGCACACTGCCACAGATTTAGTCAAGTACAAATGTTTGGATTGTCTTTGTTAAATTTCTAAGTGAAAACGTACACCTGTTTAGGAAGAACACACTTCTGCACCTCAAAAACATTTAATGTGGCTTTGGCAGAGCTTATGGCAGTGAATGCAGAGAGATTGTGTCATAAAATTGTTGGACAAAATGCCATTTAACTTATTGATGGTAGAAAACATGTGCTTACTTTTCACTAAGGAAGTCAACATAATTTGCCATTTGACCAGGGATGTTCTGCCCCCAATTGTGTTTTATTACAGATTTTTGGAATATCTTGGCCATTGACATTCATACAATCACAGACATGAAATACATCAGGAGTGATTGAAACATCTTTTGTGCCTTAAGATCCATAGATCCGTCCAAGAACTCTCTAGAAGTTGGAAAGCATCTTCAAGCTTTTTCCTCATCTCCCTTTCGGTTGAAACTCTGCGTGAAATAGCCAAGAGGTCTTTAAGCCACAGTTTGTTCAATTTTTGAGTAGAAACTTAATTTTATGATAGTGGCTCCTGGGGTATCACTTTAAAGGGTGATGAAAATACATTCCACTTCCAAACCAACCGTCATCCTCGTATCACCTTAAACAGTAACAAAGACATTATGTTGCCAAAATATACAGTGCCACGATTTAACAATGCTGTGACAACACATCTTTTCCTTTCCATACAAGAAGGGTCTTGTCCTCCTTGTTATTCTTATTCCACATCAGATCTTATAGCTGAATGCAACAGACCAGTGTCAGAAACTCATGACAATGTACAGTTGAGTAAAACATTGCCTTTACCCTTTTCTTACCCTGCCCTCTTCTGGTTCAAAGTAAACATTTCAGTCAAACCAGGGGCATTCCAGCTCCAACAGCTAGGTATTGGTAGTCTAGTCTGTTTCAATAGTTTTTAGTATCTCAGTAGTTGTGTGTTCTGCTATGTTCAGAAATGTTCATTTGCATTTTTAAGGATTACAGAGATTTAACATATGATCACTCTACATTTTTATAAAGTTATGCATGCCTACATAGAAACCCAAATGAGAGACTTCTACACAATGTGGGAAAGAGTCTTCCTGACACATTCCAGTTGATCTAATACTTTCTGCCTTTTTTGTATGTTATGGTGCAACAAATGACCATTGTGGGAGACCAAATACTGTTTGTCACCACGGAGACATCGTGCTGCTATGCAGTCATGCTGTCCAAGGAGAACAGGCCATAGAACGCCTATGTTTGTGCCAATGTCTGTGTACGCACGTGTGTGTGTGTGTGTGTGTGTGTTTTATCTTTATTCTTGCCATGCGAGAAATGGAGGAGACAAACCCTTTATTATACAGCAATACTTTTCTCTACTGATGATTGTGGATTTGAGTGAATTGTGACTTGTTAAGACTTGACTTATTTATGACTTTCAAATATATTTGGTCTTTTTTTTTATATTGGGATTTTTATATGTGGAAATCCAACATTGACCATATCATTTGGTTAAAACAGATTATTTTGTAGGTTTTTCTTATTTTAATGCCTTCAAAGAACAACAAGAAAGCCTTTTTTATATGTTTTTATAGTTAACCAATGAAAAAAATAATTTTCCCTGTGTTTAGTGCATTGTGCTCCCTCTTTGCTGTTAGTGTGGTTTAATTAGAGGCCACCATGCTGAACAAATACAACCCTTTTTGAAATTTCACTAAGGGAAATTTAAGAATGTGAAAAAATGATGGCGGGAAATTTTCAGACTCAGTTTGAGAAAATCCAGCTGCAGTTGCAGATAAAGAGATTCAGCTGGGTATTGTTTTGGCTGTGATTGAGGAACAGATTGGGAAAGAAGAGGAAGGAGCGGTAAAAAAAAAAACCAAAAAAAAAATATTAGGGTCATTTTTAGAGCAGCTGAGTGCACAAGAGCTAGAGGTCCACATGGATATGAAATTGAATCCTGAACCTGACCTGGACCTATACTTCTACTAAATCTAAAACCTAAACTCAGATTACACTTTCACACACCAACAGAGATTAACAGGGATTTTCACAGATGTGGTTTTACAGAGTTTTGCTACTACTTAAGTTAAATGACTGAAACTGCCCTGCTGGATAAACTTGTATTTTACACACCTGTAAAACTCACAATGTTTTATTACCCATGTGCTTTTTTTGTAGCATACAGAGAAATGCATCCACCATTGACATGTTGGCCTTGCTGTGCTAAAGTCCCTCTGCTTGCTGCAGCTTCTACTTGCAGAAATTCTTCAGGACACTTCAGGAAATATTAACAAGCAAGAGGGGAGGATCTGCTGAATTTTCCACCAATCTAACATATCAAACTCATCACTATTGGTTTCACTGAAGGGGACAATCATCTACTCCTCAAACTCAAGAGCTATTCTGAATTTAATGATAGCGTTTCCAGCAGGGTCACAACAAAACCTAATGGCGCAATACATTCTCATTATTCCCAGAGTGTATGTACATGTGCTGATATATTCATTATGATTTTCTCCCTTGGGCATTGCAATGTGCAGCTTAGAAATACAGTCAGCTGAAAAATACAAGTCAACTGATTATTACTTTTTACTTCTTGTCATTACCCTTTTTCTCTTGCATAAAAGGGGATTAAAAAGGGATCAACATCTTGTTGAAAGAAAGTTTTTTTTTTAGCTTTCATTTTATGCTGGAATAACCAGCGATGTACAATTATTTCCATTTTTTGGAAACTCCCACTTTTTGTGACTCTTTTATGAAAATGCATGTTTAAGAGCTATTTTGTTAATAAACAAAGGGAAAATAATAAAGAAACAACACAAAAGCTGTGTATGAATCAGTTTTCGATTTCCAACTTTCACAGATGTGCCTTTTATAAGCCATCAGTATTTGATGGGACAGAACTTTTGAGAGAAGTGCTACCACCACCACCACAGAGATATGTAAATAATAATCCTTTATTTATAATCCCACGAATGGGAAATTCACTCTCTGCATTTCACCCATACGCAGCAATGGGCTGCTATTGAAAGCGCCCGGGGAGCAGTGATGGGGACGGCACCTTGCTCAAGGGTACCTCAGGGCAACCTACTGGGAAGGGGTTTGAACCCCCAATCCTCTGATCATGTGGCTGACGCCCTAACCACTAGACCACCGCTGCCCTAAATCCCACTTTCCTTGTCAGTTCATACTCACAAACATGTTTTCTGATAGTTTTGCACTATCAATTATTATTTTAGGGGCAGTGGTGGCCTAGTGGTTAGGGAGTTGCCCCTGCATCGGAAGATTGTGGGTTCGATTCCCTCCCAAGTAGGTTGCCCTGAGGTACCCCTGAGCAAGGTACCGTCCCCATCACTGCTCCCTGGGCGCTTTCAATAGCTGCCCACTGCTGCACGGTGTTTGTGTGCATGGGTTAAAAGCAGAGGTCCAATTTTGTTGTGGTTCACGCTTGCTGTGCTGTGACCTTGCAATGACAGGGGTTGTCACTTTCATCTTTCTTTCATCAGATTAGAAAGATCTACTCCCACTTAAAAGTCACTGAGATGCACTATGTAGATGGGAAACTTGGGATTTAAGTTTGGGATTTAAGGGGTGAAGTAATAAGCCTTATTAATAAGTATAACAATCAGTAGTGCCTGATTTCCAATACAAAAGGAGCCTTGTAAGATACTGAAAACCACATTGCTGGAAATAGCTTGTTATGTATAAATAGGCTTTGAATTAGGATCTCATCTGCAGATGCAATTAGGGCAGAGGAGAAACGGAAAGGGAACGCATAATGATCTGACCACTGCACTGTAAACAAGAAACTAGTCACTGGGTCTGAGAAGAGGTTAAAAAGCAACAAGCATTCTATACACAAATTTTCAGCACATTTTGGTTTTCCATGAACAGGTCTCTTTATATTACTAATTTATATTTAATTTCAAAAATCAAATTTGTCATTTATAGTTAACTCGATATATCTATTATTTCTAGTACCAGACAGGGCTAATGAGCTCAAAATACTGTTGTCTCCATTCAGATCATTTCAGAAGCAGAGCTCTTTGACTGCTTAATGTTATTGGTGGTCAGCATGGAATGTAACCAATATAATCCTGGGTCTTCCATGCTATTTTGTGATGTTCGAAAACACAGCATAACATGTAATAGCACAATGTGTTATCATTATTAATATACATTCATGCTCAACCACTTAGCCTATGAGTAGGGTCCTGGTTGGCGATGGAGCCTAATCCAGCACACATAGGACAAAAGGTTAAGAAGCACCCAGAACAGGCAGACACACAAACAAGATGATAAATTTAGCACTTAGAGCTAATAAGGGTGTCTCTTCCTGCTGACAGTTCATAGTTCTGCATATATGAATTTGCTGGAAGTGTATTCAAATATGCAACAGCCTAGCAATTCTCTATAACTTCTGTATCTTCTATCTTATACCTTCTATATATTCTTTATCCTTTCACACACACACGCACACACACAAACACACACACACATAGACTAAGATATTTCTGCCATGGAAGTCATTAACAGGAAGCATGTCATGTTTATACAGTTATGTAGCTTTTCCCAAAGGAAGCAATGTCATGCAGCATATGACTTATAACAAGACAAAGGTTACCAAAACAGGGGCTTTTTTATAAGCTCTGTCTTTTTGTTAGTCTGCCTGATTTATCGTGTCCTTGTTTGCAGTTCAACAGGACTCGTTCAAGTCTTTTTTTTTTTTTGTGAAGAGAGAAGTGAAGAGAAATGTACTTCCTCCTACTCCTAGAGCTACCAAACAAATTGCTTTCTCACTTCAATTGTAATGCTAAGACTAGGAAGATAATGAGAGCTGTTGGAGAATTAAACATTTGAAAGCAGCATTAAAGGGCTTTTATGTGAAAAAAATTCTAACATTGACACATATTGCAACGAAAAGTAAGTGAATTTTTAGCATGACTTTTTCATTCCTTTCCTCCTTAAAAGATTAAATACTTCCTTTCACCTCAGTAAGAATGCACATGACTAAGCTGCTGTAGACCAAGATACATACACTGATCAGCCATAGCATTAAAACCACTTTCCTAATATTTTGTAGGTCTCGTGCCATCAAAAAGCTCTGACCTATTGAAGAAGAATTCTGAAAGTGTTCTGTAGATTCTATCCCAAGGACATTAGCAACACATCCTTTTAGTTTTAGAATTTGCAATGTGGAACCCCCATTGATTAAATTAGTTTCTCATCTCAAAGAAGAGAAACTGCTTTGAATTCTGCAAACTTTTTGAGGCAACACCTTGAACTCTTTGCCAAGTTTTTCAAATCATTCCAGGACAATTTTTGCAGCATAGCAGAACACACTATCCTGCTGAAAAGTTTCAGTGCCATTATGGAATAATGGTCTGCAAAAATATTAAAATAGGTGTTACAATGAATCAAAGAACCAAAGGTTTCCCAGCAGAACACTGTCCAGAACATCACACTGCTGACTAGCCTTCTTCCTTAGTGCATCCCGGTGCCATCTTTTCCGCTGGTAAGAGATACACACACACTTGGATGTCCACATAATTCATCAGAGCTGGCCACCTTCTTTTATTGCTCCATTGCAAATTTTGGTGCTCTTGTACCCTTTGTGGGTGTTTTCTGTGTTAGAAAGAGTAAGATTGATCCATGAAAACAATGTTATTGCAGCTTAGGTTAGATGTTTTATGGACCACATGGATGAGGAAATTAATGTTATGTTCTAAATGTACATTATAACTCAAATGTAGTTATTTCATATAAGCAAGTGAAATATGATATGGGCCTTTTTTCAGTCCAGAGTTTATTAAGAAAATCCACATCTTTCCTCAATTTAGACAGATTTGACCATTGCCTAATTATGTAATTATGTATTTGGTTAGCTGAGAAATCGTAACTTTTGATAAATACCCCAGCACTGCTAAAACTACACTAGAGGTAATTCCCAGTGCCAGAGGGCAGATTGTATTTATAAAAAAAAAAAAGCAAAACCAAATGCCTTGCACTTGGCACTACATGACTGTGACAAATGGCACCGTTGGAAGAGAAGCAGGAACAATGGCATGAGCACTTCAAGTGACCATAGTGTCTAGATAAGCAGTTAAGGAAATGTGTGGATTATATGACCAAAAACAATTATTCTTCAGCATAAACAATCCTGCCTGCTGAAGGAGTGGTATCTTAATAAAAAATGCATTTTTGCATTTGATAATATCTTCAGGAGGATTTTGTGATAAATTGACCTATTAAACCGTGAAACCCATTTCTAATAGTATGTACATTGTCAAAAAAGGGCACTGTCTTGGTAAATTTTAGTCTTCCGAGGTACAAACAACATAATTCTACTAATACATATTCAACATGGAAATTACTCTCATATTCAATCTGTACACAGCAAATGGAATCTACACAAACAAAAACAGAATATATTAAAAAATGACATCCATCCATCCATTTTCTGCCGCTTGTCCCAAACGGGGTCGCGGGGGAGTGCTGGTGTCCAATCCAGCGCACACAGGGCGAGGACGGGGGACGCACCCTGGACAGGTCGCCAGCCCATCGCAGTAAAAAAATGACATGCTTATATTAATTTAAAAATATCTAACAATGGAGTAAGCAATACATACTAAGTATAATTTCTCAAAATAAGCAAAGGGTGCACAGCAAAAAAAATAAAAGCATTTTTTTCTTTAGCCAACTGGTGGATTTTCTCAATGTAGCCATTTAAGTGAAAGTGACAACCCTTGTCATTACAAGGTCACTGCACAGCAGACAGTGCACCACAACGAAATTGGACCTCTGCATTTAACCCATGCACACTCAAACCCGTGCAGCAGTGGGCAGCTATTGAAAGCACCCAGGGAGCAGTGACGGGGATGATACCTTGCTCAAGGGTACCTCAAAGCAACCTATTGGGAAGGGGTTCGAATCCCCGATCCTCCAAGCATGCAGCTAAAACCCTAACCACTAGGCCACCGCTGCCCACCATTTACATCTCATTTTCAGTAATGTCTTGTTTTTTTTATATAAATTGCTAAGATTTTGTTTTTTAGTTGACCTTTTCATAACATAAAATTATGTTTTTAATGGAAAATAAAAACTGGAGTCAAGACAGATTCTGCTGATCCAACTTAAACAAATATAAGCAAAATAGTTTGATAAAGTTACCTTAATCAAGATACTAAGGTCCATGAGGATACAACAACGACAATGATTTTACCCTGAAAATACAGTTTTTTCAGAGAGTTTCAACTTACGCTGCGTCTCACATCTGCCATCAGACTTTGTTGTGCAAAATTAAACTGAACAGTTGTGGCCATACTTACATTCTGCTCAGTCTTAGAGGGGCCAGACACTTTCATAGTTTCCTTTTGATATATCAAAAGTCCTGAGAATTCCAACAAGCACACCTGATTCAACTGACAGGTTAATTATCAAGTCAGGCAGGCTAGCATATCTACCATCACAGCAGAAAAACAGGCAAAATAGCTGAATGTGGCAGGAAAGCTGGTGGTACACGTGGTAGTTGCAGCAAGTTCTAAAAGGATTTTCTTGGACAGCCTTTTCAAGAGCACCAAAGATTTTTAGGAAAGCAAAAAGCAGTGTTGGGCAATTTATGTGTGAATAAAATATTTTTTAGAAACAACCTTGATGTTCCTTAAATACAGCGGGATCAGCATTAAATGATAGGTAAAGTCTAAAATCACTCTACCAGATAACACAGACTGTTACAATGTCAGTCAGTCAGTCATTGTCTGCTGCTTGTCCCAAGCGAGGGGAGTGCTGGAGCCCATCCCAGCTCACACAGGGCGAGGGATGGGGGAAACACCCTGGACAGGTCGCCAGTCCATCGCAGGGACTGTTACAATGTTTATTGGAAATCCAAATCATGTGTCTTTGAAACCTTTGCATCTTCATGCTCCTGTAGAATTTTGATACTGAGATTAGAGTGCCTTGTCATCTCAATATATGCATATCAAACATTACATTCCTGTCATTGCCAAAGTGTTCTGATTAAACTTTGTTTAGTTTTTTGCAGTGGCTATACATGAGAGGTAGTTTCATTGTGTGAATGCTTTTAATTGCTTCCACTAGTTTCCATATTTAGCTTAGTTTCAAGAGAGTCTCCTGGTTCAGAAGTCACAGAAAGCCTCCTAGTGCAAAAATCTAGAATGTTTTACCACTTGACCTGCTTAAAAGTTGTTGATATGTAGAGCAATGTGTCAGTAGATTCATTTAGCAAATACATATCAGTCCTTCCTCATCTAAGCATGCTTCTCTTACTCTCTGCAAAAAAAAGACTTAGAACCACAGCACTTCTGTCCTGTGCAGTGTGGGTTGATCTGCTGACCAGGCATTTTTCTTTTAGTTTCAAGATAAATATCCCTTTTTATTTCATGTTCTTTTATCTTTTATTAAGGGTTCCTATACTTTTTGAAGGACTATATGAAGAAGTCTAAATTAGGATTGTTCAGTTTGCTGTATGGTGATTGGTTGAACACTCTCCTAGATGCAGCCGGACCACACCCTGCTTATGAAGCCGCACAAGGTGCTTAAACTCAGATGGCATAGAGTGCACATTCTTCTTGCTCTGTCGGTCATCGTAGTAATGATTGGTAATTGGTTGCCGGCTGTTTGGGTGCAAGCTGAAGGGCCAGAAGCCATATAAATGGACATTGGTGCACAGTTCCAAGGCCAGGCTGGCCATAATGAGGCCTGTGCTGAGGCGGGTTGTCTGGAGGCCACAATCATTCCAGAAACTTGCCAGATTGCTCAGGTACTCAGGGTTGAAGAAGAAAAGCCTTGGGTCAACAACACCGAAATCCTCTAGCGTGTACACAGCACGCAGGGACACTGGTGTGTTAGAACCATAGGAAAAGGCTGGCAGCAGGAGCAGGGAGCCATGGTAAGGACGTAAACTCTTTACAAATGGACGACGTCTCTCCATCAGACCCCTGAACCTGAGGAGATGCAGAAATAAGGTGCTGTTGAGATTAGAACAGTTGAGTCCAAATGTGTGATCATGTCTACTTTTTTTTTTTTTTTTTTTTTGCTAAAGTTCCCAGTAGCCTTTACATGCTCCCACACTCACTTTTCCACAAGGATGCTGGGGTTAGCTGTGACCAGGCTGGTCTTATTTCCCACATCTTTATCATGGCCACCCCCAAGTGGAGGAAGATTACACCTGGTAGAGAACAGGAACAGGCAGTACACAGGGAGAGAAAAGTGAGCATAAGGATACTTTGTGGTGTAAGGTAGGACGCAATGTTTGTTAATTTAGCATTAGATTTTTTGTTTGTTTTTTGTTATTATAACACACACACGCATATATATATTTTACAAGTAGTCCCACATATACATATATACATATAACATTTAAACCCACAGATTGGATATGCACCATGATGAAACTATAAACTCTAAACGATAAACTCTGCCTCGCTCACTACAGAGTTCTGAACTGCCTCGATAAGTCACATCTATATACACCTTATATCACTTCATGTAATGGCAAGATTTGAATGGAGTAGTCAAAAGCAAACTGACACTGGACTCTAAAGCAGTGCAAGCTCTGGAATTATGCATCACTCTCATCTGGCACACTGATGGACAGCGATGCATTTGATAGGTGTCAGAATAACATTACAAGCTGTCGAGTTTAGTGCTGGCAGTAAAGTTTGGTGGAGGAGGAAGTGGTGGCCTCACTGTTCCAGCATGACTATGCCTGTGTGCCATAAAGACATGGTTTGAAAAGTTTGCAAAGTCAAAATATGCATGCTGAAACAAGCTTATATTATTGAGATTTGCCTTCACAGGAGCTAAAGCGCCTAGCACAAACCTTGGAAAATAACTCCATACCATTAACCAACAAACTTTACAGTTAGCACAATGCAGTCAGGTAGGTGATGTTCTTCTGACATCCTTCCAAACCCAGACTCGTCCATCATACTGCCAGATATAAATGTATGATTTGTCTCCATAGAACATGTTTCCACTGCTCCAGAGTTCAGTGGCAGTATGCTTGACATCACTCCATCTGATGCTTCCCTTTGAGTCAGTGATGTGAGGCTTGCCTGCAATTGCATGGAAACTCATTCCATGAAGCTCAAAACACACTGTTTTTATACTGAGGTTAATTCCAGAGAAAGTTTGGAATTCTGCTTTTATTGAATCAACAGCTTTTATGTGCTGCATTATGTACCTCAGCACTGCTGCTTTGTACTGTGCATCATTCCTAAATACTTCCACTCTGCAATAATACCACTTTTAGTTCAATGAATTTCTAGCAAGGAAATCTTACAAACTCACTTATTGCAAGGGTGGAACCTTATGCCAATGCCACACTTTAATTCAGTGAATTGTTCGCATTACATGGTGTTCCCTTCTTCACTTTTTTATCATTTCTTGATATTTTTTAGGAATATTAAGACTCAGTTTTATGAAACCATTTCCAAATCAGTTTCTGACCTTATCACAAAGTCTGCAGAGTTGATTTGTTCTCCACAGCTGCTATTTACCAATATCCCTCCATTGCCAACCACAGCACATGTTTCCCATGTTGCATTTCCAAAAGGCTGCTCCTAAACAGACACAAAGGCATACAAAAAATATATACACATCCATGTTGCATTTCTGAAAGACTGTTCCTTTGCAGACAAACAAGTGTGTATGTGCATTTATTAACACAGCATACCTTGGCAAATGTTCTGAAAAGAGTTGGTGTCACCTGCAGGTGCTTGGTCTTCTCTCCATCATACACAACTTTTGACCCCACAGGTGTGTTAGCCTGCGTGACCACAGCTTTCAATACGGCATGGCATTTGCTGCTTAGCAATGACCTGAAAAAGACTTTCCTTTAATCTTTTTTTCGCTGACAAACATTTGAGCAAAAACCTCAGGAAGTTACGAAAACTGTGTATGTACATGATAACATCTGGCTTACTTCTGCATGCCTGTCTAGTGCATGACATTTCTATGTCCTTCACATTTCTATGTCCTTCACATGCTTTCCAGTCCTTTTCCCCCTCTTTCTCAGTTATTTTTTTTATCTGCCTTTGCTTTATGTTCTATATACATCCTGAATTTAGTTATACGTGTGTACATGAATACATGGGTATGACATTTTGGTAATATAATGATTTATTCAATTTCTGGAGAAAAGAAGCTGGAATACACCATAGTTACTGTTTCACACAGAGAGTTTATTTGGGATAATCCTTCTCAATTTATGTGTATGGGTAAACAAATGTGGAACTGTATTCAGCCCAAGGGAGGATGTTTCCCTTAAAGGGCAGAAAGGGTGTGTATTTTTACCCTCTGACCCAAAAAAAAAACTTTGCTGTTTTGGTCCCAATGCATTAAGATAATTCTTCAGAATTAATGATCTAAACTTTAGGTGGAATTAAGGTGTTTAACATGACAGTCTTTAATATAATTTATTTTCTGTCTTTTTTTGAAGATTTCAAAAAAAAGTTGAAAAGTTGAAAAAAAATATATTTTTCAAAGAATTAAAGCATTAAACAGTATATCTTGGGCTCAGCTCTAAATAACTCATCTCGTGTTGCGTTTCCATATTTTCATTTACCTGAACTTTTGAAAATTGTTCTCTTGCCTTTGCCATCTGAGAGAATATGCATGCAGGGCTCTGTCAATGGTGTCATTGTCCCTGGAAAATATAAACACATGGATTTCCATTGAGTAAGCAGCCATAATTAGCATTAAATGTCTAAGTAACATTGGTGTCTGAAAGTAAAACAAGTGTAGGGAAGCCCCTTTAATTAGTGGGTTGAGGCATGTTCAGATAGGAATACTACACAGGAATACTAGACTAACACAACATCACAGATTGTAAAAGCATATTCTTTCCCTATACAGCACAGTTTAAATCATAAGATTTAAGGCAAAAAATCTTGTGTTAATAATGTGAATATAGCCTTAATAGAGTGGTTGACTGAATAACTATATTTAGATCAGCCTCGACATTAAAAACACAGGTGAATGAATAACATTGATTAACTTGTTACAGTGGTACCTGTCAAGACATGGAATACATGAGGCAGCAAATGAGCAGTGAATGGAAGAAACTAAAATGTAAGTATCTGGGCACCTTTGTGATAAAGTTAAGACCCCTTTACTTTTGTCCTTGTTTTAGAGCATCTCACACTACTGAGTTCACAGAGTTTGATGACCTAAAACTGACCCCAGAAGATAAATAGCAGCTGCAACTGCAAACAGTTACATTTTTAATGGAAAACTCTTGAAATGCTGGTAGCAATCTTGAAATGCTGGTCAGAGTGTTCATTCTGACACATCTCCACCACAAAAAAACACTTAAAAAGCATTAGAATTGGACCACGGAGCAATGGAATATAGTGGCCTGTCCTGGTCATGTTTTATTTTGCATCAAGCATATGGTCCAGTAAGACTAGGGGAAGAAAGCAAGTTGGTGGCAGCAATGTTACGCTCAAGGGAACGTTCTACTAGGAAGCCTTAGGTCCTGGCATTTGTGGAAATTGTTACTTTGACAAGGACCACCTACCTAAACCGGAATACTAGACTAACACAACATCACAGATTGTAAAAGCATATTCTTTCCCTATACAGCACAGTTTAAATCATAAGATTTAAGGCAAAAAATCTTGTGTTAAAAATGTATGTGAATATAGCCTTAATAGAGTATAATAAACATTATTGCAGGCCAAGTTAGCTTCTTCATGAGAACAGTATAAGCTAAAGTCAACGGCTTCTTTCAGAAGGATAAATATTCTGCCACACAGCCAGAACTGGAATAATTTAGGGAGCTCAACAAAGAATTGAACGAGTTAATGAGGCCTGCAGATTTTTCATATGGCAATCCAGTCAAGCTTCCCTGAAATATACTGGTCAGACTAGTCCATTCAAGCCCCAAGAAAAGGATCTGTTGCTAGCGTCTTGGTGCCAGTCACCACAGCAAACCTTTAGAGCATGTGTTTGTGCTGCGCATGTGCTGTGCATGTGTTTGTGCTGCGCATGTGCTGCGCATGTGTTTGGATGCATGCATCTTTTTGGTGTATTTTAATAACAGTACTGAATAATACATGACAATGTATTTTTTCTTATATGTGAAATGGGATGTAAGATTTAAAGTTTTGCGTTCTGACCTGTTGGCATTAGGCTTAATAGAGTTTGAAACTTTATTTTCAGTGTGCCGTGGACCATGAACGCCTGTGATCCTATGGAGGGAAGGAACATAAGGAAGAGAGAGAGATTTTTTATTATTATTCATGGGCTAGAACATAGCTCACAAGAACATAACTAGAACATAACTCACTCGGAACATAACGCACAGAAAGATATTTAAAAACTCCTCATTAGACACTGAATGTAGTCAGGATGTCTGTGTTATCTTCCTAAGGTAATGACTGTCTTGCAGTTTCAAATTTCACATGTTAAGATGTATAAATCATGTTTATCATATTGGCTTATCAAATCATATCTCTTTTCTCTTTTCTTTTCTCAAACATTCTTCCAAAGAAGCAAAGCCTCATTTGTCTCTCTTTGTCTAAGCTTCCAATGTTATTCTGACTGTTGCAGAATGTCAGCTTGCTGTAGGGTCCAGATGTGATAGGGCAGGCCAGAGATTACAAGACATTTAACAGGGGAGCAGATATTGTGTTTCCAAAACAAAATCATTTGTTTCTAAAAGTTACATTTTGTTACATTCTTCATCTGTCAAAGACAACTTTTTGGAGATGCTTTCTTTTATGAACAGCAGTTGAAGTGCATTCTTTTTAGATAAAAAAAAATACATATTTCTAATTCAGCTAAGTCAAAAGCCTGGGGAGTAAGATTCAAGACCATCCAAAACTATGTTGATTAGATGAGACATCTAAGCAGTTGTTTTCCTAAAAGCACATTATTGAGAAATATGGCTTAAGAATGTCCATGTAAAAACACCCACATTCATGTAATATCCTACAGAACGGACTTAAAATGACAATCGCTCTTGGTTGTCAATTACCTTTCCCTTTTTTGTTTTTTCATCTCTCTCAGTGTGTCTCCAACACTTTCTCAACATTTTTCTATTTCAAGTATGATTTCTTGAATTTCTTCCGCTGTGAATTACTCTATTTAATAGATATTTACATTTGCAGCATTTAGCAGACACTCTTATCCAGAGCGACTTCCATGTCCTAATTACAGGGACAGTCCCCCTGGAGACACTCAGGGTTAAGGGTCTTGCTCAGGGACCCAGTGGTGGTAGTGCCAGAGGTGGGATTCGAACCTTGAGCCATAGGTCCATAGGCAAGTATGCTACCATTAGACTTTTTTTTATTTTTTTTTTCCAGGAACAACATTTTTTTTTTTTTTTTTGGATTTCCATAATCCTTCAGTGAGTCCTATCTCATTGAAAAGTATGTTTAACTACTATGTGACTGTGATTGGCTAAGACCTGAGGATGCAGTTAGTGCTGGAGATGAAGGTTAAAAAAGTCTGAGATGAAAAGGAATCAAATTTGCTGCGATACTCTGGGAATTTTTAGCACTATATGGTGGAACATTGCTTTAAGGATTTGATTGCATTCAGCCACAAGAGCAAAGAGCATGAATTATGTACTAATTTTAGGCAATTAGTTCTGGATTGGAAGCAATAGCTCCATATATCTAAAAGTAATGGATAGAGCTCCATCACTCCAGAAAACAGCTCCTCTGCTATGCAATGCAATGATGAGGAGTTGTATTCCCCTTTATCCATTACTGGGTGTGGAGCATCCCTTTGCAGTGCTTTTCAATGGAGATAACATTTATAGACTTTGTAAGATGTGGACACATTTGGTCATACCCCCTATCGAAATAATTTGACAAGAAATTACTATAAAAACCTTTGTTCATTCTGCTTTCCTTTAAGTGAAAGTGACAACCCTTGTCATTGCAAGGTCACAGCACCGCACACTGAACCATGACGAAATTGGACCTCTGCATTTAACCCATGCAGCAGTGGGCAGCTATTGAAAGCGCCCGGGGAGCAGTGACAGGAACGGTACCTTGCTCAAGGGTACCTCAGGGCAACCTACTGGTGAGGGAATCAAACCCACAATCTTCCAATGCAGGGGCAACTCCCTCACCACTAGGTCACCGCTGCCCCAAACCCTGACAATCACGCCCTCTTCCCTCTTCCTCTTCCCTAGCTTCCTATTGTTTCAGTTATGAGATATCCTCTGGGGTTTCAAAATGATTACAGTCAGTCAGTCACATTCTGCCGCTTGTCCCAAGTGCTAGAGTCCATCCCAGCTAAAATGGTTACACGTGCCAAACAATAGCAAGTCTCAGGGGCCTAAATGGTATGTACCCTCCCCTGATTACTGATTACATGTGCTATATGGGAACATAATGTGCTTCTCAACTGTGTGCCAGATTTGAAAAAACACACATTTGAGCACATACCCATTAGCTTTTAAGCATGCACCCTTGCTGAGTGGGTGGATATTAGCTTTTGACTTGTATGCTGACAGAGTTTTCAAAGTATGTAACTTGGCTAGCAGTAATTTGGGTGGACTGCTGACTTAAAGCTAGGTTTACGAGGATGAATAACAGATGTGGATTACAAAGCACTGATGTGTGTTCTGGATAGGAGCAAAATGCTGTAAATGCAAATGTACATGTGATGAAGTGACCTTCTAACCCAGGACCATTAGTCTATGGGAATTATTTTTGTAGTTGTTGATCATTTGCAAGCAACATTTAGGCCAAGAAATCTTATTTTCTGTATCAGTACACTCACATGAATAATCAGCTATTCAAATATTTTTTGCTGCCCTGCACAAGACTTTATATTCTCTTTAGGATTGTGTAGCATATCTGCTGAAAATGGAAGGGTTCATTAGCAGGATTTTTTTTAAAGCAGTGACACAAGCATTGAGGAAGGGTTTGAGGTTGAAAAACATGAGGTTTCATAGCAGATGCTGTTGTAAGATAACTAGCCTCTGGCCTGTCTGTCACGAACGTGGTGGCACATTATTTCTGTTTCTTGATGTGACTTAATAAAATGTTTTTTGGTTAACAATCAGCAAAGATGGACCTAGCTATGGATTTTTTTTCCAATTTTCAGATTTAGATTTTCCGCTACTTCTTAATTTCCTGATCTAAAAAGCAGTATTTTCTTTGTTGAAGCAAAATGAAAATTTGCAGAGCTTTGATCCTTCTTTGATCCTTCTTCTGACTTCTATCTAATCTTCTTACCACATGCAAATATGGTCATAGTTGAACAGACAACCCAACGCTCATTAAAGTCAACATGGCATTTCTCTGCTACCCAAAAAAATACAGTTCAGCCATATGATTTGACACTAACAGTGGAACATTTAACTTTTCAATATAATTTGGACAACAGTTAGCCTTAGTTACCTCAACAGTTGAACTTAGTTACCCTTAAATTGTGTAAAAAATTCAAGACAAACAGATAAATAGATATGGTTAAAAATTACTCTTAAAATTGTATTTTCAAATTCACCTTTCCCTTTCCTTCTGAAAAGTTGTTGTTTTGAAGATATGAGGCTTTGTTCTGGCCAAAACGATTTGCTAGATGCGATAGAACAAAAGGCTTAAATGTCATTTCATTTACGTTCTAGTCGGGCTCAATCCCTGCCTTGTCCAAACTCTGTGTCTGTTCTGAATCATCTGCCACTGCTTGTGCTCTCACATGACTAAATACTAAAAATGGAATCTACCCTCTTTAACACGGAGCACATATCAGTGGTGGTAAGAGTGTACCATATTTGTAGAAGTGCTGTTACTTTAGTATCAACATACACTGAATGGAAAATAATCTCTCCTCTAGTAAGAGTACATTAATATAAAACAAATCAAATAGTATTAAAATGCTTTTCTTTTTACATTTTTGTACAACTATGTGGTTGTTATTTACTGTAGTGCCAGCAAAGAAAACTAGAAAATTCAAATGAAAATATTCATGAATGCATTTATATCCAGCAGTACATTCACTATGATAGGGAAAAGTACCAGAATATATTTGAATTGCTTTAAAGATTAAAGTTGATGTAACTCCATCAACTTTATAGTTATATCTTGGATGAGCATCTAACAGGACCTGCTATTTCTTTCTTGATTATATGGTTTACATAAGCCCTACTTTTTTTTAGCATTTAAAATGTAATGTATTAAAACCTCTAATTGTAAATTAACAGAAAAATGTTTTCCTATTTACATTTCAGCAAAATATACCTTTCAGAGTTATCTCATTAATGTCTGCATATTTTTGAATTTAAATAACCGTATCACACATATTTTATTTGCTTTTAACATTGAACCAAAAGTGAAAAATATTAGCCATACCATTGGACCAATTCCCAAAACTTTTTTGTGCTCAAGCAATCTCAGAGAATGTACAGATGTGAACACTGATGTGTTGATATTTGTTGAGATGTAAGAAGCAGAGGGAGAGCAGCTGACAGCTATTGTTAAGTCTGTTATCTCTTTTGGCAGAGTGTGTATTTCCACAGTTACAGTTGAACAAGAAGTCAACAGTACATGTCAAAGGAAAAGAAAAGATCAAACTCTCACCTGCTATTAAAAAAGATCCAGATCAGCACACTGAAGAAAAGCAAGAGGATGAAGACAGCCAAAACCCTCATGCCTCATCCAAGCATGCACTCCCATAAACACGCATCATATCCAGTTACTTCTTCGCCGTTCCCTCTTCATTTTGCCACTTCCACTATTTTCTCTTCTTCCTTTTGATGCCACATATATTGCCTCTCTCTTTCTCTGCCGCTCCCTCTCTTATGTCCCTCCCTCTCTACTGCCACTAAACTGCCTCTTAATTCACGCTCCTGTCTTCTTTTTCTGGCATAGGTCTCTGTGAAAGACTACATTCCTCCTCTTTTCACTTCAAGACCTGTTTTCTTTGCCTTGGTTTTCCAGCCCAGCCTATTCTACGCCTCTCTCCGTCTCCCTCTCTCACTCACTCATCCCTCTTGCTCTTTCAGGAGTTGGCCTGCGCTTAGTTTTCCACTCTCTTTACCTTGAAATCTCAAGCTGTTGCTTCATCTGCATTGTCTACTTCTTTTCCGTTTTTTCCCTCCCACCCCATGTCCTCCTTCCCTTCCTCCCTCTCCCATGCTCCAGCCTACTCCCCCTCCTTTTTCTGGCTCAGTAATTTGAGTGCCTGGTACTGAATTAGCCCATGGAAGTTCTTTTTGACTAGGAGGGAGTGTGTGTGTGTGAGAGAGTGAGTGAGAGTGTGTGTGTGAGAGAGAGAAAAAGAGAGAGAGAGCACTTCTTTCTTTCATTAAGTAACCAATGACAGCCAGTGCCTATGAATCTTAACCAATCGAGCCCAAGAACATCTCAACATATGGACACATCATTGTACAGCTAAGTCTTGGCCGAAAACAGCCGGGAAAGGCAGGAGATGACTGAGCCCTTTTTTAAACAAACAAAGCTTTATTGGAGGGCACAAAGCAATACTTTAATGACCAGTCAGTCACATTGCTTGTATTACAAAAGGCTTTCAGCACCAAAAATACCACTTGCTAGTTGCTTTGGAATAAAAAAAAAAGAGACCATAACGTCCCTGTTCATTACGCTCACAAATATGTGCTGAAGAAAATGCAACTGGAAAGATGTTAAGATTAACCGGTCAAAAGGTATGCATAGCTCATTCACATGATAAAGTCAATGAATGTGAGGATTTTAAAAGTTCTAGGATCATTACAGGTTTGTGTATATTATCACAGATTCAGAAATGGGCAAGAAGCCATACCAATTATATTTTGCCCACAAGTAAAAAGAATCTACAATAAGTAGATAAAATAACAGAAATAATCAATATTATAGGAACATCAAGTATCTTAGAAAGTATCTTAAAAAATCCCTTCAATTTACTCTGACTACTCTGATCTGTGGTCCATGTTGTTGTTGTGGTTGTTGTTGTTGTTGTTGTTCCTCTTTGTGTCTGTGTAACTCCATCACTGCTTCTGTGAATTTCCCTCCATGGTTGCGTGTCAAGACAGCAAGTTCCAAACTTGGAGGATGATGTCACCCACTGAGGTTTTGCATAAGTAGAGTCATCACAGAAATAGTTTCTAAATGTTAAGCTTCCTTTTATATCAAAACTTGAAACTAAGTTCAGATATGTGTGCCACAGTTGAAAGTGTACACATCTTGAGTCTATTCATGGAAATAATTATTGGCATCCACAAGAACTATATATTTTATTTGGAGATACCACAAATGTAAATCTGCTTTCTTGTTTAAGAAACACAGCAAAAATAAATCTGGCCATAGCCTGTAATTTAACTAATATGTAGCTGCTAGAAGTTAAATGTAATGTTTCTTTTCGATGTTTCTCTTTTATTCTGCAGTGTAAGTTTCTGAAGGATTCAATTTCAGAACCAAATAATGGCGTTAGAGAAAGGAAACAAATATGTATTGAGTGTATTTTTTGTTTGTATTTGCTTTTTATATGGTGGGTTGGGTAATTGGGTTACACTTATAATGTCTTTTGTGCTGTGGGCACTCCACACGCTGCCACTTCCTCCACATTGGGCGTTCTGGTTATAGGGGCAGCGGTGCCTAATGGTTAGGGAGTTGGCCACAGAATCGGAAGATTCTGATCAGCTTGCCCTGAGGTGCCGTCCCCGTCACTGCTCCCCAGACGCTTTCATAGCTACATAATTACATAATAGTTAAATTACTGCACGGTGTTTGCATGGGTTAAATGCAGAGGGCCGACTTCCTAGGGCAGTTGTGGCCTAGTGGTTAGGGAAGTGGCCCTGGCTCAGAAGATTGTGGGTTCAATTCCCTCACCAGTAGGTTGCCTGAGGTACCCTTGAGCAAGGTACTGTCCCTGGTGCCTTTTTTTTTTTTCACTGCTCCCCGGGCGCTTTCATAGCTGCCCACTGCTGCACGGTGTTTGAGTGCATGGGTTAAATGCAGAGGTGCAATTTCTTTGTCGTTCACTGTGTGCTGTGCTGTGACCTCGCAATGACGAGAATATACTTCCCTTTATGGTTGGTGTGTTGATAGTAAGAATATTTAACCAAGCCTTTTTCACTCTTTTCAAGAAATAAACTCATAACAATACAAACTGCAAAAAATCCCATTGAAAATGGTCTGAAAATGTTTTATCTAAAAATATCAGCTAATCTTATGAGCAAGATCATATGAACATGTGGTAAAATCAGATCATAAAAATTAACAGTTGACCTCACAGCTATGTATAGGGGCTAAACAGCAGTGTAACCTTTAGGAAACCATTTAGCAGTGAGACTAACCTGAGAAAAGCTTAATTTCCTCAGGGGAATGAGAATTCCTGAAGCAATGCGAATAGGTCATGTGGTCTGTTAAGTCCAGATTTACCCTGGTCTAGTGAAATGTCCATAATGCCTAGGTATGGCCATACAAACTTGTGGGGGCAATGATCTGTGATTGCTCCAGTTGATCAGGTCTGGGTTCAGCAAGATTATGTGCCAAAATATGAGGTCATACTGTTGAATATACTGAAAATATGAGGTCATACTGTTGAATATACTGAAAATACGAGGTCATACTGCTTGAATATACTGAATGACAAATTTTGCCATTGTGTAATTAATTTTTTTTTTTTGGCGAGGCAGCTTAAATGCCTCATTTTCAATTAATGAGGCATTTTTCCCAAAAATCAAATTTTCAAGAAATTTCTTCTACTTTTTGTAAATGTGCTTTGCAATAAAGAGGTCATGTGCTCCATGGAACCCTTAGCTAATGTGATAAAAGGAACTATTTAGTCTGATTATTAGTGGAAAGATACAATCAATGGACAACTATGAGCAAAGAAAATCATCTGTCCTCGTATGCCTTTCCATTCTCCACTAGTCACCATAGAAAAAGGAAGTATGTGTGTGTGTGTGTGTGTGTGTGTGTGTGTGTATGTGTGTGTGAGTGTGTGTGTGTGTGTGTGTTTGTGTTGTAGGTAGGTGGGCTATCGGGTATGTGTGTGCATTACTGACTAATGACACTCACTGGAAATAAAAGACCTTGTGAAAGAACTGCCTTCCTGTTTATTACAATATGCCACTTAATGTGCATTGTTTAGTCAGACAGCCTGAAGTTCTATTTCCCTAAAAAAAACCACAATGACAAAGCAAAGTTGCTCATTCAAAATTAGACTCAGAAAAAACTTGCAAAGAAACTAACTTGAACCTTGTAAAATGCATTTACACAGAGGACAACATAATGCCTGATGGTAAATCAGATGGATTCAGAAGTGGAGGCATGCACTTTCACAGTTTAGGTTGTAAATTGAAGGAAAGAGGAATGGATGAATGGAAAAGGAAAGAGGAATGGATGAATGAAAGTGCTCCTGGTACATTCTCCTGGTTCTCTTGTGTTCTCCTGGTTTATGGACCTCAGTTTATGTCATGTTACCTGTGATGTGATATCACAGGCTTGATTATTGCTAAAGCTTGTAACTCTCCTTCTAACAAGGACAAAACAAATACAATGCCCTGGGAACTAGGAATCCCTTATGTAAATTATTTTCAACTTCAAGCTCAGCATATCAGTGTATCTACATACACACACACACACACACACACACACAAGCTTCTTTTGGACCTAGTTTTATATAGTTTCATTTGCCTTTGCTCAGTTAGTTACCATTTATATCACCAATGTTGTCTGAATAACTAATTGCTTTTAAGCTTTCATGGAGGCATCAGAGTTACCCCATATTTGTAAGCTAGCGTGCAGTGATAAAAAACAATTATGTAATGGAGCTCTTATTTCCCCTTTTGAGATTCCCACTTCCATAATGAATGCGTCAGAAGCAGCAACTATAATCGGAATTATAGCCTACTACGCATTCAACGAATATATATTCCTTTCCAGGAGTTTCGGTAAATAGTTTACTAATGCATCCCAAGTGTAGTGTAGAGTGACATAAATGGCTGAAAACACGTTCAAAATGTATTTTAATTAAAAAATATTCTGCATGTACTATAGTGAGCACTAGGAAATTAAAAATTCTTTTTTAATACTAGCAGAAATGGTAAAGTCCACCTGATCAATAGAGCGAACGCAATACTAGGCTAGGGAGGGATGTTCCCATGGGGGGGGGTTGAACCTTGAGAAAAGAATAAGGCATAAGGACAGTTTTTCTCTTTGACAGTAATCAAGTATATTAATTTTATGTAAAGTAAATAGACAAAGTAAGTGGCTAATTATGTTTATAATGCCTATCTTCTTTTAAAATGCTCCGGAAATAAAGCCTGCCATCTTTTGCAAAAAGAAGGCGAAGATTCCTAAATCCTTAACTTCCTCTTAAAATCTCAAAGCCCGTACACTAAAGAACAGAAATCATTTCCATAAATTCATCTCCTAAAATTTTCTCAGCCCACATCCTACTATTCATTAAGCTGCCATGTAATCATTGTTGTGGTTTAGAAGACAGTATGACTTACTATGAGTTATAACAACAGCAAATTCAGACAACTGACCTTGGATAAGGTTGCTTGCCATTTCCGACTGTATTCATTACAAAAACTGACTCTAGATCAGCACTTTTAATCCTGAAGTGTTTGGTGAGTACAGACCCTCTTACCTTCATAATTTGGTTTATTTTTCATAGCTCTGATCAAAAGGTTGTGGCATCCCATCAAAATGAAGTGCTGGATTACAGGACTGAGAAGTTCTGGCAGTGTGTATTTACAAAAGCAATTTCACTGAAAGTTGCCTTTTCAGTTTTGTTGCCAGCGTTAGTCTTTTAAGCTCCTGCTTAACTGAAAGAACAAAATTAGGACTCCAAACATGTCTTGACTGATCTATTATATCTGGAGTAGATTGAAAAGTATTTATATCCCATTCTCATTGGTTGAACATTTCCTTCAACAAGATTTATGCTTACATTAGCATGCTTGCAATGTTTGTAAAAAGCTTTCTGTCCAGCACAGAAACTCCAAGATGACAGGAAAACAGATGTATTGACCATTTGAATGCTCCTGAGCCACAAAATGTACTTCATCTCTGCCAAGTAGTTGTGGTGCCAGTTAACAAAGATAGCTTAGCTAAGCAACTTTTTCTGTAAAAACAATGAGTGCATAGAGATCTCTCCACACCAGTGAATACAAACTGCTTTGACTTTGTCAGTGTTTCATTTAACCTGAACCTGCAAATAAAAATGAGAATGTGTGCAATTGTAAAGCCAAAAGTTGACCTTTAGAATGTATCAGGTTAAGGCTGGACAAGGCCTTAATGAAACACCAAAATGAAAATTGGTAAACAGCAACATATTTCAAATTGTAAGTTATGAACAAGGCAAGTAGAGTAAATGTGCTGCAATTAATTGCTTTCTTTGTATTTAACCCATCTATCCAAACAGAGCAGACATATCCAATGACTGGGTAGCAGTGCTGGGGACAGCACCTTGCTCAAGGCTATCTCAGGAAACCTTCTGGTTCAGGACACACAAGTATTTGATACAGGGGTCAGATGTTTACCCAAAAAGAAGAAGAAGAAAAAGAAGAATGTCATCACACCACATTTGAAAAAGTCAGTTCAACTAATCTGATGCATGCTCTTTTAAAGACTGTGTTTCGGTTCCACATCAGAATAGTATAAAAAGGGGAAATTATGAAGGCAATGCAGTTGAATTAATTGAAATGTGAAAAAATATGAAGCAGACAAAGAGACAAATATCAAGGAAAAGAGACACATAATTACATCTTTTAAACTGGGTTCTCAACTTGATTACCAGCAGATATTAAAGAAAGCCTTGCTAAAAATGTGTGTCTGTATGCATGTGCGTGTGTGTGTGTGTGTGTGTGTGTGTGTGTGTGTGTGTGGATTGATTGCTTTAATCTCTAATGTACTGTTGGAAAGCAGCCTTGGAGTTTTCCTGTCCAGCTTCAGAGTTTGCTTCAGTCCAGCAGGTTTTATGTGTTCTGCAGCAGCCTCTGCTGACCTGGCCTTTCACAAAACTGTTTCACTGCGACTTGACAGATGCTAGTCTTCAATTCTTATGAGATTTTGTGAGGAATTCAAGCATTTATTCATGGAGACCATTTCCATTCAAGCTCTTCTCTATATTTCAGCAGTGGGCTGTGTGCAGGTGTAACCAGGTTATATAGTATGGTTATAAGCACACAAAGTCTTTTTAAATCCCAAACTGTTCCTGTTCTACCTGACTGTGAGGACCTCCAAGCCTGTAGTGGCACTTATTATTAATTAGAGCCAATCCTGATCCTTTTTCTTCTTCGGTGGTACGCCACTATAAATTCTGAATCTCTTCTTGGCCGCTCCCACTCTTTCTACAATTCCCCTGAGGGAGATGAGCTGGAGTGGGAGTCTGTTTCTCGCCAGCGTGCAACATCCCTCGCTAGTCACCTAACCTCCATCAGTTCACCTGCTTGTCATCCATCTCATGTGATGCCCCATGCTGATCTCCTGTCTCACCAAACAAGAGACCCTGTAATCTCTTAGAATGCCCATTATGTTGAACGTGAGCGCTACAATGAGAACCGGCATACACTGAGGCTTCTGAGGCAATGGGATAAGCTCACTTTCCTCAATGGCATCCTCTACAGAGTTCTGAAAGACCCCCTGACCAAACACAAGCGATTTCAGTTTGTGGTGCCTGACTCTCTAAAACAAATGGTGCTGTCCGGGGTTCATGACAATGCTGGTCATCAAGGTCATCCTCGCACACTCTCCTTGAATCGTCAGTGTTTCTTCTGGTATAATATGGAAAAGGATGAGTGCAATCATGTGACAAACTGTCACAGGTGTATCCTCAGCAAGACCCCAGAGCCGGCAGCTAGAGCGTCTTTTGGAGACTATTAAGACCAGTGCTCCATTGGAACTTGTGTGCATAGACTTCTGGTTAGCTGAGGACAACAACAAGAAGTTTGTGAATGTCCTAGTGATCACTGATCACTTCATGAAGTTGGTGCATGCGTTCCAGTGCAAAGACCAGACAGCTAAGAGAGTTGCTAAAAAGCTCTGGGATGGATTCTTCTGTGAATATGGCTTCCCTCCGCGCATTCACTCTGACCAGGGAGCTAATTTTGAGAGTGAGCAGATTGCAGAGTTTCTGTTGTTGAGTGGTCTTGGCAAATCGCACACTTCACCTTACCATCCCATGGGGAATGGTACCACAGAGAGATTTAATCGCAACCGAGGTAACATGTTACGTTCCCTTCCTCCGAGAGCTAAACAGAAATGGCCCCAGATGATACAGTCCATGACCTTTGTGTACAACCGTACTGCACATGAGACCACAGGCTTTGCACCATTCTACCTGATGTTTGGGAGGGTTCCCAGGTTGCTAGTTGACCTCATGTTTCGAAACGCCCTTCATGATGACACCATTTGTGACTATGATACCTTTGTCAAGTCACTAATGGATGACCTGCGCTCTGCCATACTCCTGGCCCAGGAACACAGCACATTGGAGCAGAAACACCAGTCTGGCCAAAACAACAAAAAGGCTAAGGGACTGCCTCTTTCTTTGGGTGACCAGGTGCTGGTGGCAAACAAGGGATTTAGAGGGACATGAAAGTTCTGACAAATGGGAGCCTGTGACTTGGAACCTGCTCTTCATATCTACTGCATCAGAGATAGAGAAAGATATGAGCGTGTGGTGCATCGCAACCTGCTCTTGCAAGGCAACCTTTTGTCCTTGGGTATGTCTTTGGATGAAGATGTCACCCAACCTGCTGGGAGTGTGGTCAGTGACCCCCCCCCCCTCATGTCTGATCTGCATGGGTCTACGACATCATTTGTGAACACAGGTGCTGCAACGGCCGACACCCATGCATCAGTGGGTGTGATGACCGCACATTATCATGGATCCATCAGCTGTCCATCACGGACCCGGACATGGATGCCGTTCAGCGGACCCTAAGTGCTCCTGACCTTGGTGGGCTGGCTGATGCCTCATTGATGACCATTAGCACCTGTTTGGTAAAATCGGTTGATCATACACCTGACTATAATCCTACAAAATCCCTGACTTTGTGCAAGTGTACCTAGAAGAATTGATGCTGGTTTGTAGGCAAAATGTAGTAACACCAAATATTGATTTGATTTAGATTTTTCTTTTGTTCGCTCACTTTGCATTTTTTAAATTGATAAAAATAATTATTTATATTTCTGAAAGCATTCTTTGTTTACAACATTTTTTCCACACCTGCCTAAAACTTTTGCACAGTGTCACGGATGAGGTGTTTTGTGCACGATAGAGGGCGCTCTGTTCTGACTGAACACACCTGAGCTAATGAAGGCACAGGTGTGTTTCATTGGGGCTGACTATTTAAGCCCCGATGAGTCAGAACAGAGCGAGGCTCATTTGTTAGGCTTAGCCTACACTCTGTGGTGGTTAGGAACTGCAGTTCCTTGATTTTGGTTAGGAACTGCAGTCCTTTGTTTTGTTTTGTAAATATAGTTAATAAAGTTACGTTGCGAACTCCTGGCTCAGCATTGGCGTCCTCCCTGCACCCCGCCACCGTTACAGAATGAGCCGCCAGTACCTGGACATCGCGAGCCACGAGGGCGAGCAGGAGCGCGTGTTGTGGGCGGCAGCGAGCGTTGTCGAGCGGACGCTGCAGCTGATAAAGACCTGGGAGACAGAGGTGACTCCTCTAGACCTCCGCGAACATCTGGACGGTGAGGAGTGGGTGCGACGGACGCCGACGGCCACGGCAAGGGAGCTTGAGCGCCGTCTGAAGAATGCGACGTCGCTGCTCCCACTCGATATCATCCCAGATCCCGAGCTTCGCATGGATCGGTTCGCGCTTTGTCTCCGGATGCTGGTCTCCATGGCTGCAAGGGCGCAGCGCTATCTCGACACTCTGGACCGCGTGTTTTTTTCCGCAAGCGACATGGAAGGCGGGGCTTCGTTGACGGCTGGCGTTGCTCAACGCGGAAGCACGACTCCAACCGCGCCGCAAGCGGCTCAACCCGGAAGCACGGCGCCAACCGCGGCTCAACGCGGAGATTCAGCTCCGAAAGCACCGCGCGCCAATAACCGCAATCCGCCAGCGGAGAAAGCACCGCGCGCAGCTAATAGCGGGAACACGGCCAGCGCGAATCACAAGAGGTTGGTAGCAAACGCGCCTTGCCTTGTTCAACGCGAGAGCACGGCGCCCAGCGAAAGGAACACCAAGAAGGCCGCCCGCAACAAAAGAAGCGAGGCAGTGGCAAAGAAGGTCGTTCCTGACACAGAGAGCTGGAGGACGGCAGAGACCGCGTCCTGCATCGTGCAACTGGGGAGGTCGACCAAGGAAGCCCTTCACAGCAAGGAAAGCGGCATCAAGGAGTCGATCCATAAACCCAGCATCACTAAGCCATCCGCTGCACAGCAAACCGAGAAGGAGCAGCTCCAGGTTAGTGGGAAGTTTAGAATGAAAGTTCGGGTTCAGATGCAAATTGAACATGAGGCTGCAGTAACCATTCAGGCACAGGTGAGGAAGCATTTGAGCAGAAAGTACTACCTGAAGCTACTGTGGGCAGCCAGGACTGTTCAGCAACATTACCGAGCTAACAAGATGATGAAGCAAGAAATGAAGTCTTTGAAGGAGAAAAAGATGGCTGCTGTTGTTCTGCAAGCCGCATTCCGAGGGATAAAGACCAGACAGACTCTGAAACAGAAGCACCAGGCTGCAACTGTGATACAATGTGCTTACAGGGCTCACTGTGCTCGGACACGATATTTACGCATCAAGTATGCTGCTATTGCCATCCAGCTTAGGTATCGCTCCACACTTGATGCCAGAAAGCAGAGGGAGGAATTCTTGAAATTGCGCTCTGCTGCAATGTTCCTGCAAGCCTGCTTCAGAGGTCAGAGGGTCAGAAGGGAGGTGATCCTGCAACATCAGGCAGCTTCCCTGATTCAGGCTGCGTTCAGAGGACACCGGGAGGTAGTTAAGTACCAAGCCATAAGGGTGTCAGCCATCATCATTCAAAGACATTTTAGGTCCTACACTAAGGGTAAATTTTTGAGCAAGAGAGATTCCAGGTATTGAGAAGGTCAGTGATATGCATCCAGGCAGCTTTTAGGGGTTTTTCTGTTCAAAAGAATGTTGCTGCAATGCACAAAGCTGCCACCATGATTCAGGCTGTAGTAAGAATGCACCAGCAAAGATTGGTTTTCAAGAAGCAGTGCTGGGCAGCAAGTGTTCTTCAGAGGAGGTTCAGAAGGTGGAAGCTTGGGCATCAACAAAAGCAGAGGTATCAGCTGTTCAGACATGCTGCAATTTGCTTGCAAAAGTCCTTCAGAGGAAAGCAGGCAAGGGATCTGGCCAAACGGATCAGAGCTGCAAAGACAATCCAATCTCACCTCAGAGATGAACAAATCAGCTACACGAATGTTCAGCTCACTGAACAGAAGGAGTTGCTGACAGAGCTCTACCAGCAGCTGATGGCGAAAGAAGCCTCGATGCTACAGGTGAATGCCTCGGTCACGAATGAAGGGTTGAAACGCAAGGAGAGGACCAAAGGACTCTTGTCCAGTTGCCAAGGGGAGATCGAAGCCATGGAAACAGAAAGAAAAGCTCTGGCTCAAGACAAAGGTGAACTTCAAGGAAAGAGCGCGAAATTCAGAGAAGGGAGAGATGTCTCTAGAATAAAGCTGCACGCTGTGAAGGCTGTCCAAAGAGAAAGGCTGGAGAGAACGGATGAACAGAGGGACCTAACTGTCTGCCAGACAACGAGGAAAGTTGACTCCAACCATTCAGGAGAAGCTGGAAGCTAAAATAGCCACTATGGAAGAACAACTGAATCAGACCAGAGCAGAGCTGAGATGGGTGCAGGACCACAACGTTGCTCTGCAGGCTGAACTGAGAGAAGCCCAAAGTGAGGCCAGTAAGCTCAGCGAGCTGGAGAAGCAGGTTAGAGGTATGGAAGCAAGATTGGCAATCTTCGAATCTCGACTCACTCCACAGACACCAGTGCATGCTGGGACCCTGGTGGTTAATGCCAGAGCGGAACAGCTGAGGAACAGTCTGATGGAGAAGCCGGCAGAGATTCCAGAGGTTGAACAGCTGCATGATGACTCCCCACCTTTAGTTCACCCTCCGAGTTCAGCAGACTCGGAACAAGGCGGTTCGTGGAGGAGTTCAAGTGGAACTTCTCGTAGTGGAACCAGGAGCTGGGATGCTGCCTCACTGAGCTCCAAGCAGCAGGGAAGTATGACCGAGAAGAGGAAGGAGCCAAAGGACATCAGCAATGACCTGCCTCAGTTTAAGGAAGTGAACGACAGCTTCTGTACTGTGGATTCTGTGATAAGAGACGTGAAGAACAAAGATGGCAAGGGTTGGAAACAGGGTTCGGACTATGTGAAAAAGACTTCCTCTTTGAACCCTTTAAGACCTGTGTTTAGCTCTCTTTCAGGTTCCGCCAAGGCGAGGCGTTCCACTGAATCAGGCGATTCCTCCAGTGACTCTAGGGTCGGGTTCAGACATCAGTCAAAAGGGTGGACTGAACTGCTGGGATTCCCCTCACCACCACCAGCTGCCTCACATGTCTGGTCGGAGGTCCTTTTCATGTATTTTGTGGACCTGACCGTACGTCCCAACAAGGGACTTTTGTCTTTGTAAAGTTTTGGTGTTCTTGGCCTCCCCCCAGAGGTTCGGCTGTGTTTGGCACTTCGGGAGCCGCGCCTTTTGGGGGGGGGTTCTGTCACGGATGAGGTGTTTTGTGCACGATAGAGGGCGCTCTGTTCTGACTGAACACACCTGAGCTAATGAAGGCACAGGTGTGTTTCATTGGGGCTGACTATTTAAGCCCCGATGAGTCAGAACAGAGCGCGGCTCATTTGTTAGGCTTAGCCTACACTCTGTGGTGGTTTGGTATTTTGGTTTGGTTTGGTTTAGGCTGCAGTTCCTTGATTTTGGTTAGGAACTGCAGTCCTTTGTTTTGTTTTGTAAATATGGCTAATAAAGTTACGTTGCGAACTCCTGGCTCAGCATTGGCGTCCTCCCTACACCCCGCCACCGTTACACACAGTACTGTATATTTTGTTTTGAATGAATATTTTTTTCCATATATCAGTGCACGTGTCATGTTGCTCGCTCTTTCTACAATTCCTCTGAGGGAGAGGAGCTGGAGCGGGCCCTGTACTTATTTAGAGGTGCTTGTGTCAGTTGTGTAATGTCAGAATAAAGGAGGAGAAACTCCAAGGAGATTCCCGTGTCACGTCAATAAACTACACAATGCAGAAGTTCACCAGTTGCACAGGGCCAGGGTGTGCAAGAACTGAAGAATGACTTAGTGAAAAGCAAGCATAAACAGTTAAAGCCCTGCCTCTGAATCCAAAGCTTTCTGGAACGCTAAATAACCAGACAACCGAAACCCCACAAAGGGCCTCTCTCTGGCCTCTTTTGTCAATTCACGGCTTTTTGGCAGAATCAGCACCAAATTTTGGTGTCTTTTCACTTGTGGGGTCTCTTTTATAAGTCAGTGCTAGCTGCTCACTACTGAAGTAGGTTCAGTTTGGCTGGGATTATAAAATCTGATTATTTACTAACACATCACATAATTATGACCATATTTTGTAATTCATGCAATTCCTCAAATAACAGCCAAGCTGTTTAAATATAATACTACATCGTAAAGTGTATTGTTTAGGTGTTGGATTGTTTGGATATGCCTTTAAATTTGCTTCAAATGAATCCACATCATGCCTTTTGTCACTGTGGCGGGGAGCGGGAAGGACGTCGTCGCTGAGCCAGAGATTGAGGTACTTTTATTGAACAGAAACATGGAACCAGACACGAAACTAGACCAAGAACAAAACTAGAACCAAAATCCAGCCACAAAACCACCCGTAACAATAACAGAAGGAAAGTGAATGATCCGCGCTCTGTTCTGACTCATTGAGGCTTAAGCGGTGGCCAAGTGGTTAGGGCATTAGCCGCATGATCGGAGGATTGGGGGTTCGAACCCCTTCCCAATAGGTTGCCCTAAGGTACCCTTGAGCAAGGTGCAGTCCCTGTCACTGCTCCCCGGGCGCTTTCAATAGCTGCCCACTGCTGCACGGTGTTTGAGTGTGCATGGGTTAAAGGCAGAGATCCAATTTTGTTGTGGTTCATTGTCTGCTGTGCTTTGACCTTGCAATGACAAGGGTGAAAAAAAAGTAGTCAGCCTCAATGTAGCACACCTGTGTCATATGAGCTCAGGTGTGCTCTGTCAGAACAGAGTACCCTCTACTAAGAATAAAACAGAACACCCCAAGTCCTGACACCTTTTGACTTCCTCTGACTTTAAAGAATTAGCCATAATTGCTTAACTATCTTAAGCTATCTTAAAGGGCCAAATCTTTTATGATGCAGTATATAATAATAATAAAATGTATGTAATGTAATTTATTATATGATTTTTCCAAATGTATACTTGAGGATGTGATGTCAGACTGTTTCTTCCTTTTCCGATATTAACCACCAGATAATGTCATGTGCCTTTTTCATCTGAATGCAAACCCAATTATTTGCTACAATATTACATGATCCTTTTGTAAATAAACAAATATAATATAATGCAATATAAGTGAAAGTGACTATTTGCCATTGTGAAACACAGCACACAGTGAACCACAACACTTATTCTACATTCAACAAATTTACTAAGTGTGCGGCAGTGAGCAGCTATTTCCAGCACCGAGGAAGCGGTGATGGGGACAGTACCTTGCTCAAGGAGGCCTCAGAGTAACTGACTGGCCCATGATTCAAAGCATAACCCAGTCAGCCTATTTCCTAACCAAAAAGCCACTGCTGCCCTTAAAGTGATGTTACAATGAGCATTTGTCCACAGTGAGCACACAACACAGCACTTTGATTTTATTGCATTAAAAACACTCTTACATTTAATGTGGCAGTCTTTAGCACTGATTACAGAAAACATTCATCATGGTATCCAATGACACAAGCTTAACTTTCAAAACAGCACATTCTAAAGGTTCTCTGTGGGGTTATGGTCTAGATTCTGCAGTGGCCAATCCATGTGGGAAAATAATGTCTCCCTGAACTACTCCTTCCCAGTCTGAGCCTTATGAGTCCTGGCATCCTAGAATATACCTGAGCCATTGGGAAGAAAAAAATCAATTGATAGAATAACCTGCTCTTTCAGGATGTTCAGGTAGTCAGAGGATTTGACCTCATTTTTTGGCCACTTCAATCTGTTGAACCCAAATTATAACACTGCCTCTACAGGCTTGTATCATCAGCAATAGGAATGATGAATGCATCATTTCAGCAGCCTTTTTTTTTACCATGATGCACCCATCAGTCCTGGAAAAGCATAGATTAGGACTGATCACACCTCTTTTTGAAATGATCCAGAGTCTACACAGCTGTTTAGTCCCAAAACTTTCAGTCCTTTTCACATTGCGTGTGGAAATGGATTCACTTTCACCGGTAACAAAGCAGTGCATTGTGCTATTGCTTTGATCAATAGTTTATCAATCTTTGATGACCGTCATTTAAGTTTTCAGACCACATTTCCTCCTTGAAGACGATGAACCACCGTTGTCCTTTCAGGCTTTAATAATGCATCCTTTGTAAAATAACTTTTAAAAATAAAGATCCTAGCTTGCTGCAAACTGAAACATTAATCACTGCACTACTTATTCATTGGAAGTTTATTTGCTTAGTTAAATCAAGGTGGTGAGTTTTTTCAGCCAGGCAGTGTATATTCACTAACAAATTGTAATACAAAGGAAATTCTCTCACTGGATGAGGTGGAAAGGTCAGGGCATCCTGGTTTAATAATTAAGTGTTCTGATGCAACTTGAAGGCAACAAAATCAAAAGAATGTCTCGACTTTGTCTCTTGCCTTCTTGCACTACCCAAGATGCCTAGGCTAACTTTCATCCTGAAAGAATGCAGATGGAATGTGTAGGTTTGTGAGTCTTCAGGCACATCCCTGCCAAGAGGGAAGCACTCGGTACGGCAGGACAAACACACCAAAGACCGTCACGCAGACCTCCCATGACTCACATGAGCAACAAGTCTTTTTGGTTTTGGTCAGGCCAGCTTCTTAGGAGTTACTTTTTGTATAGAAAAAGATAAAATAAACAAAATAAAAATAATGTTTAATAAATGGGACAATTAGAACAGAGGCATCCGTCTTTGCTAGTGTTTGTTGTTTAGTGCACAAAATTTTTAAAATGTGGACTCAGAATTCCAGCAATGAATCTGCATAGATGCTCTGCAAAATCAAAAATCAAAAAACTTTCTTTCCAAGACCATTACAAGAACCACTTCTTTAGGTATCATATGAACCACTGATGAACACACTTTATTTAGCTGCTTCTCAAAACCATCTGGCTTTTTAGGAAAATGGTAATAGCCACCTAAAACAATACCAAGCGAGATTGAAGTTTTTATTTTATTCATGATATAGGCAAATTCTGTCAGTACCATGCAAACTTTTTTCTTACTGGACACAAATGCACAAATCTAATGAAGTACTGTATAGGAAGTAACTTTGCTTTCTTAATAGAAATCATTCCTAAATGTTAAATGTGAACCATTGTTTTTTGCTCGATTTTGTTAAAAGAAAATTACTCATTCCTCAGTTGATCAAGATTAATGGAAGGATTCTAAGCATAGAAAAACCCCTTTCAGGCATAAATCCCTTTGGTTTTTCCAGTCAATATTGCAATGATAGAATAGCAACTTCATTACATACAACTTGTATTTTTGTTTTGTTTTATAATAGACCTTCTTAACTTTTCTGCTATAAAAACTTTTACCTATATGTGACAATCTTCCAGATAAATTTGAACAAAGGAACGGCTAAAATTTTCTAAAAATCAAAAACACTAAACATGCACAGGAGGCAATAGACAAAACCTGGGTAAAGTCTAACAGGAAAAATTATTTTTTGGTGTCATCTTCTTTGGACAGGTTCTTGATGATCTCTTCCTTTTTAGCTTGCAGCCTTTCCTCTCTGCGTTTGCGAGCCTCTCTTGTTTTTGAGCGACGAGCCTCTGCTTGGTCACTGCACAAAGAATATACAGGAATTATATCTATAAAGATGACATATGAAACCATTCAATGCAAAGCTTCTCCTCTGGCAACAACAGAGAGGTGAACAAGTTAAAAATTCAAATTCCCATACTTAAAAAAGTACTACTGCCTATGTAATTCAACATAAATCTCTATATTGCATGATTGGATTTTAGGTTTAGGACAATATTTACAGGTACACTATAGAAACAGGGAGCTAAAACCAGCTCTCACTCACTCATTTACATAACTGTTTATGCTGATTAGGGTCACAGGCAATGCTGGAGTCTACCCCAGCACACACAGAGCGAATGGCACTGTCTTGCCCAGATATTTTCAAATACAAAAGTAGGCACTTTACTTAATTGAGTAAGTGGAAGGAGATGTAATCTAGTCACTTACGCCAGGAGTTTCTTGCGAGCCTTGTCTGCCTTTAGTTTGTGAATGTGTTCCATCAAGATACGTTTGTTCTTGAAAACATTTCCTTTTGCCTTCAGATACAGACTGTGATACCTGTGACAAAACATATGTTTGACTCTCTTCATAATACAAACCATGGGTGGTCTTTATTTACCATAATTATTAACCATGTCATAACTCACATATGCCTGTCAATCTTCTTGCCCTCTCTGTAGCGCCTAAGCAGTCGGCGTAGAATCCGCATCCGTCTCATCCAGCACAACTTCTCAGGCATGCGAGCATTAGCTGTACCCTTCCTCTTCCCTGTGTAAAACAGCACCCATTAAGGCAAACGATAAACACAGCTCTGACAGACTTGGGCAATACTGCAAGTATCCCATTACTCTTCTCGCCATTTCTATCGGAGTCTGCCTGTTCGCTGCTTGGAACTCTATGATCAGCCTGCAAGCTGCATCTGAGATCCTAGAAAGATTAAGGATTGTCATAGCAACACCAGAAATAATTATGCAACCGGGACATCGTCAATGTTGGAACATGTGGTTCATGACCACTAGATGGGGCCCTGTGTCTTTAGTCCTCAATCCTCTAAAATGTTTGACCTTAAGTCGTATGGGCCAAGAGAGATTGGTGAAAATTCCAATCAGGATTTGCTGAAAACGTAAAGGATTAAGTATATATTTGCGCTCTCATTTCCACAATTAACAGCACTGTGCATAAGTGGCAACATTTCTTTGTGTTAGGAGATCAATTTGTGTGTAATGACTGTTAGTCATAAAAAAAAACTATCAAACGGTCTTCTTTTAATATGTCGAGTGTATTTAAAAAAATATTTTAGATAAAGGGGTTACAACCACTCAGTATTCAGCAGCAGCAGAAAACCAATCACCGTCCTGATCATCTAGAATCATCTGCATCATCAGTTTCTTCACTGCTTCATGCCTTAAGTTAGATTGGTCTGTTCTTCTTGAGTGATTCATATAAAAAGGTCACTGTGTAGCATAATAAACAGAAAACAATCCTCTGATCTAGACCGAGAGTCAAAAAGGTGGTGCTTCAGGAAGCCTGGATAACTACTCTTCAATAGTAATTTCTGCCTTTGGAGTAAATATGAAGAAATTAGTGGTGCTCAAGACTTGTGCACAGCACTGTATCTCCAAATACAAGAACAAAATGATCAGTGACACAAAGAACTTGATATAGTTGTTCATAAATGCCTCATTTCTATGTGCAAAGGATTCAGTAAACCTTAAGTTACAGTGCAGCTTTTGTAGTGCTGTATACAAGGTTTCACAGTTGATGTCAGAGTAAAAATCAAGCCATTAGGTCAAGAAAATGCTCCAATGAACTGCGAGATAGGATTTTGACAAGACAGATCTGGGGAGTTCCCATTTCACTCTGAATGTGACACAGAGTTCCTCTGTGGAAATGGGAGAACATTTCAGAAAGGTAACAACAGTACAGCACTCAATCAATCAGGCCTTTATTATAGATTATCTAAATCAATTGTTTCCCAAACAACTTCCTTTTGCTTTTGTGGAGTAAAGTGTGTAGACTGTTGAGAAAAATAAACTAAACCCAATTTAAGATGAGCTTGCAACATAAAATGTGGAAAGTTTGAAAAGGTCTGAAAAACGTCTTTATGTACTCTACCAATTATGTCATTTTGCCAGTAAACAATTGTATATTAAGACAGTTTAATTCAGTTGTGAAGCACTGCACAAAATGTATTTCCTTGTTTTGTAATATAAATATTAATAGATAATAACCTCAAAGAGATCTCATCTTAAAGCTAATTTTTTACAAAGTATAACAAAGAGGATTCTGAGACACACCGATGCCCATGTGACGGCCCTTTCTCCGTGCCAGTGTGTTCTTGCGACAGCGGGCACGAGAGTGAACAGTTACAGGCTTCTTAATGATCAAACCATCCTTCACCAGCTTTCGAATCTGCTGTCCTATGAGAGGAGACAGACAGAAGCAAGGTTAGCCTTAACAGTTAGCAATGGTGGCTTCAATAGAAATGGAAAGACTGATAGGAGTATGCTGATCTGCTATTTGAGCAGATCTGATTTGCTTACGGGAGTTTGCATTGGCAATTTCATTTGTCTCGTTGGGGTCCAGCCATACTTTCTTTTTGCCACAGCCCAATACACTGGACGCCAACCTCTTCTGAAGTCTGAGCATGCTAAAGGAGAAAATGTGAGAGAACAAATGTTTCAATTTAAATAATTTTAATCTTTAGACTATTCATTATTTCACATACTAGCAGAGTTATTTGTTTGGCAAGCCATGACGAGTAAATAAATGTAAATCTGACCTGAGAAACTGAATCATGTGTTGATGCCATTTAAATTCACTTTATGTCCGAACATCTATAAACACATGCTTTACCTACATTTTAAATGTAAATGCTTAAGACCTAATCTTAACTAGCTAATGTCCTTAAAAGGTATTTTCCTGGATGCTCCCTCCAGATTTTTCACAAATCATTCTCATTCCATTTCTGTTGGCTTGTTCGTCCCTCCCAATAATAATCTTAGCATTTTTAATTCTGCTACCTCCAGCTCTGCCTCTTGTCTTTTTGGAAGCCCCACCATCTCCAACCCACACATCATAGCTGGTCTCACTACCATCCTGTAAACCTTCTCTTTCACTCTTCTGCACTCGCTAATACACTGGACTGTTGATCCAAAGTATTTAAATTCCTTCACCTTTGTCACCTCTACTCCCTGCATCCTAACCATTCCACCATCCTCCTACTCATTCACACTCATGTATTCTGTCTTTGTCCTACTCACTTCATTCCTCTAAAGCATTTCTCTCCAGGTTCTCCTCAAGCCGCTCCCTACTCTGACTGCAGATCACGATATCATCAGCAAACTTCATCGTCCACGGGGACTCTTGTCTAACCTCATCCATCAACCTGTCCATTAGCATTACAAGCAAGAATGGGCTCAACGCTGATCCTTGATGTAATCCCACCTCTAGTTTAAATGCGTCTGTCATTCCTACTGCAGATCTCTCCACTGTCACACTGCCCTCAAACATATCCCGAACAACTCTTACATACTTCTCCGCAACACCTGACATTCTCATACAAAACCATATCTCTCTAGGCACCCCGAAATAAGTTTTCTCCAAAGGCACAATGCAATTCCTTCTGACCTTCTCTGTACTTCTCCATCAACACCCTCAGAGCAAATACTGCATCTATAGTGCTCTTTCTCAGCATGAAATCATACTGCTGTTCACTAATCATCATGATCTTTCCCATAACTTCACGCTGTGGCTCATCAACTATATTTCCTACAGCTCTGTGCACCCTTATTTCTTAAAATCGGTACCAGTACACTTCTCCACTCCTCAGGCATCCTCTCACTTTCCAATCGACTTCAATGATCTCAGGAAAACAGACCATTTGGCCACCCAATAAATACTCATAACTTTCTGAATATACCTGCACTTTTATATTTATATGTTTTGTATGCAAACACTTCATCCAAAAATAAAAGTAAAATGCAAATGTAGTCTGAGGTTTAAGCAAACAGCCGTTCAAAGATCAGCCTGTGTGTATCTGCCTGCTATAAGCCTCCTGCTATTGTTAGCCAGGCTTCTCAGGACATGTCTCAACATGTTCACAGACTGATCTAACCACACATGAGTCCAGTGTAACCTTTCTGCTCAGTTTACATGGAAGAGGATGGACTGATTACAAAACAACATCGATGAACGACGAGTTTAATCGTAGTGCATTTTAACCCATTTCTATCAGGAGGTTTACCCTGAAAGCTGCTACTATTCATACAAAACAAAGTCAAAATCTGCCCAGAACAGTCCAAAAATATCCCCTTACTTAAAATGCGTTTTTAATCCGTTAACTCAACGCAATAATCACAACATTACATCCTCACCTCATAGCTGCAGGTAAAGCGCAATAACAGAGAACGGCTTACAGCACCAAGACTGTGCCATTATGGATAAAAACAGTGAGAGGAGAATATTTTTAACTTGCTAAAAACAAAACGACAACAACGGTTGAAGGCCTTAGCTATTTTAATCAATTTTTTCACTACAGTATAATCATATACGATTTTTAATGCATTTCGTCATATAATATAAGTAAAATCCGTCGATGTTTCAACGAAACCCCCCCTTTCCAGCAATGATTTGGTATAATCTACTCGCGAACACGGGGGACCGGAAATGACCAAATAAGGAGCTCAAGGAGGCGATTGATGTGTGTATACTTCTTCTTTTAGTTTTTTTTAGTAATATAGTATAGTAATAGTATAGTAATTTTATAGTTTATAGTTTTTATAGTTATAAATATAAAAAAAAAATATATATATATATATACAATACTGTGCAAAAGTTTTAGGCAGGTGTGAAAAAATACTGTAAACAAAGAATGCTTTCAGAAATATGAATAATGATTGTTTATTTTTATCAATTTACAAAATGCAAAGTGAGCGAACAAAAGAAAAATCTAAATCAAATCAATATTTGGTGTTACTGCCTTTTGCCCTCAAACAAGCATCAGTTCTTCTGGCCCCCACAGAGCCCTGATCTCAACATCATCCAGTGTGTCTGGATTACAGGAAGAGACAGAAGGATGTGAGGAAGCCTACATCCACAGAAGATCTGTGGTTAGTTCTCCAAGATGTTTGGAATAACTTACCAGCCGAGTTCCTTCAAAAACTGTGCGCAAGTGTACCTAGAAGAATTGATGCTGTTTTGAAGGCAAAGGGTGGTCACTCCAAATATTGATTTGATTTAGATTTCTCTTTCGTTCATTCACTGCATTTTGTTGATTGATGAAAATAAATGCTGAACACTTCCATTTTTGAAAGCATTCTTTGTTTACAGCATTTTTTCCACACCTGCCTTAAACTTTTGCACAGTACTGTATATATATATATATATATANATGCAAAAAAAAAAATTCTGATACTACTTAATCTGGTTTTGACTTTTTGGACCCTTAAATAGAGATGTGCAACTGGCAGATTGGCTAATGAATTATAAAAGCAATGTACTGAAATGTATTGTCTAAATATTGTATAAATATAGCCTACTTGATACTCTCATTTAACCCTTATGTCTGTGTTTTTGTTAATAAGCCAATATTGCCAGGTCTGGTGGACCCCCAGCATTACTGAGATTTAAAATCAATACAGCAACAACAAGAAATGTGATATGAGATGGATGGATAATGGCAAGAGTGAAAGGAAGGCTTGCACAGAAAGGTACTAGAACCAGCTATGTTATAGGGTTGAAGACTGTGACACTGACAAAAAAACTGTACTGTATATATATATATATATATATATATATATATATATATATATATATATATATATATACAGTACAGTTTTTTTGTCAGTGTCACAGTCTTCAACCCTATAACATAGCTGGTTCTAGTACCTTTCTGTGCAAGCCTTCCTTTCACTCTTGCCATTATCCATCCATCTCATATCACATTTCTTGTTGTTGCTGTATTGATTTTAAATCTCAGTAATGCTGGGGGTCCACCAGACCTGGCAATATTGGCTTATTAACAAAAACACAGACATAAGGGTTAAATGAGAGTATCAAGTAGGCTATATTTATACAATATTTAGACAATACATTTCAGTACATTGCTTTTATAATTCATTAGCCAATCTGCCAGTTGCACATCTCTATTTAAGGGTCCAAAAAGTCAAAACCAGATTAAGTAGTATCAGAATTTTTTTTTTTTGCATTAAAAAAAAAGAGATTTTCAGATGCTTTTGCTGTTTGTTGCACTTTCCATTAATTTATTTAGTTCCTGTGTTTTTGTTTCATACGCAGCATGTTAAATCTAAGGTGTAAGGATTGTATGGATTAAAATGAATTGAAAATGCTCAAAAAAATGGCACCCATTGCTGACACAGTTGTGCCTCCTTCAAGCTTGTATTATGTCCATTAATAAAGCCTAGAATGAGAAATACTGGAGCATCCACTCAAGTGACCATACAAATACCAAGCATGGACTAGAGGGTTATAAAGCCCCTCAGCATGAAGTTTTGGAGCTGAATTCATCCAACACCTCTGGAGGGTTCGTTATCCAGAACTAATCTTCCCACCTCAGTATGTGACCTCACTAATGCTCTTGTAATTGAATGCAATCAAAGCACTTCTAGAGCATCTAGTAGCTTTCTCGGAAGAGTAGAGGTTTACTGTAGCAAAGGAGGATAAACTGTCCTATTATAGCCCTTTTAGATGATTTAGAAGCAACTACCTTTGGTTGTATGTCTTATTAAGAGAGAACACAAGCCCCGCCCCCTTGGCTGATTGATTGATGGATGAAAAAGGGCGGGGCGTGGTCTCTCCGCTTTAACAGCTGGGAGGCTGGAGGTCCAGTGGAGAAGCAACACGGTGGACCGTGCGGTGAGAATAAACTGGGCTGTTCTGACAATGCACACAAACGACACTAAAAACCAAAGGAATCACGCAGCCCGCTGCAAATGAACGACGAGACAACGGAATAGAAGCTGAAATCAATGGTACAGAAAGGTATGTCCAGGACGCCTTCCACCTCCACACAGGAAATCCAGATGGACATGTTCGACCACCACGGATCCCACCCGCAGGTAAGAGACCGCGGAGCTCAGACTGCCCAGCCAAAGCAGGCAAGACACCTGCTGCTCACCAGCAGTGCTGGAGAGGGGGTTCAAAAAGAGAAACCGCTCTTTTTAAAACGAGTGATGAAGAATAGCCCTTTGAAGAAGTCCAGTTCTCACGTGCCTTATTTAACCCTCTTTTGGACCCCATAATAATAATCTATAAAATTCCCCATTTATATTAGACTACATAAACTATACCAGCTGATAAATATGGCAATGTGCAATTATATTTATTTCTACATGCCTTCCCTGCTGATTAAAGCATCTTGTTTCTCATGTCACAGTCTTTTTTCTTTTACAATGAATTGTAAATGATGTATTAAAGCCAGGGAAACTTGGCTCTCCGTGCCATATTGTCAGGTGGATGTTCAAGCCGGTGAATTTGAAACACTTTACAAGGAGGAAATTAGCAATGACCGCTTCTGGGGATGGTCTTTATCAAGCATGATGTCATTTTTCAGCTTAATCCAGCTACATTAAGGCCACACCCACGTGCATCCAGGAGGTGTAGTTGTATTTGTGTGCAGTTGGGCTACTTTTCACTAGGAGCGGTCTTTCCTGATTGTCCACTTTCTGATGTCTGAATGAATATGATTTGATGTTTTTGATTTACTTATGTGCAACATGTTCAAAAATAGACATACATATAACAATATGGTAATCATTCACACAAAGTAGAATAGGCAGCAATTTAGCAATACATTTGCTTGTCCTGGGCGCTTTGTGGTGCAGCGGGGAGCGCTGTCGCCTCACACTGAGAAGGTCCTGGGTTCACTTCCCAGGTTGGGCAGCCCAGTTCCTTTTTATATGCATTACTGTGTCCTCTCAGGGTCTGCATGTGTTTGCTGAGAGCACCAGTTTACTCCCAGAGTCCAAGTTAAAGCTAAATTGGTATATAAATTGGTAATAAACCCCCTTTCTGCCTTTTGCTCTATGAACACTGCTCCAGGAGGCTCCAGCACCACCTGTGACCCTATTTAGGATAAGCAGTTATGAAAGTGAGTGAATGTTTAAAAATCAGTAGGAAGAAGGAAATACTTCTTTTCCTGCCCCTTTTCTCCTCTTCAAGCCTGTATTTAATCATTATACACATTGTGCAGGTGCCTAAAAAGCCTGCCCCAAAACTTTCCCAGTTAATCATTTTCAGTATCGCGTCATTCTTCTTCATTCTTCATTTTCATCAACATCAGTCAGCGTCTTATTTTCAACAATGCCTGTTACCTCAGCCCTGTACTTTTGTGTAAATGAGGATGATGTGAGCTTTAGAAATGGATATGTATTCATTCTTCAGTGTCACCGTTTAAATGTACCCTCGAACAATGTGAACAACACCCGTATCTAGCAATAGATCAGTTCAGATAAAGGAACAGTCTGCAGAATTCCCTTCATCTGTCTTTGAAGCAAATCTATTTTAACTGCACTTTAAAAGCACTGTTCCATTTTCCCTTATCCTCTTTAATGTGCTGTTTAATGTGCTAAAACAAAAATTTTAAATCTGTCTGCTGGATATATGGTCAGAATCATATATTACAAAAAGTGCATGTCAGAGGCATCATATCGTAGGAATATCTGAATCAGAACCTGCGCCTTTACAAACGCAGTATATCATGGCTCAGTTGGCATCCAGGGCGACCCTTGAGACCATATGGTTCCTCTGTTAAGAGAAACCCTGAATTGAACCCTGGTGTGGGTGAAAGATTCTTATGATTGAAAGTCACAGAACATTCTGAGCAGAATAGAAAATGACTTGCTATCCTGTAACCTCCTTTTGGCCTTTTCCTTTTCCAGCCTTCATTCCTTTCTGCACTCGTCTGATCATGTGGACCACGACATTCACCAGATAGTCGAATATCATCTCTCCGAAACACTGATTATAAGTGTTTAGGTTATGTATTGATATTTGAATGATGTTTTAGCCCCACTTTCCCAACTGACATTTATATAATGCAGGTGTGTGCGTGTGCAAGCATGTATCAGAGACCTGCACTGTTGAGAGGTTCTCCATCTGAATCATCTCTATACATAGCTGTGAGGAGGCGGTGGTGGTGTATGAGGAAGTTGGTTGTGTTTAAGAGAGTTTGCGTGTGTGTGTGTGTGTTAGTGAGTGGGTGGGTGTTGGGGTAGGTTTGGATTAAGTATGTGTGTGATTGCCAGTATTAGAACATTGATAGGCTTGTGGTCAGAAGAAGAATAAGAACCAAGCCTTGTAAACCAACCGCTGTGTATGGGTGTATGGAGACCAGAAATGCTGCACTGAACTCATTATTCTCTCCACATATCTCTCAATTGTTCTCTTACATCTTTTACGCACAGACATTGGTATTAGTGAACAGAAAAAAAAATTCTCTTATGTGGTTAGCTGTGTGGGCAGTTAGAGCATTCTGTAAGGATTTAGAGAACATGTTTTTCTGTAATGTGTACCGTTTTATGTGTGGGCTTCATTCTCTCTCCATCGCTCCCCTCTCTTGTGCACTCTCTGTGTCATCGTTTCATCTTTGTTTCACTTTTCAGAGATCTTACAGGTTCCACTGTGCAACTTTTAAGTCCTTTGCCCTGTCGCTGCAGCAAAGCTACAGCCCCTTCTCAATTATCCAATTAGGCTCAGAGGGTGTTTGTCAACAGGATGTCTCTCATCGCCATAGCGACACATCCCTCCTCGCTTGCATGACATTTTGCTGGCCTTTTCTCCCAGCTGACCTCGCTGTGCATATGAACCATCAAACCATCTCAGTAATGCATATCAATATGCTTCCCTCTCACACAAACACACACACACACACACACACACACACATAAACACACTCTTTGTTCATTTTAGTTTTTTTTTTTGTCATTTTTTCTTCACGATTCTTTACAGTGGTAATAACAGGGACCAGCAGTTGCAATGTTTGTACTGCAAATATAGGAATTCTATGTATTACTCACTGTGACCCGTTTTTTTTTAATGTATAATACTGATTAAATTAAAACCGGTACAAACTAGTAAAGTGGAAAAAAATAAGTTGCCTCTTTGGAGTGTTTTGTAACACCCTGCATGCACCTCTCTGCCAAAATTGATTAGAAAAAAAAAAATTGTTTTTTTTTTTCAAAACAATCGTAAAACAGTGTCTCAGAATGTTTTCAGATGTTTTGGCTGTAACTGGTGAAATCCGTAATTGGAAAAACATTGATGTTAAGATATGAAAGATTACATTTATGGAGAAACAGCTGTTTTTTCATGGTCATGTTTACCTGGAATCTATATTAAAGCAATAGGACATTAGAGGGAATGCGCTGTACCAAACTTTTCTAAAGTACCATTTTGCTTTTAGGGAACAATTTTAGCTTTCATAGGGCACTTCTGATAAGTAAAGCACAAATGTAAAGCAAAGAAACTCAGGGCATTGTCTCAAAAATGTAATTGTATTACAAAAATGTACTTCATTATTCTTCTGTAATTATTATTCCTCCTGAGAAATTAATTATACTTGTAAAAGTTATTTTATCTAAAAAGTAGTTTTAGTAGATCACCAACTAAATGGTAGTGCATTTGTAGGCAAAAGGAAAATGTAATACAATAAATTCAATATAAAAACACAATAGTCCACTATTTCTTATAAAAGTACAAATTTATCATCACACTGAAATAACCCTTGTGTGTGAAGCAAATATTAATGACTTTTATAAAAAATAATTAAAACCCTTCATACTGTGAGGAGATGCCCAACACTTGCTTTTGAAAAAGAGGAGACAAATATTGGTTAGTGAATGTAGTTAAGTATTTCCTGTTTTGCAGCAAACTTCAGCTGTATCTTTGTTGTTCTGAATGGATTTTCATCATAATAGATACATTGAAATGCTTCATGTAATCCATTCAAAGAAGAACAAAAGAAGACAGAAGGTGTGGGTGGGTGCCAGGAGGAAGAGGTAGAACAATGGTATAATTGTACTTTTATTAAACATCTTTGTGTGTGTGTGTGTGTGTGTGTGTGTGTGTGTGTGTGTGTGTGTGTGTGTGTGTGTGTGTGAGGGAGAGAGAGAGAGAGGACGAGAGATGCTACAGCAACTGCCTGTTCCATCAGGGTCTTTTTTTATTGCCACCAAACCCAATTAGCTTTTCTCAGGTCTCCATGGCAACGGAGTCTGGCGCCTATGAATGCCACACAAGGCCTTGCCCTGGGCAGGCAGGCTATTGGCCATAGCTCAAGCCAATCAGATTATGGGGTCCCATGGTGCACCGGCGGACATGAGTAATTATGGGTAATCATATCTGGACGCAGAGACAGGACATGAAGTTTTGGTCCTGTTTGTGAGAGTGTGTGTGTGCATGCATGTGTGCCTGCACAGTGATCACTGCTAACTTCCCCATTCCACTCTGTCTCTTTTTCTCTTTCTTTCTAATGTTTAATCCCCCAGGGGAAGTATGCCAAGAGGAAGAGCCGCTTTAAGCGTTCTGATGGCAGCACCTCTTCAGACACAACCTCAAACAGCTTTGTCCGGCAGGTAAGACCACAGGCTTTGCGCACGTCTTTGTGACCAGCTGGAACGGTCGTTAAAATCTCTCTGATTGGAGAACAGCATGCTGTTTAGCATATGAGTGCTGTATGGTGAGATCATTGTGACCCATATGACCCATCATTTCCAGAAAATAAAAATTAAAACAAATACAGGCCAGCTACATGCTTCAGTACAAAGAGAACATCATTTATTTATTAACTTGTTTTAAATTAACATCTGTAAAATTATGGCATTATTCAATACATTTACATGTGTAGTTTTATTTAGAATGTAAATAGACATTCCCGTGTACCAGAAAAACAAAAACTTTGTGTGTATGATTTTATGTATTCTTTATCTGCTCTTTGGCCTTTCTAGCACATTAGCAGAGATTAGACATTGTCTCATCAGTGCATCAAATTTTGTTCCTGAAACTTTGTAACTAATCTACATTTTTGTCTAATGTACTATGTATACACAATTGCACAATATGTATATACATTTTGCACAAATTCTAATCTGCTTTTTTACATTTTTTGTTTTGTTTGTGGGTTGTGGACTGGTGGCGTGGCCTCTTTATTTCTGCTATAAGTTTTCATCAAACAATGGGTTGTCATAACTCCCCCCTGTGGAGGTTGTTCATATCACTGACTGCTGTTTTGGGTTTTTTCTTCACCACACTCACAACTTGTCTGTCAACAACTGTTATTGATTTCCTTATTGTTTATTGTTTCCATCCAACCTATTTTCCTTATCAGTTTCTTCACTGACAATGTAACATTACCATCCTGGATTTTCACACATTTAGTAAAATTCATTTAAAAAATCCTATATATTCTATATATAGGATTTTTTTCCTCCTATATAGGATTACATATATTTGATTACATATATTTTTAATCTCTATAACATTGTGCTAATGCTTTCATGGCCAATCAGTATATGTATTTTCATGAGGCCCACAACGCTTGAGGCTATATTGTGTGTATGATACAGTACAGTATATCATAGTAAAGATTACCCTCTGATAACAGCTACAAATAAATGTTCAGAAACACTCTTTACATTCTCTTTGACTTCCACTTCTTAATGACATTTCAGAGAGTGAAAAATAAAAGCAGGACGTGTTGAGATATCTTTTAATAGTCTTCTCTTGCTTTGTAAGAGTCAATTATCTTTAGTTTCAGATCCTTAGTCAGCTGCATAGAGAGGCCCAGGACTATTAAGTGAACAACACTCTGAGAGGTTTGAAAGGCCACATAATTTATTACGCTCTGAAATTGTGTGGACCAGACATGGATTAAAGCCTAAAGAGCTCTGAGACCTGAGGGGAAAAAATAGTGACATTAGCACTAGGGATCATAAAGATCTGACTCAGGAGCAATGGAAAATAGTCATGTGGTCTGATAAGTTCAGATTTAGCCTTAGTTAAAGTGATGGACATGTGAAGGTGATTGGCCAACCGCTTGTCTTATAGCTTAGTGAAGCAATGCACCAATTATGCATAGTGCTCAATGTACAAGTCGCTACAGGCGGTGTTATAATCTGCGCTTGCTCTTTAGTCAGACCTAAGCACAGCAGTTTTTTGTGGCATGAATGACCAGGTCATCCCATCAGTGAATATGTTTCCTTAATAGCACGGGGCAGGAAGAGGGTGCAAGATTAACCGGGCTCAAATTGGGAAAGTGAGTTCAGGAAGCACAAGTCTCTTGAAAGTCTCTTGCATGCGCTAGAAAGAACTTTAGTGTTTTAAACTGAGTGGTTCAACTCTTCTGTCATCAATAAAAGATCTTGCAGTTTAGAACAGAAATAATTGTTCTGTGTTGCATTACTTTATTAAACATATACCACAGCAACACACATTATAATCAAAGCTGAAGTTGGTTCTGAGAAATTATTCTATGTACCAAGCAATGAATCAGATTCCGCCACTAAATGATAATCCTGCATTTATTTTGGTTCAATTGTGTCTTATTTAAGTGTTTTTTTTTTTTTTTGCGTGCATGCTAAATTTACTTCTTTTCCAAATTAATTTAAGAGATATTTAACATATCATTTGAACAGGGGTCTGAAATTTTCAAAAATTTTATTTACTGTCATATCTGCCCTTAGGTATGCCTATGTGTGGCTGAAACATTAGCACTGAGGCATTTAATAGCTTATAACTGAAGTCTGTCTGGAGTTCTTTTTGGAGCTCCCCGTCTTCCTCAAGTTTGTTTGTTGGTATGTCTGTTTTTTTCCCCTGATTCTTCACTGTAGACAAGAGTGAGACTTTTTGTGCATTCATGACCTATGTAAACTCATCTAACAGCAGATCTTTTAGTGCATAACCTCGCTAAACACCATGTTCCATCTCCTACACAGTTATGCTGCACCTGTAGCTCTGGCCCTCATGTTGGCGTGACATTTGAAGAAAGGTTCCTGTGTCATGCTGAAATGCTTCCTCTTTTTCTATGCACCATCTCTTTCACGCCCCTGCTGCATGACATTTGCCCAGCAGCAAGGGTTGTTGCATTAAAAAGCCTCCCCTGCTTCCCAACACAGGATAACCCCCCTTAAACACACAAGAAAGGTTATTACAGGTCTATGCACACACTCACACCAGTCTTTGATAGTGCCAGCCAAAGTGCCCCATAGATGACATAGTGGAGGCAGAGATGGTATCCCATAGAGATTAATTTGTTTTGTGGAATGATGAATGTGGCCCTACCTGGCAATAATGGATTAATGTCGCTAGCATGTGTTTGGTTGGTGGTGTAAACATAACTGGGGAGTTCATTCTTGAGTACATTTAGCAGTCATTTGATGTAATAAGGGGCTATATGTGCCACAGAAGAATTAAGCATTACTATTAACCTGTTGCATGATTGAAGAGAAATTCATAATAAGTGGCAATGACCACTAGGCTGCTGCTGGGGCAGCGGTGGCCTAGTGGTTATGGCGTTGTCCCCGCATCGGAAGATTGTGGGTTCAATTCCCTCTTAAGTAGGTTGCCCTGAGGTTCCCTTGAGCAAGGTACTGTCCCCGTCACTGCTCCCCAGGTGCTTTTAATAGCTGCCCACTGCTGCACGGTGTGTGTGCATGGGTTAAATGCAGAGGTCCAGTTTTGTTGTGGTTCACGTGTGCTGTGCTGTGACCTCGCAATGGCAAGGGTTGTCACTTTTACTTTCACTTTTTCAATGACCCATAATCATGAACATGAAGAGAAAACTGAGGTCAGGATTAAAAGGTGAATGCAAATAACACATGCATGTTATGCAGGGATACTAAAACATCAGACTTATTATTACTGAATAAGACCTATTATTCAGTGACTGAAATTAAATAAGTAACAGCTGTACACAATCAACCTACACATCACTGCTGGAAATGAAACAACCAAATATTCTTCCAAGCACCTAATGTTTAAGAAGCATTTAACGGGAAGTGGCTCAAGTGCATATGTTTTAGGGCAAGTTTAGGACAAGTTTATTTCTATAATACCTTTCATATACTTCTAAAATGCTCTGTAAACTGGTTCCATATTAAAAGTAGTATAGAGCTAAATGCTGCTTCTAAATGTTTAGTCTATACCTTAGGCAGGACTAGCTTAGCTGATCCAAATGATCTCTTTTGGGACAGATAAGCAAACTGGTAATTAATAGACCAGCAATGACCATAAATCCAAATCAGAATCGGCTTTAATGGCCAAGTGTTACACGCTCAAGGAATTTGTTTCCTGCTGTTGTTGACTCTAGTAGAACAGGATGTTACATAATGAACAAAAACACACAATACACAAATTTCACAATGTACAGAATTTAAATACATAATACACACTCTACTAAATATACATTTGGTATACATAATTACAGAAGTCTGTTGTGCAACTTTACAATTAACAGAAGGATTAATAAATTCAAATAAGTGTGAATTATTTGACTTACATTAACAGCTCAGTAACTGAAAAACGTTTATTATCAAACAAGCTTTCTGGGGAAAATCTCAGTGGAAAATTTGCAGGAATATGAAAAGATGTGCAAAAGCATCTGAATCTATGCAAAAAGGATCATTTTACTGTTTATCTAGTGTTACATTGTGACCAGATGCAGCTATCTGGGCAGATAACAGCAATATTAAAGATTATTATTTTAGTTAATAGCACAACATTTGTTGAAGCATTTATTCACTCAGTCTTAACCCAGTTTGCAGAAAGATCGCCAGTCCATCGCACCTGTTCAGATTACCAGTCAATCCTCAAACGGGGACAAGTACATGCACATACAAGGTCATACATAGAGCGAGGAAAAAATGTCTCCTGGTTTTCACTTGTAATTAAAAAAATAGGCAATATATTGAAATTAAATTAAATAAATGTGTAGCTCGTAATGAAAGTTTGCCACTGTCTACAGTTACAAGATTTTTAAGTGATAACGGAATAATAAGTATTTATACTTTAATTTGAATTGACACTGGAACATCTATTGATATGATGGATTAGCCTGGTTTAGTGCTATCAATCAAAATAAACTTTGTAGCTCAATTCCATTGACAGGAACATACTAAGATCCGGATTCTTATTTCATCCATAGTAGGCAGATATTAGCTAGTAATCAGATAATAGCGTTTACATTTTTACCCAGAATGGAAACTCTGACGTTTCTTGCACTAAAGCAGGAATGGCCACAGAAGGGGGACCATACGCAATACATAACTCCAGACCCACCATCTGTGTCTCAGGCTTTCAGAGCCAAAATGAAGTCAGGCTGTCGAACTGGAGGCTTCAATGACTTTGACATTTGTGTTTACACTGCATTCACACGTGTGCATCCTTTGTGCATTAATAAAATGAGTTACAGCCAAAAGTAACTAAATAGAAAACCAAAAATGTTTTATTCACATGGAAATGATGCACACAGTCATTTCAAAGCATCGCTTTTTTATTTTGCCAAATTACTCTTTTTCATTAAAATGACTGAACTGGAGAGGAAACAATCCAAATGATTAAAAGTACAGAATTCAGCCCCTTGGTAAGATCAGCTCCATAGTGACACAAGCAGTTGTTCCAGGAGAAAGATATATTCTGCATTGACAGGGCGTGAAAATGTTCATATGTAAGATTGAAAGAGTGTTATTATATGGCTAAACAGTTATAGTTATAATGATTTGCATAATCTGCCTGAGCGAGCATGTACAGTATGTACGTGCGGCTCCCCCATCTTTGGCAGATAAAAGCACTGGAAAAAAAAACTGTGTAGCCCTTGGAACCATACACACCCACGCATGTACACACAGATGAACACACATAGACACACAGTAGTGCTGTTGTAACGGCCCGGGTTGCCATGGTGACAGGGGCTCTGAATCTCCCCCATAACACATTGCACCGTAGGAAGAGCAGGGAAATGAATGTGTGTGTGTGTGTGTATGTGTATGTGTGTGTGTGTGTGCGTGCGTGTGTGTGTGTGTGTGTGTCTATGCGTGCAGACATGCTGGTGTTGTGTGGTGACCCATCAAAATAATGTTGGACCCACACAAAACAGGCAGGGTTATATACCAGGGTCACTATCATACACACACCAACTAAATATGAAAATGCGCATAGAGTGTTAGTGGTGCTGGATCAGTCCAATAGCATCCTGCTCACTGGCTGGTTATGGGCAGCAAATTAAGGACAGGCCAGTGTTTGATCATGGTCTTAACCGGCAGCTGCACAACAAAACATTGGCCATTATGAATTGGTCACAGCTGACACCACACAATTACCTGCTAGTTTATGAAAAGGGTGTGTATATGTTGCTGTCTGTGAATGGAAAAAAGGAGCCAGAAAGAGAAAGTAAACTAGAAATGGAAGCATATTCATTATAAGTCAAAAGATTTTATGGAGAGCTTCTGTTGTTTTGCACTAGAGCTACAAAACATAAAGAGTAATTAAACTTAACACTGTGCAGACTGTATGTCTAACCCTCATACATGCCTGAATCCAGCAGAGTTGCAAAGTAATCTCATAAAGACTTATTTGACATCATATGATGTTATCCAGAAGGGGAAATTCAGTGTTTTCAGGCCCTCAGAAAAATCTGGGAATTCTGGGAGCAAAGAAATACGATAAAAATGTAATAAAATCACATGTGTATTTAAGCCCTGTAGGAATTGTATATTACTCTCTGTTCATTTTTAGGGTTTTGGCTTGAAATATTAGGGATTCCATTGGAAAGTCCCATAGGAAATTATCCAGAGTTATCTTCTTTGTGTCTAGGTGTATTTAGCTAAGCTGTCCCACTGTTTCAAGCGTTAGCTTGATGTCCTAACATGTCCAATAATGTAATTAGGAAGTAACAGAGGCGTAAACTAATCTTGCTTTGTATCCCAGTGGGTGGGACCTATTTTGTGAATATGAGCTGCAGCCTTACCATCGGGTTTGTGTTACATGTTTCTAGTTCGCTGCTTAATATATTATTCAAATATGAGGTTTTTTTTTCTATGAAACAATAAAAATTAAAAATAAAAAAATGGGGGACAGTTGCAGTTGCTTGTATTTGAATCATAGAAAGTGTTACAGAGGTATGTTATGGATTCACTCAACACTATTTTTTTGTTCCAGTTTCATGGTGTTTTTCTCTAAAACACGGAAAACAAGTGGTTAGTAGTTAAAGAACAGTGATAGGAAGCTGCTGTAGCGAGCAGACAGCCTCCTCTTTTAGTCAAGTGATCCCAACATGAGATATCCGCTCATATGCTCTGCTCCCCATCTATCTATCCAATCTGTTTATAATTCACAGTTAAAAAGGTGGGACATTTCTGGGGACAGCTCTAGCTGGGTAGAGCTCACCAAAGCGGATCACCGCCCGGGCATGTCTGGTCATTCTAGTTTACATACTATTAGAAACGTGTAGGGCTGATAGCAGTATTTATCATAGAGCTACTGCAGGTGTAGTTCTATATGCTCTATGGGCAGCGGTGGCCTAGTGGTGAGGGAGTTGCCCCTGCATCGGAAGATTGTGGGTTCGAGTCCCTCACCAGTAAATTGCCCTGAGGTACCCTTGAGCAAGGTACTGACCCCATCACTGCTCCCTGGGTGCTTTCAATAGCTGCACAGTGTTTGCAGAGGTTCAATCTTGTTGTGGTGTGCTGTGCTGTGACCTCGCAATGACAAGGGTTGTCACTTTTATAGGACATGGATTACTACTTCTGTTGTCCATAAAAAATTTTTTTTAATTCCCCTTTCCCTTGGTATGTGCTACAGTAACCTCTTAAATCATGTAAGTTTAAATGTACATGGAAATATACAGTCTAAAGGCAGAGAGATGGCAAAAATAAATTAGACTGTGATCTGTGCAGCAAAAAATATTTCTAGAGCTATAAAGAAAAGGTGACCAATTTTCTAGAGTAAAGTTCCCCCTCACAGGCATTAAGCAGCATATTTGTCAAAGAAAGTTACTTAGTTACTTTGTTTGAGAAAGCTTTAAATGAACAGTAACAGTAAAAGTGCTTGACGTGTTTAGATAGGATCCTGATTACAGAGTGACTCATATGAATGTAATAATGAGAAAACTCATGATGATGAAAAGACTCATAACTGTGAGTTTTATCATTATCAGAAGTGCTTGTGAACATGTTGGACAATAATCAGTGATCTGATTATTATGTGCATGTAAATGCACTCATTGACTCATCTGACCAGCATATTAACTAGACTCCATCTATCTGATGCTTTTATGAGTCACACCCCGGATACGCTGTTCGAATAAGTGGGAGGGTTTGAATTGGTCAGAAACTTCTACTAGATGTAATAATAGATGTAATACGTCAGGTGTCATAAGAGGGGCTGTAAATTAGGGTTTTTCTCACTTCCTCCGTTCACCCCTCCACTCCACACACACGCCCACACAGACACACATACACACACAAGCACTCACACACACACACAGACACTTTAGGCTGATAACTACATTCCCAGCTACACTTTAGTACACACCACTTCATACCACTACTAAATATGAGAGAAAGAGAAAGGGGAGAGAGAGAGAGCAAAAGAGAGAAAGAGAGACTGGGGAAATGAGAGAGAGAGAGAGAGAGAGAGAGAGAGAGAGAGAGAGAGAGAGAGGTGGAGAGATGTGCCCCTGCCTGTGGTGGCTAAATTTAACCCTCACTCTGCAAATGTAGCACAACTTCTGCAATTTGACCCCCCCCACCAACCCCAAATTGAGTTCAGGTTCCATGTCAGTTTGTGTGTGGGTGTGTGTGTGTATGGTTGTGTGGGTGTGTGTGTGTGTGTGTGTGTGTGTGTGTGAGTATGTGTGTGTGTGTGTGTGTGTGTGTGTGTGTGTGTGTTTCTGCCTGTCTGTCTGTCAGAGTGAGAGAAAGAGAGAGAGACAGAGAGGAAGACAGTTTCGGAATGTGGGTTGGGGGCTTGAGGTTAGCAGAGCAATTTGCCATTCTCTGATACACACTTAGAACTTTTTGGGCACAGGGGTGCATACACTCCCTCGTTTGATTGACACACATATCACGTTTGGAGCGGACTCAGACTTTCTGGGTGTGACTCAGGGTTGCCGTGGCAAGGAAATAGTGCCATGGAGACAAATGAACGGATTCACAGGCCTGTAACGGTAAGAAGGATCCGGAAAGGCTTTACTAATGTGTGTGGGTGTCAGATGTGACCTTTTTGTGGATTTGAGAAGAATTATCAATCTACAGCGTCTTGCGGTTACATTTGAAAAGTTATTGGTGGCCTATTTCTTGCTCTTTCTCTCTGTCTCTGTCTTTCTGTGGTGCTGCGATTCCATTTTGGGCTGGGCAGCTGCATAGACCCTGTGGGTTTAAATTAGACCTCCAGCACTGCACAGGCACCTCACTGCCACCCCTTGCCCAGACACAAGGTTCTTTCTATAGGCCTCATGGGCTCTTGCTGGAGTGCGATTTTCAATCAGTCTCTCTTTGCTCTATGTGTAATAACCTATAATTAAGTTCTTCTCGATCTGATTAGAAAGTAACACTGTTGGAAGTTAATAACTGTTATTTAGACATATTTGGGGGAAATAAATCCCGAAAATGTATGCCTCTGTGATAACAGTTAAAAAATAAACTTGTGGCAATTAAAACAGTAAATAGATAATAACTGAAAGAGGCAGTTTCTGCAAATGCAAAAAGAGACAAACCAGCCTGGCATGTGTTTGACATGACGATACTCTGATCAACTTCTGACTGTACCAGCTGACCCTGTTAACCCTTACAACCACTTATTACTTGTCACTACTGCCATATTATTCACATGTCATTTTGTAGGTAGGCTACATAATTAAATCACGTTTTGGTGTAATTAGATGTAAACCAAATTTAATAGTGAGCAATGGATTACATTTACATGCAATTTACATTTCAACCTTCCCAACTTTTTTGTTTGTTTAGATGTTTTAAAACCTGACAAGGATGTAAAACTTGGATTTCCGTCAGAAAAGCAAGACAGTAACCTTAGAGAAATTCAAATCATAATTAAATATTTCCTACTTACAAACTTAGAGTGTTTATTTTAATGAGCTACAAGTTAGATTTTCTGTTATGCAGTGCCTTTATCCTACTATATCTTGGTATTGTGTATTTATTATAAAAATGCCAGGGAGAAATTAAAATGCATTACAAACAGATAAGATTTCTAAACTGTTAGGACTTTTTAAATTCTTTTTGGCTCTTTGCAGTCTGGATTTATGTTGGTGATATGGCTGTTATTTATAGCATTGCACCCATACCATAGAGACTGTACTGTTCTGTGATATTTAAATACAGTACTGATATTAGTAGAGAACCTATCAAGAATTTGGAAAATATACTATATAAAAGATATAACAGAAAACACAACATATGAGCAGAGCAAAATATGTCAATGTTATACATTTCAGCAGAATGGCAAAATAGGCATTTTTCAGGAACCTTCACCCTCATTTCCTGCTGAAAGGCATTAAAACATTAAAAGCACCAGTGAAAGGAAAGGACCGTGAAAGATCAACTTGTCCCCTCCAGGTACAAATTGCTGAAGAAGTTAATGCTGGCAATAAGAGAACGTTGTTAGAGCTCACAGTGCATCATAGCTTACTGGGGCTGCCTAGCCCCAGTCTGGTAAAAGTACCCTTGCTGACCATCAAAAGTGCCTACAATGGACATGTGATTATAAGAACTTGACCTTAAAGTAGTGGAAGAAGATATAACGAATAACATTTTCTTTTATGTCATGTGCACGGCCACTTACCTGGTGAACAGATGGCATGAGGATGCATTATGGGAAGAAAACAAGTTGTGCTGAGCCAACATGACGCTGTGGGCAATGTTCTTCTAGGAAACCTTGAGTGTATGTTTCTAAGTACACCCCTTCATGTCATCTGTATTACCTAAAGGCAGTGGTTTCTTTTAGGAGGATAATGTAACTTGCCACACAGCAAAAATCATTCAGGAATGGTTTGAGGAACATGATAAAGAGTTGACTTGGTCTCCAATACCCCCAGTTTCAGTTTAATTGAGCACTTGTGGGATATGCTGGCTAAACTAACCCATTCCACAGAGCCTCCACTATTAGGAAGAGAGCTGCTTTCATGGCACAGGGGGAGAATGACACAATACTAAACAGATGCTTTTAATAACTGTTTTCACTGACTTGGACAATATGAATATTGTAAATTTGCCATTTAAAATGGAGGGGCACTCCAGAATGATAAGTCACTGTTAACTTTCAAAAACTAGATTTTCTTAAGTATCTAAAACAGTTTTGCCATTAAATTAAATGTAAAAGGTATAAATAATTAGCATTTATAGGGCATTATGTAAAGCACTCAGTATCCAATGACGGTGACCAAGTATTAGTATCAGAAGGCAAGAAGGAAAAAGCAGAAGCATCAGCTTAAGGGTAGAATTTTGTCTCGCCTGTTGTCCATGGTTTTAGATGTCACTGTATCATGCAGTCTCAGAACTGTATAAGAGATTACTAGGCATTTGAGGTGATTTGAGGCTAATGTGGCTGTAATGTAATGAGGATTTAAGCATGTCACTTGCTTTATAACTGGTGACAGACTCCATTATTTGTTGTAATATATGGCATATCATTTATTGTTACAGTAACCTTAAAATATCAATGCAAAACTAAAGAAAAAACCTACAGACACCAAACATGTCTAGGCTGATTAGTTACATATTTAGGGAAAGTGTAATGCATGCCTTTTGTTCATTCGTGAACTGCTGGGTTAAGCATAATAACAGTAAGTGCTTCTTCCGTGTAGCTTTTTATGCTCTTTGAGTATGGATTTGAATTGGTTTACAGATATGCAGCTTTCATTCAGAGGCATCTTTTTCTACTGCAGGGTTATTGTCAGATACATGAGTAATAGCACATTTAGTTCTTCCATCACTTGCATGTTGGAGTTTTGTGGTCAGCATTAAGTGTATGGTGATATTTGATCTAATATGGCATACTTTTAGAACAGGTTTTTTTAAGGGTGAGCAATATGGCACAAATATATCATGGTGTTTGAAAGCAATGAAGTATTTTCTCAAAGTTTAATACAGTATTATACCCTGACATATTGGAGCAGGCAATGAAACAACTGATTGCCACATTAAAATGACTATGTTTACATTTATTTTTGTAAGTACTGACAGTCTTCACTAGTTTAGAAATTGTGAAATAATGTGAGGTAATTTATCACAGTAACAGTGGTCATATGGTCCCCCTTTGCTTATGTAGCCATGCCCAAGAAGTCTGTTTCAGTGGGGCTGTTATTGCACAGTTCTGACTTCAGCTGCACAGAAAACAATGGATTCAGATTTGCAGGTGATGAATATTTAAATACAGAACCGCAAAGTTTAGGTGGATAAAAAGTCACGTTATCAGTTTGTGACAAGATACAGGTATTCCACAGATTTTGTTGGTAATTTGAGTCTTTCTAATACTTGTGCCAAGGTCATTCTTTTTCAGAACATTTGCCTTTTATTTTTTCAGTGTTTTGGCCTCGATGCACAAAAATGGCAATTATCCCCACATATGATGGCTGGTGGTTAAATTTGAGAGGAGTCCCTCTGATGAGTCATGACTGAAAAGACTTGAGTGCTACAAATTAGCGCTCCAATATTTGAGTCCCTGCGTCCGTCAAAAGGATGCGCAGATCTGCCATGACAATAAAAAATGAAGGCTAAAATTTTAGTCACGCAAATTGTTGGTCTTCCTTTTCGCAGTGTGTCATGCTTGTCACATCCAAATGGCAGCTGTCACACAAGCATTTAACACATTGTCACACAGCTCCTGAAAGCAGGCTGAACTGTTATGTCTCCTTATTTCATGCAGGCCTGTGAAAACAGGAGACAGCTCCCGAAGTCTCAATTAGGAATTTTAATTGCTTTCCTTGAATTCAAGACAAAGCTCTGAATTAGGTGTGACAGTGACAAAAAGAAACATGTTTTGAATGGAAAACATTTAAAATAAGCTTTACCAGGGGTAATCAGTTGGTGAGTTAACGTAAGAGTAGTTGAATTTAAAATAGAAAAGCCTTTCTTTGGCTAAATATATTTGTTAAAAGGAAGAGTTCAACCATGCAAGCTAATGTTACTTACAGTGAATGGAAACTAGCATGATACCAATTAGATAGTGTTAATCAATTTGTTTTAATTCATTGGAAGTAGCATTAACCTAAAATCTTAATATTTTCATTCCCAAATTTTAAATCATACACGGCAGAGTGTAACAGTGTTATGCAGAAAACTAAAAACATTTATTACTTATTTTTAAGCTACTTATTATTAAACTACTTATTTACATTTATGGCATTTAGCAGACGCTCTTATCCAGAGTGATTTCCTGGAAATGTCCTGATTACAGGGGCAGTCCCCCTGGAGCAACTCAGAGTTAAGGGTCTTGCTCAGGAACCCAGTGCTGGTGGTGCTAGAGGTGGGATTCAAACCTGGGACTTCTTGATCTAAAAGGCTGTAGGCAAGTACCCTACCACTAGACCACCACCACCCCTACTTATGGTTCCCTTTATGCCACAACTGGATAGAAAGGATTTGAGCTGTAACATTAAACATTAAAGCTTCTAATATTTAAGGTAATAAAGTAGGTACTGTATATCTTCATGCTGCCAAATAATGCTTTGCAGTAAACTCCTAATTACAGTGGAAGTTCAGCTTATTTAAGGACGCCTGTTGTTTGTACTCCAGTACAACTGGATCTCTTTATTATCCGATTTCCAGGAAATGAGTTTGCGAGTCCGCCTCTTTAAGCACAGAGCACATAGGAACAGTCTAACATGGTAATTACTAACAATATTGAAATTACACAGAACAGCTCATTCAGAATAGTTTTTTTTAGAAAGGTTCATTATTTAATTCTCACAATGTGTTGTACTCTTAATGTAAATGAAAGGCTATTAAGAGTTAGATATAACTGTGGAGTAATCGAAGTTAGTATTTCCAGTACAAAAATATAGAAGAGCTCGAAATGTGCTGAATATGTACCACTAATAAAAGTACCGTACATTTAATGTTACTGATCCTGTTAATATATTAATAATATATATGAGTTACTAAACATGTATTTTGTACTTTGTCCATCACTGTAGAACGTTTTGGCTAACACTGAGCATTTTGTTTGAATTATTATAATCCCAAATTCCATCCTAACTCTGCTTTCACAGGAATAAGCTGGTTGCTGGTTGCTATGGCCTTAACACACTTTCCTACTCAAGTGTGTGTGTGTGTGTGTGTGTGTGTGTGTGTGTGTGTGTGTGCGTGTGCGTGTGTGTGTGTGTGTGTGTGTGTGTGTGTGTGTGTGTGCTTGAGAGAAAGCAAGAGAGGTTTTGCAGAGCTTTTCTCATCAGCTCTCCCACGCAATCAATCAATCGTTTCTCCTCATTTTTCCTTTCTACCTCACTTTTTCTAATTTTCTCACATTAACGCTACTGGGTTCCTGCCAGGTTTGAGCGATAAAGTGACGTGTTAGGTCTGCTAAGTCTGTTTGTTTGGGGTTTTTTTCATGGGCTGTTTAATTTAAATGCCATGTTTAGGGAGAAAATAGAAACGTGTAAATGAAAGGTTCTTCCAGGAATTAACTGTGGTAAGAGATTAGAGATACATTCGTGTTGGAAATATGTTGTAAGAAAGAGAAGGGCTGTGTTTTATGTGGTTGACTGATGGATACAACTCCACTTCTGCTAATCTCTTTGTCTACAGACAGATAAATTCAAGTGTTATCAGATTCAAATAGTTTTATACAAAGTTAAAGTGTATAAAGTTAAAGTAAAGGCACCATGATACTCTTCTTGACCTTATCAAAGGTAAGTGATTATTTATCACTGTTTGAAACATAACAAGGAGGAAAATGCCATTTTATCAATGGACTATGTTAGAAAACTACAAAAAAGAGTGACATACAAAGTTATAAAGGTAAAAGTGAAATTGTAAGTATGCCCAATGCCCAATAACATTTTAATAAGGTTAAAAAGTCAAATTCAGGACTGTTAGTTTGTGTCGGATGTGGAGAGAGCCACAGAGCCAAGAGCTCTGCTGCTATTCAGTATAAAACACCATTAAAATAATTTGTCTTTGGCTTCTTATTTTCATGTCAATTATAAAGTACATCTTTCCTTCTACCTTGCATCGTGCCACTTGAAGTGAAAGAAAAAAGTCAACCTAGATGACAGCAATTAACCAATATGTTTGTGTGTGTATGTGTGTGTTTATGTGTTGAGTACTTTTTAGTATTTCTGGCTATGAATAATTTAACATCATTTTGCATGGCATATGTGATGCCACATTCTCACCTCTATTTTAAACCTAATCAAGCACGCATACACACGCTGATCTCGCAAACTTGCACATACAAACGCTTTGAGTCATTCTTCGCAGCTGTCTGCATGCCTGTCCGCACCTCCCACGGTTCAGAGTGTGTCTGACACCTGAAAAACAGTGAGAGGGGAAAAAAAGGAAAGAAGGAACAGGCTTGAACAGAAGAGTGGGTGGCTTATATAAAGACACACAGGAACTCTAGTTTACTGTCAAAAACTGTTATAGCCAACTCTGAGAGCACTGTGTGTGTGAGTAAAAAATGAGACACTGAAAGAGCAATGTTTATGCAATGTAGGTTAATCTGATTTTATTACTTATATTATTTTATGTCTACATTGTCTGCATGTTAAACTTGCACTATTGGTTATAATAATTATATAGTAATCTTCTGATTATTTTGATAATAAATGTGTAAGCAGGGTTTGAAAATAGGCCAAATGATTAAAACGCCTTAAAATGAATAATGACAGACCATGCAAAGTCTTTCAGAAGTTTCAAAATGCTGGAAAAAGGTAAATGAGGAAGCATTCAAAAAGACATCCTAAATGTAAAAAGAATATCTATTAAAATGGTAAGGGAGAGTAGTTTGGGAATGTAATATTTGCATTATTAAGACAAGAAAAATTCTGGGAGTTCAAGGAGGTTGATTTTAATCACTCATGGTTTTGTTGAATTAAATGCATCATCATGACTGTCCATACATTTGCATTAATACAAATGAAAACAAAAAAGAGAACAGAGTTCCATAATAATGTCAATTTTGCCCTCTCTTCCCTTTTAATCTCACTAGTGCACACTCATCATAGACAGGACACAACAAAATTCACTTCAGTCTTATTACATTGAAATGGTGTCTGAACGCAATGTATCTCAGCTTCTGCTGTGTCTACGAGGAGGAATATTCAGTCAAAGAAGGCAGATTGTTGCTCCATTTAATATATTTTCTCTTTTATATTTTATCAAATCTGTGTTGCAATTTCATGATGTAAACAATGTGAGCGAGATAAGAGCCCACCTGCTCTATTTGAGGGCTGCTGCCACACTCCTTTACTAAAATATTGTAGCACAATTATGCATGACTCATTGTACTAAACAGCCAGTTTCCAGGCCTGGCGGAGCACTTTATTTAATTCATGTTATTTAAATCATGTTTAATAATGTAAAATGCTAGTTTGGCCTTTTTAAAAGCAAATATTCTTGCTACTTTCTCAAAGAGAAAATAGAGGACACGTGTTTTATTTGCTCATGCAGACCACTTGCTGCTTTCGCTGACACAATGAAATTCAACCTCTACATTTTACCCATACACACATGTGCAGCAGCTATCGAAAGCGCCCAGGGAGCAGTGATGGGGACAGTACCTTGCTCAAAGGAACTTCAGAGCAACCTACTGGTCTGGGATTTGAACCCATGACATTCTGATCCTGTGGCCAACTCCCTAACCACTAGGCCACCGCTGCCCTTTTAAGCTTGTTTTTACTGTAAATCTCATATGGTAGATCATGTGACTTTCACTCAGAAGCTTATCAAAGAACACCTGGGACTGCTGAAAATGCTCATAGCAAACGATATACAATAGCATGGATCGGAAGACAGTGGGTATGATTCACCTTACCAGTAGGTTGCCCTGAGGTACCCTTTAGCAAGGTACTGTCCCTGTCACTGCTCCCTGGGCATTTTCAATAGCTGCTTGTGTGCAATGAAAAGAATAGGTGGTGGTGGTCCATTGGTAGGATACTTGCCTATGGACTTATGGCTCAAGAGGTCCCAGGTTTGAATCCCACCTCTGGCACTACCACCACTGGGTCCCTGAGCAAGACCCTTAACCCTGAGTTGCTCCAGGGGGGACTGTCCCTGTAATTAGGGCATGTAAGTTGCTCTGGATAAGAGTGACTAAATGCAGTAAATGTAAGTAGTCACTTTCACTTTTTCACCTGTGTATCAAGGGGCCTCAGGTTTGAATCCCAGCTCTAGCACTACCACTATTGGGTTCCTGAGCAAGGCCCTTAATATTGACTTGCTCCAAGGATTGTCCCTGTAATTAGGACATGGAAGTCGCTCTGGATAAGAGCATCTGCTAAATAAGGTAATAAGGTAGATAGATAGATAGATAGATAGATAGATAGATAGATAGAAAGATAGCCCTAGTGCAGTGACAACATACTGCATAATTATACTAACAAAACATGTCATGCAAAAAACAGACATGCATAAATTTCCTCTTTTACCTTAATCAAGAGCTAATCTAAAACCATGGGGTCCAGTTCAATTACCTTGTGCATGTCCCAAGCTCACATGATGTCTTGTTCCATGCCTTGTTTATCTCTGTTTACACTGTGGATCTAGGAGCTCATCAGCTTTGAGTACTCTTTGATTATAAAACACATTTTTTGTGGGTCTTAGAAGTTGCATTACTGTTTACAAGCTCCTGTGTTTAAAGTACACTTAAGGTGTTGCTTTAAGGTCAGTAGTTGATTAGGCACATTCAAACAGTCAAAGTCAGGACACTGAAATCATAGCTAAAAATCTGGAAACAATATTTGTAATAAAATGATTTGTTCGTATGTAAATGTAAACTTAATTGCAGATAATATTCTAGTATAGTACTTCTTTGTGACTTCACAGGTCTCAAAAAATTACCATGAAGCTATAAAGTTGGAAAAAAAATCTAATACAGTTATATTTATGGTAACATGGAACAAATAAAAACTAATAATGCCAGAATAAAAAAACCCTGCATCAGCATTCTAATGGAAATGCAACGTGGTATTAAAACCACGACCACAATTTCTGGTTGTGAACAAAACACTGGTGGCCAGTTTCCCCTCCGGTTCATACTACGTGATGAATGACCACAACGATTCGCATTTCAGAAAAGTTCTAATGCGCATGAGAAGGCAAGTCACATTAGACCGCTATTTCGTGAAGTCTGTTCCACCAGCTAAACAACAAAAAAACACCAGAAACCCCTGAAATAGACTAAATCACAAGTGATAAAACACCTGAAGGAAAATGTCTCTCTGTCACAGAGCCAGACCCTCCCTCAAAACTCTAACCTCTCCTCTTTAGGTTTAGTTTTTGTATAAATTAAGGATTTTTCAAACGTAATTTTTTTTCCCCTGGGCTTAAAAAAAAGTGTACAGCGAACAGTTCATAAGGGTCTAGTGTGAACTTGGTCTAGCACAAACTCTTGCATTGTTTGTTTTCTCTGTTGTTCAAAGTTTTCTCTTTGTTGTTATTGTTAGTCAATGTGTTTACATTTAGTTTACTATTACACTATGTATTATATGGTATAATTAATTAAATTGTTCTTTTAAATCTTTATAAAAAAATATTTACATACAGTGGGGAAATTGTGGGGAAATTACCCTCAGGTCACATCCAAATTGGGTCCCATCCAGAGTTTTGGACCAAATTATGGTCGTGACCAGATGTTCCACTGTATTGGTACATTACGTGTTCTGTAGAAATAACCAAAACTAGAAATGCTTAGAATGGTGATTGCAAACAGCTGAGCACTAATATAAAGAAAATGTGATCTCTCCTTTCTCTTCTCCCTCCCTGTTCTCTTTTCAGGGCTCAGCAGACTCCTACACCAGTCGTCCCTCAGATTCTGATGTGTCTCTAGAAGAGGATCCTGAGGCCCTGAGAAAAGAGGCTGACAGACAAGCGTTGGCCACCCTTGAGAAAGCTAAGGTCTTTCTCTCTCTCTCTCTCTCTCTCTCTCTCTCTCTCTCTCTCTCTCTCTCTCTCTCTATTTACAATCTGCATTTATTTTATAATATTCCAAATTACTGGTTGTACTAGTACTAGTTAATGAGCAAAAAGTCTTTATATATATATATAAAATAAATAACTGAATAGTTAATAATGCTTGGATTAGTGGAGTTGAATGATTGTGATCATGGCCATCATTCAGACCAGAGACTCTAAAACCAGCCTCACATTTAAAATTGGTCAGTTGTACTTGGTCCTCTTTGAACCCTGTCTAATGTTTCAGATATTCTCTTCTAATAAGCAGACCTAATGAATCAAAGCAAACCATGAGTTTGTCATTTCAGAGATCTGTCATTTGGATTTAGTCCCCAAGTTGATATTTGAATACTGTCTTCCCCCAAAAAAAAGACAAATTATCATTTTGTATTATTTTTAATTATATATTGCTATTATTAGTATTAACACTGCCTCTCTGCCCTTTTACTTCTCTTATTACAGACAAAGCCAGTCGCGTTTGCTGTGAGGACTAATGTTGGTTACAATGCAGGTCCTAATGACGACGTTCCAGTGCAGGGCATGGCCATTTCATTTGAAGCCAAAGATTTCCTGCACATCAAAGAGGTCAGTTCTGCCTCTCATCAAGGGTGACATGGCATTGGCATGTTATTCCCTGCTGTTTTTTCTATTTCTAATTACATTCATGGGGCCATTTCTCAACATTTTTGTGTATTAGTAAGTTTACTTCTCAGCTAGTATAATAATGTAGTATTTTAATACATGTGTCATTTCACTTGAGTAATCCTTACGCTAACTTTGTACTGTATGTATCCCAAGCACTGGTATAACACTTATATTCTTTGGAGTCTGCTTTGCACCATGCAAAGCGTCTTCTGTAAGAAGTGATTAAACACAATGAACACAATATATTTTCTGTTCATAGCTTATTGTCAACATAAACATCAGAAGGTGCATCTGTATGTGTGTTTTTGCTAACAGAAATATAATAATGACTGGTGGATAGGACGTCTTGTGAAGGAGGGATGTGAGGTGGGTTTCATCCCCAGTCCAGTTAAGCTGGAAAGCACTCGTCATCTGCAGGAGCAGAGGAGTAGACAGAACCGCCTCAGCTCTAGGTAAGAGCCCATACCTCTCTTTAAGGAATAAGTATGAGTAGAATCAAATTTCCAGTTTTTTCCATTTAACCCAGATCAGCATTATGTGTCAGGACATGTCAGGAGTCCAGCTTTTTCATTTTTTAATGCTGGAGCTAAGGGGGTAATGTTAGTAACAAACACTATAAGTCAACATTCATCAAGAGGACCAGCCAAACAAAAACATGTACAAACCCCATCCAGATTTCCATTTAGTCTTTACAGACTTGTGGGCCTATTGGTAAAGTGAAAGTGAAAGTGACAACCCTTGTCATTGCGAGGTCACAGCACAGCAAGCTGTGGTAACTACAGGTAACTACTGAATTATAGTCTTAGGTACATTTGTAGCTGCAGTTCTAAACTGGAAACAATAAAGGATACAATGTTTTGACACGAATCACTAGAAAACAAGTAACTTACCTCCCATGTTCATTTGTAAAGAGACATGCTGGACACTTTCTTTGTGTTTTGCTTATTCCTTTGATCTCTGTGTAATTCATTTTTATCATAATCACTTTCAAGCCTCTAACTGAGTTTAGTGACGTAGTAGCCGCCAGATCCTATCCATCAGTTCTTCCAATTACATGTTTGCGTTCTCTTTCTTCTTTATGACAGTAAATCTGGTGGGAGCTCCAGTCTGGATGTTGCCTCAGGAACCCGCAGGCCAACCCCACCTGGAACAGGTACGATCAAAAAAGGAAATGGCAGTTGGTTTCAGTTTGCTTTGCTGCTATGGAGATATGATATGGACCCTAGAAACCACACCTACAGTCCACCACATGACCAGAGTGCAACTTATGCAACTTCTTCCAAAGCAAAATCGGGGAGTCCAACCCTTTTTCAGCCCATTCTACCCTCCTCTTTCACTTATCCTCCCATCTTTTTCTTTTTCCCTACCTACAGCTACACCTGTCACTCTTATTTCTTTGTCATTTTTTCATTTTTTCTGGTTGCTTTCTGTCTCACAGTGGTATATCATATCTGTCATAGCTTTTTCTTGTTCTGTAAGCTTGATTCCGTTTCTCTGAGTGCAGCTCTTCCTTCATTAGCTTATAGCTTTCAATCTCTGTCTCTCTTTTCTTACCCATGTTTCTGAGTCAGAGACTGCTCATAGTGTGCATCATGTTGCTCTTCTTTCCCTCTCTTTTCTTCTGCCTACACTTCTCTCTGTCTCTCTCCCCCTTCTCTTCTATTTGTCTCTATCTTCATCAAATCCCCCCACACACACACCTCCCGATTGATTCGGCCCCCTGCATAGCTGATATGACTTCAGCGCTTTATGATGACTCATCGGATTTGGAAGCAGAGGAGACAGAGCCTGTTGACATGCGTGACCGCAAGGGGGTGGCCGGCAGTGTCACCTCTCCTCAGGGCAACATACCCCGTCTGCCCTTCTTTAAGAAGGTAACTGTAGCGATAACCTTCATTCAGGCGTGCATCAAGAAATGGCCAGACTAATACCTAAAGTCAGCTCTAACCAAACTCTTTTGCATATGCTGCCTTCAGAAATGTGCAAGTGTGTTTTGCTGATGTATCAATTTTTCATCCGTCCAGTACCTTCGGTGACCCTAACACACTGCGGCTGCGTGTATCACTTTGCTTGGCCCCCTGAGTTTTGAAACTGCTAGCATTGCAATTCCTGAACAGCAGATTGAAGGTTGATGTGTGTCTAAGCTAAATGGGCGCTGACTGATGGACTGTAAACTGTTTGACTTAGACTAGACTCTGCTAATAGCCCTATGGTGCTGTCTTCTTTGACCTACACTCTTAAAAACAGACCTCTGAAGTCATGTTTTCATTCTGTCTTTTGTCAACCTTTTATAACAAGATGTAAGCACGTTTTTTCTATGAGGAATCATTACTGTATCTCACTTTGTTAAACATATACAGAAATTCAGATTTTGCTAACACTGTTCACATTGTAAAACTGGCAGCCTCAACAAAACGTCCCACACAAACCACCAAGCATGCAAGATTTTGAGTAGTCACTGTTGTTAACTTTACATGTTAAACTTTATCAGTAGGCTGCTTTTCATGCAGCATCATTGCAGGAGCTTTGGCTTGCTTAGTGAGTGTATACAGCCTATGTCAGATTTCAGTTTCTTCCACTGACACTCAAATGGAATATATACAAACACAAAATATGCTGGGTTTCAAACTACTTTAACACCATTCCTAAAAACTCCATTCCATTTTTCATGGAGAAAACCCTCTTAGTCCTGGAACTCCTGATATGATAATGGCAATAATGACAGAATGAACTTCAGTCAAGATTGATAAAGCTACCATGAAAGGTTCTTTTTGCAATTTTTGACTTTTGGTTTCCTAAAAACTTCAATAGAGGATTCCTTGGTAAACCCAGTTTAAATGAGACGTGATTGTGAGGAACATTTAAAAGCACCTCCATATTAAGTAAAGGTTTTAGGGTGAACCATTCAATTGATATGGAACCTTTACATGATGTCTCCTTTTTTAGAGTGTAGGTGGCATTTCACAGCCTCCTAAAACATATTAACAGCTTGTTGATAACCTCATGTGCCTTGTGCTTCTGTTTGTTTGTTTCTTTGTTTGTTTGTGTTTGCTTGCTCTCTCTCTCTCGGTGCGGATGTGTGTGTGAAATGCTAGGTGGCCCAGCCAAACAGAAACAGAAGTCGGTGAGTCACCACAGCGGAGAACTTTTTTAACATTTCAGCCTCCTCCACATCTCTTTGTTCTTTTCACTCTATGTTTTCTCATCTCTTATTATTGCCTGCTAACAAGAGATCAGAGTCTTGGAACGTTAGCCTGTTAGTAATGCTTTGTCTTTATCCTTCAACATTGTCTTACCTTTGAAGCAAGAAAGAAGGTCACAATTTTCAAATTTCTTTTCACTGGGGGTCCTTAAACTTCTCCAGCTCATCAAATATTCTTAACCCCTCAAACAGTACACACACCTACAAAGAATTCATCAGTCAGCCTACCACTTTATATGACTCATATTTCATACACTAGAAATGACAGATGAATGAAAGCACTGCTTTTCAGCATCTGAAGGAGGCTAACTGAACACGCCCAGTGTCGTGTCTAGCCCTGGAGATATTCTGATACCCAAACAGTAAATGCAGCTTTTCCTGTAATCATGCTCTACCATTATGCTCACTAGAAAGACACGTAGCTACATCCTTTTATATACAATTAAAGTCTGCTTAGAGGTAAACCACTCAAAGGAGCAACACTGTGAGAATAATCGTTAATGTAGTTGCTGTTTAAAACTGTGTAGACACTCCTACTCCATTGTCCAATGCTCCATATTTCATTGTCATTGTTTCATTCACACCCCATAGGCATGAATTCTAATTTAACGGTAAATTCTAATGCATCTGCGCCATGATAAAGTTATTCAAAAGTACACAATACAATGCAAATCCATTTGAGATAACAGCCCTAATTTTGCATAATCATGCACAATAGGTGTGTTTTGGTTACATTAACAATTGAAGCCGTAGAAGACCTGAAATAAATATGTTGCATAACATAGTCTTTTTTTTTTATTTAAATTATTAAATTTAATGTTTTGTTGATTATCCACTGTAGGGCACATTCTTTAATATGGCATTTTTCTTTAAACTGGCTTATGCACAATTCTTGTTTTAGCATTAAGATAAAAATAAAATAAATTAAATAAATGCTGTTTCTTTTGCACAGGTCACATTTTTGTATTTATACTTTTCTTTTACCCTGAATTTAACCAGGCAAGTCACTAAGAAGAAAATCATAGTTCTTTGCCACTTGATACAAACATCCATTATGTTAAAGCCCTGCATACCTCCACACACATATCATTTATGGAAGGATTTCTCCAAGGAATAAAATTAGTTGTTTGATGGCTTTGCTTAAAGAGCAAACATATGGTAGGTAAACAGTACCCTTTCTTGATTTAGTGTTATAATGAGTAAGTGCAAAGAAACTGTGAAATAATGCAGATGAATGCATTTGAAACAGCCTCACACATGGGAAATATTCACTCCCAACTAACATGAAAGCACACAATCATAGCTCCGGTTGATACCAAATAATCCTGACAGTTTGTTTGATTGAATTAGAGCGTGTGACACATTGAATGTGTGTCCCACCCACAACACCACCTGCCATTTTGGCTAGTGCACCTGTGTACACCTGTCTTGTGTCATCATACTGGGTGCATTTACAGATTGATTTTTGTGAATACAGAATTTGAGATGATGACTGTTTTTGGCTCTTGTCAGCAGGACAAATAAGTCAGATGTTACGTAACAGGGCATTTGAGTGGGAGGGGATTCTTCTGAACTCTGTTTTCTGGCCATGCTATTGCTTTCTCTCTCATAAAAGAGGAAAGCATAGAATCTTCATGTATGATGAATCACTTAGGATTAGTTGCCATCTTATGTGATGGCAACTAATAGTTTTAGTTTTAGAAGTAGTGAAACATTGATGTGGCTTTTATATAAATATATAACAATGTTCATCATTATATGTGTTCAATGTTCATCACTAACTATGTGAGAAATTTCCTCACATGTACATTATATTGTGGTTTAGTTTTTTTGTGGGTACTTTTTACTTTTATCATGAGTATTGATGACACCTAATAGTTCCCCATGCTTATTAAAAAATAAACATGATTAGGCCTTGCCCTAAGATGGACTTTAAACCAGGGTGTTTCTCTACCTTTCACCCTATGTGTGCTGAGATAGCCTGTAGCACTTCCTGATCCTGCTCAGGAAAGTGATTGAATGAATCAGTTAATAAATTAATGAGGTCTTGCTGAGGCAAGCAGCCAAAATGATCAGAATATTAGAACAAGGTGTACTGAAACTCACCTGGAATGAGCATCCCTGCACAAGGCAGAACTGCATGTAGACTGCAATTCATGAGTAATTCTGGCAACTTTATGTTTAACACTGGGTCTGTGTGTATTTCTGTTTGTGATCTCTCAGATGGAGCATGTTCCTCCCTATGACGTGGTGCCTTCTATGAGACCCATCATCCTGGTGGGACCTTCACTCAAAGGCTATGAGGTAAGACCATACGGCTTTAGTCCACTCAGTACCCACAGATAAGGTGCTTTTTCGTCCAGGGTTAAATCTAAAATGGTACGTTAGGAGAGAAGTGGTCTCTGTCATGGTGGAGTGCTCTAAAAATAAACAACTCAGATGCATAGAGCATTCCTGGTAATTATAAAAAAGGCAGAAGATCATGCAGCACTGAGGAAATGTTGTGGGCAGCAGCTATAAGACTGTACATGGGAATAATTAGTTGTAGTTTTTAAGTTGTGGTTCTTGATGGATTTAAGGAACTGCCATTTTATATATATTATGCCATGTTATGCAAATACTGTTTTATTTTATTTTCAGTGGTAGGGGTGGGCAATATAGCAAAGAAATTTCATCATGATGCTTCTAGATATTTTCTGATGCATGTTATGTAGGACAATATTTTGTTTTCCTGAAGTTTGATTAGTTGGAACAGCCAAAGAATCAGAGGTGCTACATTAGAAAATATAGAAAAAAAAAAAGAATGATACAGCCATAGAGCATAACTGGCCTACTTTCTCTGGGTGAGTAGGATGTTCCTTCATCACTCACGATGCTAAGCGTGCACAGGCGTCTGTTGGCTGACGTAACAGAACTGGCAGTCAGCGTTCTTCAGTGTAACACTGTCCAATGACATTACTCCAGAGGCAGTTTGAAAAGATACATTACTCATATGGCAGCTTTCCCCTTCAAGTGCTGGTGGTATCATGTGATTGAGGGACTTCTAGCTAGTGGGTGAAGTAGGATATAATTTTTGGAAATTGAGTAAAAAAAAACTATGGTTCCATGGACTACATTATTTGCTTTTGATTACAATATGATTACAATTGATTTGATTACAGTTACAATTACAATAATGCTTACCCCTGTTTATTGATGTATGTGTGTGTGTGTGTTTGTGTGTGTGTGTGTGTGTGTGTGTGTGTGTGGGTGTTTTCATTCAGGTGACTGACATGATGCAGAAAGCTCTCTTTGACTTCTTAAAACACAAATTTGAGGGCAGGTAAGTGCTGTAAATATGGTGCAGATGATGTTACAATTAATTTTATCTAAGCAAGCTTGCTTAATTTTACATTTTACAATCCTAAATAATTTAACACAGCATAAGCACAACCCTCAATGCACATCTAGCAACCTACCTGAATTGGTATTGGTGTGTTTTTTACATTAAAAAATGCAAGACAAACATACAGCTACATCTATATAGCTACACACTCTTAAAAACAAAGGTGGGAAAGGGAATTATTCTTTATTGTTTTTACTTAAATTCTAATTATTATCTATGCCTGTCTAATTGAGCTAGACATGCAGGCATCACAATGGTGATGCTGTTTCCATAGCTACAGTAATGATGAGAATATAGTATTGTGGGTTGTTGCATATACAACAAAGTTGTGTGTGTCTGCCATGAGATAGACTGGCGACCTCTCCAGAATGTTTCCACATTTCGCCCTGTGTGTGCTGGGATAGACTCCAGCACCACCCAGGACCCAACTCATGAGAATATTTTTCAATATCTTGCTGGTGCAATAGTAGAAGACATAATGATGTCAGACTGATGTTGATTGTTGATGTTGGTGTAATCCAGAATATCAATTACCATGAAGGTGATGTCATTGTAACTGCCATTATTATGCCATAATACTGTTGGTTGTTGTGTATTCCAGAATATCCATCACCAGAGTGACAGCAGATATCTCACTTGCCAAACGTTCTGTACTGAATAACCCTAGCAAACACACCATCATTGAGCGTTCCAGTACCAGATCCAGTTTGGGTAAGATACACATGTACCAATGGCCAGCGATACTATATTATACAGCACTCTTGGAATCTTGGAAAGTGACCCTATTATTAAAGGTGAATTTGAACTGTAGAGTTTCTCCCAAAGGCTTACGAAAGATTCCTGGTCTTGTGGTTCCTCTGTGGACATTCTGTCAGTGTTGTCCTTAGCATTTTTCTGCAGCATTTCCCTGTGAGCTGTAATGCCTGATCAGCCTCTTCTTTCTTTTTCATTGTCTTCCTGACTCTCCATCCACCTGTCTTTTTTTGGTCACACCTTCTCCCTCTCTTCTTCCTTCTTTCTCCACCTCAGACGTACTGGGTACGTATCTTCTCATCTCACTCATCTCTCCTTAAAAAACTCAAAATCAATCCATCCATCTTTCCATCCATGTGGCTTCACCTTCAGAACCTTCTAATGCTTTATTTGAGGCTCTTAACATCCCTGCTGCATGCCTAATCAGTGAGTGAAAGAATTTATGAGACAGAACTGGGACTACAGTCTTAAAAATAAAGGTGCTAATAAGGGTTCCTTGATGCTACAGGAGTTGCTAAAGAAACTTTCAAAGCATGCTTCTTGAAATAAACATGTTAGCTCGTATTTTGTACATTTTCTTTAATAATTAGTTATTTAGTTTCTAGAACCATATCTCTGAGCCAAGAATCATAAGGCAACTGTATTTTTAAGACTGTAAGGATGTGAGTGTAATTATTTATTGATACAGCATGCATATGTAGCTTCACTTAAAAAATATAATAATTTTTAATCAGCTGTGTGACTTGGGAAACATCAAGCCATTGCTGAGCATTGATGGCCAACTTTTGCCCATAGACAGTACTGTGTATATTACCCTGTTGGCTCAAGTTCATCCTCATAAAAACTATTGTGGGTAGTGGTGGTCTTTTGGTAGGATACTTGCCTGTTAACCAAGAGGTTGCGGTTTTGAATCCCCCTTTTAGCACTTCCACCATTGGGTTCATGAGCAATGACTTGTTCCAGGAGGACTGTCCCTGTAAGTAGGACATGGAAGTCACTCTTGAAAAGAGCAACTATAAATGTCTTGCATCCATGGTCGTCAATAAGAAAGAGCAGATATGGAGAGAATCAAAAAAGCAAGAAAGAGGGCAACACAAGAAAACACGAATAGTCAAGTCAAGTCAAGTAGGATTTTATTGTCATTTCAGCCATATACACAGTACACAGTGAAACGAAATAACGTTCCTCCAGGACCCTGGTGCTACACACAAGACACAAGACAACATAAGACACGAGACGCAACATAATACACAAAGCAGTGCAACAAGTGCAGACAAGACAGACAACAACAGACGGCATGACAGACAGTATATTCATCCGTAGAGGGCTGCAGTGTTGTAGAACAAAAGCAGCCCAGGTAGATTTCAGTGTAGCAGTGTGGTGGAGCAGTGTTATTGATAAAGTGCAGAGTGCAACATGAGTTAAATAAATAAATACAAAATGATAATGGTGGACTGGGTAGACATTGGCGGTTTAAGAGTTTAAGAGTCTGATGGCCAGGGGGAAGAAACTATTTCCCATCCTGGAAGTGGAGGCCCGTATGCTGCGGAACCTTTTCCCGGATGGCATGAGGGAGAAGAGAGTGTGGGATGGGTGGGAGGGTTCATCTACAATGCTGGTTGCTTTGCGGATGCAGCGAGTGGTGAAAATGTACTGTACAGAAGGCAGAGAGATCCCGATGATCTTCTCAGCTGTTCTCACTACCCATTGTAGGGACTTGCGGTCTAAGACGTTGCAGTTCCCGTACCAGGCAGTAATACAGCCGCTCAGGATGCTCTCAATGGTTCCTCTGTAAAAGATGGTGAGGATGGAAGGTGGGAGGTGGGCTTTCCTCAGTCTGCGCAGGAAGTAGAGGTGCTGCTGGGCTTTCTTTGTGATGGAGTTGGTGTTGAGAGTCCACATGAGGTTGTCAGTGATGTGAACACCAAGAAACTTGGTGCTCTGGACCATCTCCACAGCTGAGGTGTTGATACTAAGTGGAGCGTTGTCCCGACGTGGTCTCCTGAAGTCAACAACCATCTCTTTAGTCTTGTCGACGTTCAGAGACAGGTTGTTGGTTCTGCACCAGTCCGTCAGCTCTTGTATCTCCTCTCTGTAAGCTGCCTCGTCTCCACCGCTGATCAGACCTACCACAGTTGTATCATCAGCGAATTTGATGGCTGCACAGTCGTGGGTCATCAAAACAGTCGTGGGTCATCAGCACAGTCGTGGGTCATCAACAATACAACACTTTTTATCAAACACTTTTAGCAACAACATTTTACCACTAGGAATGGGCATTTTATCAATGATGGCTCCTGTAATGTCCAAACTCTCTCATAACAAGAGTTACATGAAATTAAGCTTAGTATTCTCACTCACTACAAGTTCCTGTTATATAAAAAGACATCTTTTAAAAAGATTTCACAGGAGATAAGAAGTGGCAGTAAACTGACAGAAGGCAATCATCTGTTGGTCTTATTTGGCGTTAGTTCTCCCTCATCAACTTGGCTTGTAGGGAGTGTTGCAGCTTGCAGCTTTTATTGTTATTTAGAATGTGTCTTTGCCAAAAGAGATGTCCTTTTAATCTGGGCTAGTTTTGGTCCAGCACTGTATTCCATTCATTCTTTCCCCTCAATGTAAGTTGATGCATACTGATATCAGTATCATGCTGATACCCTTCAATGTCAAAAAGTGCAAAAATGGTAAAATACACAAGACCAAGATGTTTCTTAAAGGAACCCTCAATGATTTCTGATTTCTAATAAAGTTTTCATCACTTAACTTTAATAGCTTTGTAAAAAAAAAAAAACATAATTTTTTTCTTAACACATGCCTGACACGCATAGAGCAGGTTGTGAAAGCACATTACAACACACATTTTCCAACACCTTATCACAGCACATTCTTAAAAACAAAGATGCAAATGAACAATGCCATAAAAGGATTACTTTTACTTCTTACACAGAGACGTACTCTTGGTTCTTTTTTGGTTTTTGCGTTTGTTTTGATTTTAAAAAGGCTCCTCTCACAAATCTTATTTGCATAAATGGCTATCAAAAGAACAATCTATTAAAAGTTTTTTCAAAATCAAAATGTTTTTTAGGGTTATTTTTTGACAATGCATAAAGAGCACTTTTCTGCCTATTTAAGATTGTACATATTACATTTCACGGCTAAGGTGTACAGGGGAGAAGGAACAGACAATAAAGGTACCTGGCTTGGGGCTGCTGAGGACCAGAATTAGAGCCTCTGCTGTAACCATGATAACCTCTTCATGCATGATACTAACACACCACAGCTTTTCCGTTTTTGAGTGTGACTGATACTTGAAAGTAGAACTTTTTTTCATGAAAAGTAGTCACGTGTTTATGTCTGTGGTGAACATCACTCATTACTTTCAAAAAATGTAGTTTGATTAACATGCAGTTAAAGAAGAGATTTGTACTTTTGCTTTGTGGATGCTGTTTCTGTGCACTGAAAAAATGCTGCGTTGAATTTATTTGATTCAAGCAATTTGTGCGTCCTTCTGTTTACTTACTTTTAGCAAGGTGTTCATTGATGCAGTCATTTTTTATGTGAAAATATATAAATATATTAAGTCAACCATTTTGTCAGTGGATGCAGTGTATGTACAACTTTGAACATCTCTATCAAATGACATTGTTTTGTTAAAACTTCTCAAGAGATAAAGTTGATTAAATTTTTTTTAAACAATTTTACCCAAGCTATATTACTTTTAATGTTTTTGTTAAATTCAGCGAAGGCCAATTGTGCATGACTGTGGGTTCTCGGTAGAGGAGGTGTCTTTTTGCACTTCAACAAAGCATGTCATTTGACCAGGGGTGCCCAAAATTTGGAATATGACTGAATGTGTAGATGGCTGTAAATGTGTGTAAAATCTGTCTCTCTCTCTGTTAGCCGAGGTGCAGAGTGAGATTGAGAGAATTTTCGAGTTGGCTCGGACTCTTCAGCTGGTGGCTCTGGATGCTGACACCATTAACCATCCGTCTCAACTTGCCAAAACATCACTGGCTCCAATTATAGTTTACATTAAGATTGCCTCGCCAAAGGTATCCACTCTCTCTTTCTCACACACACACACACACACACACACACACACACACACACACACACACACACACACACACACACACACTCACACACACACACACACACACATTCAGTCACAAAAACAAACAAGAACACTTTCTTGCTTCATTTTCAACCATAACTGCAACTGTTTGCTCCTCTCTCTCTCTCTCTCTCTCTCTCTCTCTCTCTCTCTCTCTCTCTCTCTCTCTCTTCTTGTTAGGTGTTGCAAAGGCTGATAAAGTCCAGAGGTAAATCTCAGGCCAAACATTTGAATGTGCAAATGGTGGCAGCAGACAAACTAGCCCAATGCCCCCCAGTGAGTATTTTGTGTTTTGCTGAATACTATAACTCCTTTCTGCATAAGTCAAACATCTGTCTCTGTCACACATTAACACCACAGTTCATGTTTCCCTCTTCCCTGCTCAGGAGCTGTTTGACATCATACTAGATGAAAATCAGCTGGAGGATGCATGCGAGCACCTGGCTGACTATTTGGAGGCTTACTGGAAGGCCACTCATCCTCCGAGCAGTAACCCCCCAAACCCCCTGCTGAACCGCACCATGGCCACAGCGGCACTTGCTGCATCCCCTGAGCCCGTCTCCAACCTGCAGGTACAGGTGCTCACCTCACTGCGCCGCAACCTGGAGCTCCTGGATGGCTCCGCCCTTGAGCGGGAGGGCCAAGAGGAAGAGCATGCGCTCTAATGAGGGGAGGGAGGGCAAAAACACACACAGCCGGAGGGGGATTGGAACTGCTCTTTTCCTCAGTGGTGTGAAGAAAAGTACATGATGAAGAAAAGTACACACAGCTGCTCAACAGATACAAGCACAACTTTTTATTTAATGCTCCTCTGATGCTGATAACATCTCACACACTTCACTCCAACACATGCAGACACAGACAACAGGTATAATCTGTATGGGTACATTACCCACCCTAGAGCCCCTCCAGTCACACGTACACAGACGTACACCTATAAATAAATAGCCAGCTGTCTTCCCCTCCCCCCGCCTGCAGACTGTGTTGCCTGGCCTCTCCAGTGGTCCTTCGTCGTCTGGGAAACGTAGTCTAAATTCCTGCCCCTTTCAGCGTTGCCACGACACCAGCTCAGCAAAACAAGCTCACCTCCTCACCTTATTAACACCATGCTTTTATCCTAACCTAGTGCAAATGGGGACGTCAGGGCTGTTTACCTAAGTTAAATTACTGTGAGGGTCTAAGTATATGTGTGTGTGTGTGTGTGTGTTTGGACTGCAGTTTCAACAAAGAAAGGTGGGTATCTGCCCAATCTTCACTTAACAGTTGTCAAGGAGACAAGAGAGCTGTCGTCATGGCAGCGAGATATAAGCCAATAATGGTCATTTGATGTGAAACTTTATATGCAGCATGTTTTTCTAAAACACAAATACAAAATCACAAATGACAGTGAGAGATTTGGTGGCGATGAGAACTAGACTCTGATCCTCACTAACACACACAGTCTCTAAGCTTATCAGCTCAGAAAGATTCCCTCCTGCACACCACTTATACTTCGTGTTACATGGTATACTGAGTGAGGCCACTAGAAGGCATTACTAAACAGCAAGTGCCTGTATGTCTTCTTTTACATCTGTGATGATTGGCAGCTTTAAAAGTCCAGTAAGCTGGATTTTACATTTAAGACATGTTTACGTGAGAAGAGCATCCTACCTATTGATGGTAAATGTGTTGTAACAGAATGTTATGTGTGAGCTGGGAAAAACCCTTGCTTTCCAGAAGAAGAGTGCAAGCTGCAGTTACTTCCTTCATTTGAGGTGTCAGATTTGATGACTAACTGTTATCCAATGTGCACCTAAGCATGACTTACTAGACTTTCTTTTTGACATGACACAACATGACTGTTTACTGAATCGCCAACATTTATGAAAGTTAAAAGATAAGAGAGTAGAACCTGTTGGTGAACTTTTGCTCTGTTTACAGTAAAATCTTACTGAACTATTCCTCATATGCAATGAACATGATTTTTATTTTATATCTGCATTCAGTGCCTGCCATAGTAGTAGGCTGAATTAGTTCAATGCATATTTCATTTTAGATTATTGAGATTTATTTGAGGTTTCAGAACATCTTGCCAAGATGTTTCAAAAAGCAAAACAAAGCACAACCCTTCCTGTCTTGTTCTAAAAAAGGCAAATATGCATGAAGAACAGGATTGACTTTGCTATATGGGCCAAAAGGAATGGGGCAGAAAGGAAGAAGTCTCTGACAAAAGTCAATGTGATACAGAAATTATAGCTCAGTTTCTTTCCATATCATGACATGAGGCAAGCAGAGTCATTGTGTTTTGATGGAAAGTAAAGAGAAATCAAGATTTTTTCCTTAAAAAATATAATAAATCATGCTATGAGGACTAACATAAAATAACAAGCAAAAAATACTTTATATTTCAGTTTGGCTTTTGGTTCATTTCTGCTCAAAACTAAACTGGCTTTTTTTAGTGCAATCTGTAATTACTTAATTCTCATCCCCTCAGCTGGTTTACTAAACAGGCAACATTTTAGTGAAGAGCAGAATTTTAATGTAAGACTTTCCAAACAATGAACTTAAACCTATATAAACCTTTAAAAATATTTATTCAAACAAGGCTCCTTTATCATAAAGGCTGTTTTGGCCAAGTCTTTTCAGCAACTTCATCAGCAACTGCTATGAAAACTGACATTTGGTCAAAGGTTTTATCACAAAGCCTTATTAACACTTTTCTTTAGTATGGTTTTACAGTAGTGTGACCACAAACTTAAATTGAATGATATCTAAAGAACAGTATTGCACCTTCTATATAAAGTACTGTGCAGAAGTCTTGAGCCACCCCTCATTTATTCATATGTTGTTTCCAAAGAGTCAGATTTTTGTCTTTGGCTCTCATTTTCAGTCTAGTTCCGTAACTGATCAGTTTCAAAGGATTGTTTTTTGTTTGTTAAGCCACACAGCAACCTATGTATTTAATCATAACTAAGCCACCTAATTAAGACATGTAGCAGTGAAGGAACAGGAGCTGATGATTACAGAAGATCAGGATAGTGATCAGAATACTGGTGATGCTAAGTATTGATGGAATGTTGCTGGGCACTTTGTAGGCACTTTGCAGCCTGTTGTAGTAAAACATTTCTTTCATTTAATCTATGCAGTATGCCAAAGATAGATTAGATAGACAATTTTTGGATTGGCATGAAATAGTACTGCACCAACAAGGTATGTTGCTGGCAAATGATAAAGAAATGAACAGTGGCACAAGACATTAGCACAAGACTGTATTTATAATGATCTCCAGCTCGTGGAAATGTATCACTAGGGCCCAATAATATAGAAACTCAGCATGCTGGTGACTGAAAATGCAGTGTTGTAAAATGTGACTTAAACTTGAACACTAACCCCAACACTAACATGCTGCCTGCTCTGCTCTTGTTTTTGTGTGTGTGTTTGTCTGACTCTGCATGATGATTTGCTGGTGTGTGGTTTGGCATCGTGGCTTGCCATTGCAGGGGCCATTTCTGGTGCACAGTGAGCAGAAGAGAGAGGGGCCTGGTACCGAACGTGCAGGCCTCCAAGACTACCAGACGGACCTAGGGGGCAAACAGCCACTGCGTTCATCCCGCAGCCAGTTGCATGCTGGGGGGCGGGGCTTGTCACGGCAGGACACCTTTGATTCAGAGACGCAGGGCAGTCGTGATTCTGCCTACACCGATGACATGGAGACAGATCCCTATGAGGAACCGGACTCCTGTCGCAGCCGCCTAAACCCACCCCATCGCACCTCCCGACAGGCCTCGTGGGAGGATGAGGGGGCAGAGCCTGATCAAGAGAACCTCAACATAGCACCACCCAGTCAGCACCAACGTGGGCGGGGCAAGCTGAGGGAACGCTACTGTCAAGACGTGGAGGCGGGTGAAAGCACGGTGGGTCACAACCAAAACCAAGAGGAGTGGAGCAGAGACGTGTACATCCGTTAGAATCATGAACCAGAGAGGAGGACCGGAAAGAAGAGAGAACAGAGAGAGTGGGAAGAAAGGTTTAAAGGAATAGTTTGGTCTGAAGAAGCTAAAGTTGCTAACAATAAATGAAAACTAACACCCACTATTTATGTGAGATTAGAGTAGAACACATTAGACTGGATTAAACTACATTAGATTAGATTAGACTACATTAGATATGTACATTATTGATGGTTGATGTAAAATTTGGTTGCAGAAGTAACAGACACATAGTACCAGGTGTTACAATGGTCTTACAGATACATCAGAGAAACCATGTGAATTGGTGCCTGCTAACTTCTAGTCATTGTTATCAGCTTCAGCGTGTTTGATGAAACTGTTCCTTTAAGGGGAAATAAGGGTCTGAAGTGGTACAAACATAGGATCTGTTTACAACCCAGAGAAAACATCACAGGACAATGCTGTACAGTTCATACTTCCACCAAGCGCATTATACAGCCAAGCTTTCACTCATCATATATTGAGTCAATCTTATTTTTGGGGGAGGTGAAGAGGACATAGACATACACATTTCATTTTATATCTTTATTTCTATTTCACTTTGTGTAGTACTGCATGAACCCTTACCAATAAGAGGATAGTTGCTGTTCCCATTGACAACTCGTGAGGGCACGAGTATATGTGTGTTTTTGTCTTCTGTAGTCTTAAACAGGGTCTATCTGATACTCAGTAAGATTTTATACCCACTTTGGACTTTGGACTTAGCCTCGATTCCTGCCTTCTTTAGTTCATTATCTAATCTCCACTCACAAATGCATTTTTTCATAGCAACCATTAAATAAGAGTTTCACTTTTTCTCAATTCTTCTCAATTTCCTATGCCAAGTTCAGATGATCATTTAAGACACAGCTGAAATCCACGTTTTGCTTTTTATTTCAGAATGGCAGCAGCAAGACTAATATTGCTAACAAACACTAGAAACCAATATTCACCCAAATTGATCAAGTACACCATCAAAACTTGTCCCAACCTGTTCAAACCGTCCACAGATCTTCATTAATGCTGCGTTTATGCCGTGTTTGTAAGCCATTACAGTGATGGAGTGAAGGCAGGTAATGAAAGCAGCTGGATATCGAGGCTAGATCAAAACATCTCTGCAAAGAGCTGCCAATATGTTTTCATGTATATACTTTCTCTGTTTCTTTGGATTATTTATTAGATGCTAGAAACTGTATCACATCCTTGGCCTGTTCTAGCTCCACTGCTGCTATGTGTTTTTTTTTTTTCTTTTCCAGCCTGTACAGTGTGCTGTTCTAAAACTCACTTCTGTGAGTTGAACAGCTTCAGTAAGGTGGATAACACATACAAAAGTCCACTGATGTTAACTTATATTATGCTAAAAGGCATTATTATGCAAGAAATGAAAAGAAACCCTGAAACTGCTATTAATTTTGACATCATTTCCCACCCCCAAAGAGTGTTTTTACAGTTATAGAAAGGTCTAAAGCACTTCCATCAAAGGCTGACTGACATTTGCCTTGTCAAGTAGAAGTCTGTGTTATTTTGATGTGCTGCTGTCTCGTCTCCTGTGCGCATCGTCATGTTTTGTCATCTGCAGCACTGTGCCACTCAAATCACCAAGTCACAAGTGCCAGAACTTTTTGGTTAGCCAAGCCTACCACCCACGGTGGGTCGTCTTAACATATAGTCATTGTGTGGGTGTGCTATGAAAGTGTCACCTCTACCTATTTGGCTGCAGAGACATGTGTGTTATTCTTCTGGTTACGTTAGTTGCAGTTTAGGTGCTGACTGTGTAACAAGGACTAGACATATGCAGATAAAGACTCACACACACAGAGTCTCCTACTGCCTTTATCTCCTGTTCCTACCTTTTGTGTCTCTATCTCTGTGGCCATTTTATAAACCAGGGTGTGTGTGTGTGTGTGTGTGAGTTGGAGTGTGTGTGTGTGAGTGTGTGTGTGAGGGGGCATTAAAAAAACAGCCTTTGGTGTGCAGACAAGTCTATGAAAGCCTTTGATGGGCCTATTTTTACTCACCTGTTTCAAAAAGGACATCATTCTGGTGATGAAAATCCAGTAAATACACAAGTAAATAGCCTAAATAAATAAAGTTATTGTTGCGTTATCGCAATTGTTAATATATATGAAAATAACAAAAACATGTAATCTTTGGTGCCTGATTGTAGCTCCATTTGCTTTTTTGCCTTTTGTTTTTAATCTGTGGGTAAATTCGTATTTTAATTAAAACTTTTAATCAGAATCAAATCTTTGCTGTGTTTTTGGAATATTTTTGTGTTCAGATTCCTGCCAGAAAAGAATGGAAGAGACCAAAGAACTGATTAAGAAAAGATGACTTACAGTAGAAGGACAAAGTGAGAGACAACATAGTGAGAGAACAAAGAATGTGAAGTCATGTGGAGAACAACAATTACACAAAAGAGGAAATAGAAGTGCAGAGACAGTGGAGTGAGCAAAAGTGAAAAGACAGGGGTAGGTCAAAGGGATCATTTATGAGGGGGTAATAGTTTCTGTTTTTGAAGTTAAGCTGCTGAATGAATTCACACATTTGCTCCTAATTTACAGACTCACACATGTCACATATCCTCACAGTGGGGGAGGGACATGACGTTCCACAGTCCATTAAGAGCTCATAGCAGCCAGTTTACATCCATCTATCTGTCTATCTATCTATCTATCTATCTGAAGGTGAAGGAATAAGTAAAAAGAATAAAAAAGACAGGCCATCAGCCACACATCCTAATTTGCTGCATTTCATTCAGCTGCTTAAAAACGATATCAGTTTGAAAGAACTTTTTCAAAAGTAAGGATGAAAATTTATCAAAAGATACATTTTCCTAAATCTTCATGTAACTCCACTCGATCAGTAACTGTAAATGAATAACACTGAAGTGCAGCTTCAGTTTTGTAAACCGCATAGGCAGTTGGTGTTAAAATGGCTCATCCATATGTGAAACAAATAAACAAATGACAGCTCTCAGACTAATGAAGAACTACCCTCATTCATCTGAAGCTTCCTGCCTCTCATCTCTTTGTTCAAAGCTCATTCTTATAAGCCTGATAATCATGTAAGCTCTCTTACACTAAGCTATCCTTTCAGTTGTTGTTGTTGTAACATACAGAGAGCTGAGTTTAAAATATATACAGACACAATATTATCCAATCACATGAAAGTATAGTTCACAATGTTTACTGAGTCACCACTACTGGAACCAAGAATGAGGTGTGGGATGTAATGCTGAGACTGTGATTTTTGTCTCTCTGTCTCTCTCAGCTCTGACTCTCTAGTCTGCTCGGACTGTTTTTGTTCAGACATGTGATGACTCATAGAAACTCTATGCACTCTCTTACACAACATAGAGATGGAAGAATGAAGGCGGCTCAACCACGCGTGTGTGATACAAACCCACTTGAAAAGAAAGAGAAAGAAATCGAGCAAACAAGGTGTACCATGCTGTAGAGCTGCTATATTCAGCTCAAACAACTAATCACAGCTCTGCTAAGCTCGCTCTTTCTCTCTCACACACACATGTATATATATTTACCTGTTCTTAACCAGAGCTACTCCCAGTTCCTAATGATAGTGTCTCCCTGGAGCAACTCGAACTTGGGGTTATAGGTATTTGCTCAGGAACCCAATGTTGGTAGTGCTGGAGGTGGAATTTGAACCTGTGTCCTCTTGGTCCATTGATGAGCATCCTACCACGAGACCACCTCCACCCCATCACTAGACCGCCTTGGCAAAAAGCTTGTTTTTACTTATTCCAATAGCACAATTCAGCACTGGAATAAAAACCATAAATGCAGTAAATGTAACAGAGATACAGCTTTTTTTATATCTTTTGAACTGGTTTAAAAAATCTATGCTTAACTTAAAATTTCTCTTCAATGCACCGAGCCATAACTTCCATCAGCAGCAAACCTTAACGCAAGGTTAAGAGGTTAATCAGGATTTTTGAAACACATAAACGGCTGCTTACTGTGTATGTTTGTATTTTTAAATATTTGTCATTATTAACACTTAGGTGCCTTTTTCTTTCTTTCTGAGTAAATAAATGCTTAAATAAATAACTTTTTTGTTGCCCTCAGGTGGCAAAAACTAATGCACTGAGCTGTATATGCTGGTAATATTAATAGATTACTGTAATCTCCTCCAGCTCAGCCCAGCCATTGTTCTGATAACTGTTTCAATATTTCAAGTTTATTTCTCTGAAAAGGTGTGTCCTTGTTCATTTGTTGGACCAAATCTGTCCTGAAAGGTTCAGGTCACAGGTATGGTGGGAATTCCTCGCGTTTTCCTTCCCTCTTTCGCTTCTGTCTTCACGGATTATTGTGAACTTTCCATCTTCAGGAAATCCCAGAAGAGAACCAAAACAAAAATCAGCAAACCAGCCTCGGCCCTGATGACCATATTTGGAAGGGCGGTTGTAGCCGTTTAAACAGTAAAATCTACGTCAGATCTGTCGAAGACCAATCAGGCTTACTGTTTCCACGCGTTCTCTTTAAAGCGTCACCAACGCGTCACGCGCAGGAGCGTTTCGCCCCGCCCACATTTCCTTTAGTCTCTCGAGTGGAGAAACCGCTCAGGCGACAGTTTATCAGAGCTGCGCCTAAAGACAGTCTATTACTGAAGCTAAAGCGGAGAGAAGGCAGTGTTTAACCGACGAAATGGGACTGTTTTTTACCAAACTGATGGCTGTGTTCGGTGACAGAGGTATGACCGGAGCGCTTATTACATTGTATTATCTTATTCATTTCAATATTATCTTATTAATTGCTGCTGCGATGACAGTTACTCTCATCAGCACTTTAGTGTTTGAGTGCTCACATCATTACCTACTGATTTGTCACTGGAAGGTTCAGTTGTTCTAAATCGAAAGACCCCAATCATTATGATGATGATGATGATGATGATGATGATTACTACTACTACTACTACTACTATAGTAATGATTAAGTTAACAAAAGAAACAATATGGATTTTAATGTAGCTCTTTACATCATGCAACACTTTAAAAGACAACTTGTTACCTGTTAATAAATGCATAAAGACACATTTTTAAAGAGTATATTAAAAAACAGATGAGAGAATAATGTACTGCCAGTACTCTCTTTGAAATGAAAATGTTTTTAGCTTTTTTTAAGTGTACTACAGTTCACTTACTGAAGTGTTTTGGCAAATAAACACACAAAAAAAAGTTTGGTTATCGAGATTCTTAAGTTTGGTTCCACTTGAGCACAGGCCCTATCATATTAAACTATCCAGATAGGTAAGAGATGTTCTGTACTACTTACCTGTTCAGCAGAGATAAGGTTGTGACTGAGGCCTCTTACGTAAATGCTTGTGCTGTCAGCAGGGTGAAAGTGCAACTGTTCAGTTACTTTGGTCAGAGATAGTGTCAATGTAGCTCCTAATAACACTGGAGGCTCCTGAGTCAGATGAGCAGGCATGATCCTATTTCTGAAGATTATTTCAATCAGAGGAATCAGAGGCATGTTTGGCCTTTGACCCATACAGGAGCTTACAGCTTTATGTATTTGTGAGAGTGCATCTGTGCCCTTTTGTGTCACCCATACTTAATTTTGCCTCTTCTTCTCTTGCAGAGCACAAAGTGATCATTGTGGGTTTGGATAATGCTGGGAAGACGACCATTCTTTATCAGTTGTAAGTGTTTCTTACCTGGGAAAAAAAGGCTGATGGAGGCCACATGTCACAGTTTACAGACAAGGTTTTGGTGTTCAGCTTAAATCCGAGCATCTGGCTTTCCTATTAGAGTTTCAGGTTTACAGCCTGTATTTTGTTTTACATAGTACAGAGGGTTTTGTCAAAAAGATTTTTACTGCAGTTGACCAAATGCTACGCATAAACAGCGTGGTGACAAGATAAAATAATCAATGAAGTGTTCCTTTAAGCCAGTGTTTTCCTGATGGGCTGCATAGGATTGGAGAATACTACCTCATAGTGTATATATATATATATATATATATATATATATATATATATATATATATATAGACAGTTATATATATATATATATATTATATATATATATATATATACATATATATATATAAAATGTATTGATTAATTTTGCTTTGTTCAGTCTTCTTAGCCTTAAAAAGGAGGCAATGTTGAAGGCCTGTGTCATGTTTGAATTTGAATGACAGGATGGGTAATAGGTGTTCAGATGGGGGTTGGTGTGTGTGGGGGGTGCACTTACTATTCACAAAAAAGGAGCGTAGAGAAAAAAGTTGAGAACAACTGCATTTTGAAGGTGCTACCCAGTATTGTAGTGCCAGACCAGCTGGACACATTTTGGTTATGTTAAGTGCAGACAAAAGGTTTTAATAGATTTTTTTATTATTTTAATTCATCTCTTTCTCCTTAGTCTGACTAAAGAAGCAGTGCACACCACTCCGACTATTGGCAGCAATGTGGAGGAAATTAATGTCAAGAAAACACGCTTTCTTGTCTGGGACATTGGAGGCCAGGAAAACCTCAGAGCCAGCTGGAACACCTACTACTGCAATACAGAGGTGTGTGTGTTTGTTTGTGTGTATGCATGACAGTTAGAGGAAATGGAAGAATGATCAAGATTTTAAATGCGTTAAACCTCAGGAACAGTCACCGTGTTTCTTAAGATTCGCTGAAATGCAGTGGCAGTGATTCTTTTTTGTTGGCCTTTTATATGTCTTGTATATATATGTCTGTGTCTTGTAAAAGTAAGCTGCCAGTGATATTTTACTCTGTACACCAAGATAATTCATTCTTAAAAGTTGTTTTGCAAATGCAGAAATACTGCTTATGTTAAATAACTTTAAAACCTTGTTCATTAGTAAGACTGAAGTTTCTTCAGAAAAATTATCTTTGCTCAATAGCAATGGAAGTATTCATAAATGGCCTAATTATCACAAACACAAAGGCATGTAGAAGGACCCAAATGAAGTTAATAGCAATAGATTCTTTTGATTTAGAGATGAAACATTCTAGGACTACAAGAACCTTTTGGTTCTTTCAAAGGACATTCTATAGTCACTTAGGATCATTGGAGATTTTAGCATGCAAAGTGAAAGTAGAAGAATTTTACAGAAGATCAAATATTGTTCTTTTAATATTTTTTTTAACATCAAGTGTTAAAGAACATACTTGGCTGCCTGACAGACGTACTGCAGCAGAACAGACTAAACAATTTCCTTGTGCTTTGTCTCTTGACACAAACTCCTGCTTCCTGACAAGCTAAATGACTCATGACTTCCTTCTTTAAAGCAAAATAATGTGTTCAAATGAAGGCTCACAGATTAATTATTTAACTTACAGATGTAAAATGACAAACGTTTTACTATTAAATATATTCATATAAATTTATATAAAACCCTATCTACACGTTGATATGGACTATTAAAAGTCTTAAAGTTCACAAAGAAATTCAGTCAATATATGGCTGCATATTCGACATATTAATTAATAGTTTTAAACTCATTTTGATGAGTATTTTCCATAATTCTTTACTTTAATTTGAAAAGTATTGTTCTTGTTTGCCTTTCATCATTCTGTCTGTATACTTGCCAAAGGTCTGGGGTATATACAAATGATAGATAGCATGACATTTGTTTCATTTGTACTTCCACTGTTCTGTGCTGTAGCAGTCAATTTCAGACATGTTTTATTCGAGTGAGTGAATGATGGTCTCTCTTTACTGCAGATTGTGATCCTAGTAGTTGACAGTACAGACAGGGAGCGGCTGACTGTCACTAAAGATGAGCTTCATCAAATGCTTGCACATGAAGTGAGTCCTTATGCTTAAGCATGGCCTCTATGTTTTTTTTAAACCTGCTCACCAATATGGAAATATGTAATATATGATAATAATAAAATTATATAATTAATTCTCACTTATTATCTGCCACACTCAGGATCTGCAGAATGCCTCAGTGCTGGTGTTGGCCAATAAGCAAGACATGAAGGACAGCATGACAGCAGCTGAAATTTCCCGCAGTCTTACCCTCAGTTCCCTTACAGCCCACTCATGGCACGTGCAAGCCTGCTGCGCACTCACTGGAGAGGGGTAAGTGTATGTGTGTCTACTTGACTAATAAAACAACTGCAGTGGGCAGCAGTTGTTTAATCAAGGGCACTGCCTCTAAAGTAGTAGAAAGATTATCTAAAATGAGTGCAAAACCCCAAGTACTGGGTGTTGGTGGTCTAGTGGTAGGATGCTTGCCTATGAACCTATGGATAAAGAGGTTCCAGGTCTGAATCCCACCTCTGGCACTACCATCATTGGGTTCCTGAGCAAAACCCTTAACCCTGAGTTGTTCCCAGCAGGACTGTCCCTGTAATTAGAACATGGAAGTCACTCTGGATAAGAGTGTCTGCTAAATGCTGTAAATGTAAGTACTAAATTGCAAAAAAAAAAGATCAACTATATCAAATGCAAGCTGTGTAATCCATGCTCAAGTAGTTCCTTTAACCAGAAAATGTAAGACTTTAAACTTACATCTTGCTTAAATGGTAAAGTCTTATTTTAGATTAACAGCCAAAACAAAACAGGATAACATTAGTTCTTGCAGTATAGCAATAATATTTTCCTCTAGGAAACCCAGAGAATAACCTGTAGTTATAATCAAAAAAGTGTAAGTGACAAGTTGTCATTGTGAATACACAGCAGAGCACTCACTGGCCCCCAACAAAACAAAGCCTCTGCATTTCACCCATACGCACTGTGTGCAGCAGGGGGCAGCTATTTAAAATGCCTGGGGACCAGTGATGGGAGCGTTACATTGCTCAAGGGTACATCGGGGCAACCTACTAGTCTGGGATTTGACCCCATGACCTTCCAAGCTTTGGGCCAGCTCCCTAACCACTAGGCCACCACTGTCCCATCAGTCTACCACCTCAGGCAGTCAGGATAACTTTTTGTTTAACTGCAATAAGAGCTCTTAGCAGTAAATATGTCACAATGTCTGCAACTGTACTCTATAGAAAGCTACCAACAAGTTTTTTACTCAATTCATTTGTATCTTCTTTACTTTCTAGATTGCCGGCAAGTTTGGACTGGATGCGTTCTCGGGTGCTAGCCAATTGAAGTAGTGATGTCATAACTTTCAGGAGCCAGAGAAAGTGAGCCAGGTCTGCCTTTACCCTTGCCCAACCCGAACTGCCTCAGTTTGAAAAAGCGCCAAGCAAGAGCCCCCTTCAAACACAACAGACTGGAGGCACCACATGCCACATGCATTCTTGCCAGGATTGGATAAAGCCGTGGAAATATATGGGTGCATGTGTGTCTGGAAATATATGGGTGCGTGTGCGTGTTTACCCACAAGCCTATGTGTTTGCATATTATGTGACTCTGTTTTAGAGGTCCATACTGTTTACACTGCAAATGGACTGCATTGTTGATCAGGGTATGAGAATTCTGCTATGATAAGCTGAAGAGTGTCTTCAGGCCAGTGGCACCAAAAACATTCAGCTCCACCAGGAGTAAGGATCACTGCCTAAAGACAGCCCAGTAGTGGGAGGAGCCACATAATATGGCAGTTGAGATGGGAGCTCAGCCTTTATGCTGTTGAAGCATTACTTGAATTATTTGTGGATGACATATGGAATATTAAGCTGTGCATGTTAAAATGAAGTATTGCAATTCTGAAGAAGGCCGGTAATTCAGGTTGTGTTTTTTTTACTCTTTTTGCCGGTTATTCAGGATATGTCTTTTTTCTTTTTTCCCTTCTGTTTTGTATAAATAAATGTTATTGAAAAACATTTTTGAAAATGCGAATTGATTAAAAAAAGGATAACAACTCATTCAAAAGGATAACAACTCAACACATTCAACAGAAACACTGCAAGCAGGCCACTTCATCAAGAATATGCATAACATATGCATATGCATTACAGCTCTTATTCACCTGGCTATAGATTTCTGATAGAACACTCATAAACAAGCTGATCAATGTGACTGTCAGTTTATAAGAAAGTACTAAATTAAGCAGTTGCATACTAAATGCTGAGGGGGCACCCGGATTTGAACCAGGGACCTCTTGATCTGCAGTCAAATGCTCTACCACTGAGCTATACCCCCACACAAACACCAACTCAACAAACAGGCTCAGAGCAAGGCTATTGACAATATGACTTAAGGCCCTGAGATCAGCTAGAGTTGCTAGTTAAGAGTATTTGACTACAGATCACTTACCTTGACTGTTTTTACAAAAATAGCTGCAAACCAGAATGAATTCATTTAAATCAAATTAGGCTTCATTAAATACCCATAAGAAAATGGCCCCTAATCAAGAAATGATGTTAAATGTTAATAAAGTTTTGAACATTAATTGTAAGTATGTCACTGCAGTAAGTATGTCACTGGAGTTGTTTATGCACTTAAAATGTTATGGATCTGGATAGTCCATAAAACCAAGGTTTGTTTTATTTTTGTATTATTTCAGTTCTTTTTGCTTGGAGTCAGCCATCAGATCTTTCCAAACTGCTGTTGTTAATGCAAAGTCAGTGTACAGCTTAACATGCTTAACATCCAATCTGTTAACACAGCAAACTCTCATAACTGAGCTAAGAGACTGTTTGAGGGAAGCCATGCAACCCAACCAAACAGAGAAAAGTCATTAGGCTTTCTTAGAATCTCTATCATGGATGGCTTTGGCACCACTGGGGGGTGACATGTTTTTTTAAGTGCCCAGGGCCTTGAAAAAGTGCAGATCCAACACCATCACCTGTTCTGACAAAGCCCCAGTCACTTGCAGTGCGGGGGTATAGCTCAGTGGTAGAGCATTTGACTGCAGATCAAGAGGTCCCTGGTTCAATTCCAGGTGCCCCCTGTGCAGAAAACTTTAGCCAGATTAATAAAGGCTGATTAAAATGGAGTTGTACGTTGCAGTAAGGCTTACATTGACCTCTTTTTTTTTTACCACAATGTGGCATACAGAGGCAGAAGCTTTCAGAATAACATTAAAATCCATCTGATCAGCGACATAGTTAAGTGGGTGCTGTTTTGGGAAAAGTTATTAGCCTCGCAAAGAGATGCACTTTTATATAATCCCAACCAGAATTTTGGATTTGGAATTTTGTAAATAAATTTTTTTTAGCATTATTCTTTTATTAATGAAACCGGATAAACACCCAACTACACATTCATCAGAAAAACACTGCCACTTCATCAAGAATACTTATAAACAAGCATCAATGTGATCAATGTGACTGTCAGTTAAAAGAAACAACTACTAAGTAGGTCACTTTTCCACATTTCCTCTATATTCCTCTATATTTTCCACATTTCCTCTATATGCTACATCCAGGTGTCTCCTTCACCTGAACCCTCAGCAAGGTGGAAAAGTAACATACTTTTCCACCTTGCTGAGGGTTCAGGTGAAGGAGACACCTGGATGTAGCATATAGAGGCAGAACCACCATCAGTGGGTTCCTGAGCAAGACCCTCAGATTTAGATTTGACCCAGAAACCACTTGATTGATAGGCAAAGGCTCTACCACTGAGCTATACCACCACAAGAAGTATAGTCAGCAAACCGGGTCTCAGCAAAGCTACTGACAATATGACCTGAAGCCCTGAGCTTAGCTAGAGCTGGAGCTCAGATCCTCAGTTCTCATCCTGCTAGGCCTACCAGCACTATTGACTCTGTAAACCCTGAAATCCTACTATCCATACTCTTTCAAATGGGAATCTTGGACAAAGTTTACCTTTGCTTTAAACCCTACATCGCTGGGCATTCATTAAAACAACATAGCAAGATCACCCTTGTTTATAGCAGGGCTTATCCAAAAATACTAAGACAGATACTTCTGAATTCTGAAGTGTTTGGTTCCGTGGGGGCTTGTAAACATGTAGAGTATTTAAATACCTGGACCCTGATTTACATGTGTGTATGGATGAAATGCCAAGGAAGCGTTTTGTTACTGTGTGTGTGATAACATTTTTCAAGTCCCCAGGGTCACCTCCATCACAGTAGGGGGTATAGCTCAGTGGTAGAGCATTTGACTGCAGATCAAGAGGTCCCCGGTTCAAATCCGGGTGCCCCCTGTATAAAACTCTTTAGCCAGGTAAATAAAGGCTGCTGTAAAATAGAGATTACATCTAATATTGACCTCTTTATTTGAACCACGATGTGGCATACAGTGGCAGAAGCTCAGAATAGTCAATCTAAACTTTCAGATCTGAAGACATTCTATTATGTTATGAGGCAGCATAGTTAAGTGGGTGTTGTGTTGGGAAAAGCTGTTAGCCTCTCAAAGAGATGCATGTTTGTCTTCTGTACATGTAGGTGACTTTTCCACCTTGCTGAGATTCAAGTGAAGGGGGCAACCAGGTTAAAACAAGAACCTCTTGATCTGCAGCCAAAAGCACTACCACTGGGCTATACCCCCACATTGAGCAGAGTCAGCAAACAGGCTTAATATCAAGAATATTGACAATATGACCAGCTAGACACAACAGCTCAACAATGAGTCAATATTACATTAAGGTCAAAATGTTTTTCCTCAAATATCTATTAAAAAACTTAAATTGGCCTCTTTTTTTAATTAGTTTACAGCTTATAACAATTTATCCTGTTATATGTGAAGGTAAGAGTGTGTTTTCAGTTTCATTGTATTACTAGAACCAGAGGAATAATAATTGCTTTTTCCTTTAGTTACTTTAATATGCAAAATAGAGAATTGATTGTGATCATTGATGTCACTAGATTTTTTCATCATGTATTGCATTTTTACCACTATGCCCTAAAGCTTCCTGCTGCAAAGGAAGAATTTCACCTTACTGCAAAATAATTTATTCAACACATTTGCCATAAATTAAATGCACACATGCAGATTTTATGCACAGAAATCAATGGGAAAAATAATTAAATGTTTTACAATCATTACATTCAGAAGCATTATTTATTGTTTTTAATTTATTGGTCATAATTATATTCTATAATTATTGATGGTTTGTTGATGGTTATTAATAAAAAGCAACAACAACAACAACAATAACAATAATAATAATAATAACAACCTGCGATGGGCTGGCGACCTGTCCAGGGTGCGTCCAAGTCCTCGCCCTGTGTGCGCTGGGTTGGACACCAGCACTCCCCCGCGACCCCGTTTGGGACAAGCGGCAGATAATGGATGGATAATAACAACAACAATAATGATAATAATAATAATAATAACTGGAGTTTACCAGCCCTTCAACAGTTATCTGCAATATTGTGTGAAAATGTCTTTATTTGTTCAGCTGGGTGTCACTTCCAATGCAGTTCCTTGAGCCAGGAGAAAACGTGTTACAGTCAAAAGGGTAAAATGTAGACTTTAATTTAAAAATACCTACCTGAAATGTTGGTTTGTAGACATTTAATACTAATATAATACTTAAATCAATATTAAGTAAAATGAGATATGCCTTCCTCCTCCTATTTTTCTTCTTCTCCTTTGGCCAACAGAAATAGTCCTATTTCCACCAGCACCCTGTAGGCTAACAGCATTGGTGGATGTCGTTGTTAGCCCATGCCTTGCACCTCTCAATTTATCCAGGCTTGGGAATAGCACTTATAATATAATGGCTTACATTCTTTGTTTACAGCATTTTTTCCACACCTGCCTAAAATTTTTGCACAGTACAGTACATTTACAGAATTCAGCAGACGCTCTTATCCAGAGCGGCTTACGACAGTACTTTGTTTCCACATTTGAACTTCATATTAGTGACCAGCTCTGATCAACAACTGCTGATTAACTATTACAACCAAGTAAACAACTTAGTTACCCTGTGACTAGAATAAAAGAAAGTGCCCTTAGTGGGTTTTTTTTTTGTGTGTTTTTTGTGCATGCCTAATGGCTGGGCTTTTCTCCCTCTACCATATCATTAGAAAAACTCATATAAAGGGATGGATATATGTCTCACCACAGTTTTTTAACACTCTTTAATCTGCCTCTATTCACCTAGCCAAAGATGATGACTAAAGATATGTGCAGAGGGGGCACCCGGATTTGAACCAGGGACCTCTTGATCTGCAGTCAAATGCTCTACCACTGAGCTATACCCCCACAGAGTCACAGCATTAACAAACAGGCTCAGAGCAAGGACTACAGACCACTTACCTTGACTGTTTATACAAAATAGCTGCAAACTAGAATAAATTCATTTAAATTAAATTAGGCTTCATTAAGTACCCATAAGAAAATGGTCCCAAATCAAGAAATGATGTTAAAAAGTAATAAAGTTTTGAACATTAATTGTAAGTATGTCACTGGTGTCCATGGAGTTGTTTATGCACTTAAAATGTTATGGATCTAGAGTCCATAAAACCAAAGTTTGTTTTATTTTTGTATTATTTCAGTTATTCTTCAGATCTTTTTGCTTGGAGTCAGCCATCAGATCTTTCCAAACTGCTGCTGTTAATGCAAAGTCAGTGTACAGCTTAACATGCTTAACATTCAATCTGTTAACACAGCAAACTCTCATAACTGAGCTAAGACACTGTTTGAGGAAAGCCATGCAACCCAACCAAACAGAGAAAAGTCATTAGGCTTTCTTAGAATCTCTATCATGGATGGCTTTGGCACCACTGGGGGGTGACATGTTTTTTAAGTGCCCAGGGCCTTGAAAAAAGCAGATCCAACACCATCACCTGTTCTGACAAAAACCACCCACTGATGGTGGTTCTGCCTCTGTATGCTACGTCCAGGTGTCCCCTTCATCTGAACCCTCAGCAAGGTGGAAAAGTGACCTACTTAGTAGTGATTTCTTTTAAACTGACAGTCACATTGATCCGCTTGTTTATAAATATTATTGATGAAGTGGCAGTGTTTTTCTGATGAATGTGTAGTTGAGTGTTTATCCCGTTTCACTTATAAAAGAATAATGCGTAGATCTTCCAAAATTGGAAAATTTGAAAAAAAAAAATTCCAAAATTCCAAATCCAAAATCCTGCTTGGGGTTATATAAAAGTGCATCTCTTCGAGAGGCTAATAACTTTTCCCAAAACAGCATCCCACTTAACTATGTCGCTGATCAGATGGATTTTAATGTTATTCTGAAAGCTTCTGCCTCTGTATGCCACATCGTGGTTAAAAAAAAGAGGTCAATGTAAGTCTTACTGTAACATACAACTCCATTTTAACCAGCCCTTGCACAGGGGGCACCTGGATTTGAACCAGGGACCTCTTGATCTGCAGTCAAATGCTCTACCACTGAGCTACACCCCCCCACTGCAAGTAACTGGGGCTTTGTCAGAACAGGTGATGGTGTTGGATCTGCATTTTTTCAAGGCCCTGGGCACTTAAAAAAAATGTCATCCCCCAGTGGTGCCAAAGCCATCCATGGTAGAGATTCTAAGAAAGCCTAATGACTTTTCTCTGTTTGGTTGGGTTGTATGGCTTCCCTCAAACAGTCTCTTAGCTCAGTTATGAGAGTTTGCTGTGTTAACAGATTGGATGTTAAGCATGTTAAGCTGTACACTGACTTTGCCTTAACAGCAGCAGTTTGGAAAGATCTGATGGCTGACTTCAAGCAAAAAAAACTGAAATAATTAAAAAATAGAATAAACCTTGGTTTTTGTAAAAACAGTCAAGGTAAGTGATCTGTAGTCAAATACTCTAACTAGCAACTCTAGCTGATCTCAGGCCCTCAAGTCATATTGTCAATAGCCTTGCTCTGAGCCCGTTTGTTGACACTATATCGGTGTGGGGGTATAGCTCAGTGGTAGAGCATTTGACTGCAGATCAAGAGGTCCCTGGTTCAAATCCGGGTGCCCCCTCAGTGTTTAGTATACAACTGCTTAATGTAGTATTTTCTTATAAACTGACATTCACATTGATCAGCTCATTTATGAGTGTTCTATCAGAAATCTATAGCCAGGTGGATAACAACTGTCATCTTACCATCTTCTTTGTCCAGGTGGATAAATGCTGATGAATATATATATATATATTCTCTTGAAGTCCAGCAACCCCACCACCTCGCCCCTTGATCCGATTCCATCATCCCTACTCCTAGAGATGGCTTCAGATCTTCTTCCATACATCTCTCAAATAATCAATGGATCCCTAGAGACCGGCCACGTTCCATCTGCCTTCAAGTCAGCCATCGTCACTCCAATCCTGAAGAAACCATCTCTGGATTGCATGGATTTGAACAACTACAGACCGGTATCCCTTCTCCCCTTTCTCTCCAAAGTCTTGGAGTGAGCGGTATATAACCAACTCAACGTCTTCTTGGCTCAAAACGGTCTCCAGGATCCCTACCAGTCTGGATTTAAAACATCGCACTCAACCGAAACTGCTCTTCTGGCAGTCACTCACGAACTCCAGCTCTCTGGGGAAGGTCATACTCTCTCATGGCTTCTCCTATCATTCTTATGCAGACGACACCCAACTTATCCTCTCTTTTCCCTCCTATGATCAACAGGTCTCTACTCGAGTCTTTAACTGCTTGGCTGACATCTCTGCATGGATCACAGCTCACCACCTCAAGCTCAACCCTAACAAGACTGAGCTTCTCTACTTCGAAGGCCATCACACTCCGCGTCAGGACCTTCAAATCTCCTTTGCAATTCGCTTCTTATGCCATCTCGATCGGCTAGGAACCTCGGTGTCACTTTCGACAACGAGCTCTCCTTCTCCTCCCATGTCCTTATTCTCTCTAGGTCCTGCCGACACCTTCTTTTCAACATTAGAAGAATCCGTCCTTTTCTCTCCACCCAGGCAACCCAACTACTGGTCCAGTCCCTGGTCATCTCGAAACTGGACTACTGCAACTCTCTTCTGGCAGGTCTTCCACTGAAGGCAACAAGACCATTACAACTGATTCAAAACGCTGCCGCTAGACTTGTCTTCAACCATCCCAAATTCTCTTCATCCACTCCTCTGCTGCGGGATCTACACTGGCTCCCAGTGGCTGCTCGTACCAGGTTTAAAACTCTAACTCTCGCTTACAAGGCTACTAACAGCCTTGCACCATCTTACTTGTCGGCTCTAATCAGACATCGTGTCTCTTCTCGTCCCCTCAGACCATCAAGCACTGCTTGTCTTGAACCCCCACCGCTGAAAAACAGAGAAAGACAAGCATCAAGACTCTTCTCAGTTCTGGCCCCTCAGTGGTGGAATGAACTCCCCCTGATGGTCAGAACTGCTGAGTGTTTCTGTTGAATGTGTTGAGTTGTTATCCTTTTGAATGAGTTGTTACCCTTTTTTTAATCAATTCGCATTTTCAAAAATGTTTTTCAATAACATTTATTTATACAAAACAGAAGGGAAAAAAGAAAAAAAGACATATCCTGAATAACCGGCAAAAAGAGTAAAAAAAAACACAACCTGCATTATCGGCCTTCTTCAGAATTGCAATACTTATTTCATTTTAACATGCACAGCTTAATATTCCATATGTCATCCACAAATAATTCAAGGAATGCTTCAACAGCATAAAGGCTGAGCTCCCATCTCAACTGCCATATTATGTGGCTTCTCCCACTACTGGGCTGTCTTTAGGCAGATTGGATGTTAAGCATGTTAAGCTGTACACTGACTTTGCATTAACAGCAGCAGTTTGGAAAGATCTGATGGCTGACTCCAAGCAAAAAGAACTGAAATAATTAAAAAAAAACAAACCTTGGTTTTAGGACTCTGTCCAGATCCATAAGATTTTAAGTGCATAAACAACTCCATGGACTCCAGTGACATACTTACAATTAATGTTCAAAACTTAAATACTTTTTAACATCATTTCTTGATTAGAGGCCATTTTCTTATGGGTATTTAATGAAGCCTAATTTGATTTAAATGAATTTATTCTGGTTTGCAGCTATTTTTGTAAAAACAGTCAAGGTAAGTGATCTGTAGTCAAATACTCTTAACTAGCAACTCCAGCTGATCTCAGGGCCTCAAGTCATAATGTCCATAGCCTTGCTCTGAGCCTGTTTGTTGAGTTTGCACCTGTGTGGGGGTATAGCTCAGTGGTAGAGCATTTGACTGCAGATCAAGAGGTTCCCAGTTCAAATCTGGGTGCCCCCTGTACAAAAACCTTTAGCCAGATGAATAAAGGCTGATTAAACTGAGCTATACCCCCACACTTAAAATGGACAGTAGGAAAATTAATGGTGTTGGATCTGTGCTTCTTCAAGGCCCTGGGAACTAGTTAAGTATCTGCCAGTGGTGCCACATCTATCCATTAATGAGACTACTCTCTTTGAGTGGGTGGGATGGCTGTGACTGTTAGCTGACCTAACAGACTGAATGTTAAGCACGTTAAGCTGTCCAATAACATTGCTTTAACAGCAACCCCACATGTAACCAAATACTTCAGAAGAGAGTGTCTTGGGATCTATGCTTTTGCCCAAATTTAAGATGGGATTGTATTTAGCATATGTTCATATTTAATATGAACGTATATAAAGTATATAAAGCATGATTCATTCACCATTCTTGTTACCAGCTGAAAGGGTGCTCTGTTTTTATTTAGTTAGTTAGCTATGTTTAACAGGACTTTCATTAATACAAAATAAACATATTCAAGCTACATTTCCATTTGCATTTATTGCATTTAGTCTTATCCAGAGTGATGTACTCCTTACACCCGTAAATCTAGAATTAGTGCAAAAAATTACCTAAAATAACAGTCAAGAATGATGTCATATTAAATATGTTATATTATGGGAATGGCTTTGAATGAGGTTGTATTGCTTACCTGGCAGGGGAGATACCATGATCAGCAAGGTGGTTCACCAGGGTGTGGTTCAGCCATTGCACTCTGGTGGTGCTGACTTCTGTGAATTCCCCAAATATGGGAGTCTCAGCTGCAGAATTTCTGGTAGCGGGGGACTGTGTTTACGCACTCCTGATATTTTTTTCCAGGGCAGTGGTGGCCTGGTGGTTAAGCGCGTTGGCCCCAGGATAAGAAGGTCAAGGGTTTGAAACCCAGACCGGTAGGTTGCCCTGAGGTACCCTTAAGCAAGGTACTGTCCCTGTCACTGTTCCCTGGGTGCTTTCAATAGTTGCCCTCTGTTGCATGTGAAGTGTAATTTCACTATGTACTCACAATGATGAGAATTTTCACTTATTAAATAATAACGGAAATATTAGTTATTGGAAGTAAATTTGAGTGAAGTTTTGTGCACGTTTACAATAAATTATCAGCACAGTAATAGGTTTTGATCAACCACAAAACCTTCCCCGTTTTTAAAGTGTTAAAAATAAAACTGGAGACCAAAAGAGGGGGCACCCGGATTTGAACCGGGGACCTCTTGATCTGCAGTCAAATGCTCTACCACTGAGCTATACCCCCGCACGGCTAGCAAGCGCCTCGGTACCGCTCTTAATCCTACAGCACGGAGCTCACGAGCCGCTCTCTAGTCTCAGTCAGTTATGGATATTTGATATTTCTTGATTTCTGATATTTCTGGTCATGACAAAGCTTCTCAGACTATTGAGAATTACATAAAACATCCACGTATCATTTAAAGCCATGTACCAGAAACAAATGTAACTCTTTTCAGTAGCACATGTGTAAAATATGCCCTTAAAGACATTCTCGAGCTGACTGAATATGATAGCCACTCAAAACAAGACCCAAGATCTGAGCAGGTAATAATATCCGACATTGTTCATGTTGTAAACACTAGTTCGGTCTGTTGGGTGTAAATTATAGTTTAGCCTCTTAAACAAGCCCTTGTGTAGATTTTATGCTTGTGAGCAAAGAGCTAAAGATTTTTTCTCACTTCATTGGTATGGCTAAAAACAAGTTTTGTCCATTTATGTTTTATCATTAACTGTATCTTGCCGCTGCTGTTTCACACGGAAGGGTTATTGTGCGAACATGCATTTGCTCACTTCCTCCGGAAAAGCTGACCATTTAACATTAGTTCCTCCCTTCGGCGCCTAAAAATACAGACTCAGGTGGACAAACTCACTGCACTTCATAATAAAATAACTCTGTGAATTGGCATTGTTTTTGCCTAGATTTAAAAATAGTGCAAATGCTTTAAAATAAAACATCTGCTAATATTATACTTAAACAGCTATGTAAACAAAAACGTCAGGGTACATTTTTCTATCCCTGTTCAAACTGTTTTATGAGTATCACCTATTTTCCATGAGGCATGGTATTTAGGTAACAAAAGCACTTTTTGATAGCAGCCACTTACTGTGTGTGATTTTTTTAAAATTCAGAGATGTGCAGATTAGCCTGGACGCTAATTAAAATTTAGTGCAGGTAAACGATAGCTCAAGTAAATAAAATCCTTTATAAGCACTCTAATGTCCCAACCCACATTTGGCTTTATTCTCTACATGCTTCATTACTGAATGGATTCTGTATGGTTGTGTTCTATTTGTACATACATAGAAATGCAGTATGAGGTATAGTATCAGGACTACATTGATTTATTTATTTCTGATACCTGGATAACCATGATAAAAACGAGAAGATTTAAAAACACTGGAAAGGGCCGTGTGTAATTATATGTTAATTGAATTAAACGGATGAAAATACACGTGAACTAAAAAGGTACGCGTCAATATTACCTAATTTACCTTAGTACACGTCACTACTAAACGCCTCCATTTAGATTATGTTACGTTCATGTCTCACCTGAATGCACTTCCACATGCTGGCCGCTAGTGGGCGCCCCTAACTCGAGTTTACTCTTGGTTGCCGTGGCTACCAGGCAGCACCTTGGTAACGCAACAGTACGCGGCCAACCGATGTAAATTAAGTAGACAAAGATCACAATGAATGATTAATGTTTTTACAGTACACTGTTTATTAATGACAAAAACAAAAAATAGCGTTTTAGAGTTTAGCGTGTGTGTGTCTATACATTGTAGCTATGCACAGTTAACACAGCTGGATCTTTTTTTCTTTTTTCAATGATGCAACATTGGTTTGGCTGAATGATTATCCTTAGGTGTTATTGACATGGGTTATGATTACTATTCTGGAACATTTCCTGTGATTGAGATGATTCACTGCTATCAACCTGTAGGTGTATAAGCTGTGTCATACCAGAGACCTTTGTGAATTAAAATGATCCAAAAACCGGAGTACCAGCACCAATTGGGCGATTAAAGCTAACTCCGCCAGGATCCTCAGATACATTTTCCATTACGTTTCACATGTAGGTGAGGGAGCTGTGTAGATAGGTAGCTCCAAAGGCAATTTTGTGAGCATCGCGCGCTCACGCTCTAATGGCTTTTCTCGGGAGCGCGCAGAGCGTTCACAGCTGCGTCGTCGTGCACGCGCCTTCCGCGTCCGCTCGCTTGCTCGCTGACAGCCAGCGGTGAAAACATCACCGGGCACCGCCTGTGGTGGATACACTCACGGAGAAAGGACGGGGGAAAAAAAAGCAGCCAAGGGCTTTCTCTCCACCTCAGACATCCGCCGAACGATTTTTGCGGCCCCGAAAAGCCTCCGCAAACATGAATCCGTTGTGCAGTAGGTGTAACCGAGTGGTGTATCCCACGGAAAAAGTGAATTGTCTCGACAAGGTAAGCTAACCAAAAAATAAACAACGAATTGGGCCACTTTGACGCTTCATAGCAGCATGGTGGAGCGAGCTGGACCACATTTATATTTTCATTTTCCCCGCCAGAATACGGCTTACGGTTTCAGCTTTATTTGCGTTTCGTTCAGGAAGGAAGAGCAGACAGCTAGCCTTAGCATGCTAGGCTAAGCGGAGAAATGGAGCGCAGCTCAGCTAGCGTTAGTTTACGGCGAGCGAGTGACTTGTCGGGTAATGTGGGGCACATTTCTGTTTATTTCGCCGGAAAAAACAGCCTTTATTAGCCTTTTTTGTCGATTTAACGTGAAAGTCGTGTGTAGGAGTCATTAGCTAGCTGATTAGCTCGCTAAACGTTCGGAAACGTTACCAAGGATGCTTGCGCGGGTGCGCGCGCGCCACTGTGTGTATGTTTCTGCGTGTACACGTCGTGCTAATGTGAGTGTGTTTGGTATATAATAGCGAAGTTAGTCCCCAAATAAAGTGGTTAGGTGTGTGTATGTGTGTGCGGCCTTCGCAGGAGTGAGGGATCGACGTGTCACATCCTTCGCTGCTAATTTCACACCAAATGCGCTCCTTACTAACGCCCACGGCCAAAGTGCTCTGCTGTCATTTTTTAATTCTTCTCATTCCTGAGTGCAACACCCCCAACTACTTTCTTTTTCAGCTTTAGCATGCTTGCTGCGGCTTGGCTCATTTGGGAGGACGGTGAAAACCTGATTTCTGTCTTCTTTCCTGGTTGCGTGTTCTAACAACCCGCACACGTTGAAAGAGAAGTCGTTCAAAAACGAAATCATGTCTGATTTCTTTCTAGAGCTGATTGGAAACAGTGTTTCGATATGCACAGTGAGCCTGCTTGGATCGTCCTTCTTTTTATTTTTGTAACATTGGTTTGGCTGAATAAGTTTCTCTTTGGGTGTTATTTTCTTTAGGGTGGCCTGCATGTACCCCTTTTCTAAAAAGCAATTTTTAGGCCAGAACTTAATTTCAGAACTATTAAATACATCTCAGGAAACACGCATAACATTGTGCAAAAGATTTGTTTTAGAAACATTAAACCGTACACCACGGCGTAGTTGTTCACCACTGCAGCAGCGGTGGCCTAGTACTTAGGGAATTGGTCCCAGGATCAGAAGACTGTGGGTACAAATTCCTTACCAGTAGTTTCCTTATGGTCACCCTTGAGCAAGGTACCATCCCCACCACTGCTCCCTGGGCACTTTCAATAGCTGCCCCCTACTGCATGTGTGTGTGGGGGGGGTAAAAGCAGAGGCTGCATTTTGTCATGGTTCACTGTGTGTTGTGGTGTGTTTCACAATGACAAGTTGTCACTTTACATGTAAACAATTTGTGTCCTAGAAATTTTGACAAAGTAGATACAAGGAACTCTGTTTCTTTTGTAAATGCAAGGTAAGGCTTGAATGTCTCCCCAAGGCACTATGGAGGGGCTCCTCATGTAAAGGATACTGAACACCTAATCTTTCGTTTAATATGGTCTGATCTTATGTGGTCAAAACTGTATTTGGGAATCTTGTTATTGAACACTCTCAAGACTCTGTAAGGTTTCCAATTTTTATGACATTTTTTTACAAGTCAATTTAGAATGTATTTATATTTCTCTGGGTTTATGCTCAGGCTCCAATATTCAATTGGGTTTTATGCCAGACAGGCACAGTGCACTGCAGGTGGTACCTTTTGGGCAATTTGACATTTTATTCTTCAAAATTGATGTTCATGATGAATTACATTTTTTTTTGTTATGGAAATCAGACATAATAGATGCACAATGATAATGGGATTAGCATCAGTAGACAGTTGCCTAAAGATTGTCATTGGACAGAAGTTTGGATTTAGCATAAATGCTTTTCTTGTACACTGGAAGTGTATCAACCTAACTGCACTTTTAAATCTAGAGATAAAATGTAGATTTACCTCTAGTGCTATTCCAAATAGTTTTAAGTTCCGTTGTCCTTGTGTTTGTGCATCAGCAGCAGTACTGTTACTGGCAGGTATGCAGCGGATGTTGATGCATCTCTAAGGATAAATAATTTACAAGGCAGTGGTGAAAAAGATTGTTTATAAAAATGCCAGTGTAGGCAGAAGATTTTATCCTCTTTAAGTAGGCAAATGCTTTACACACAGAACTCAATCTCATCTTTAAATAGTGTTTTGTGTGTGTGTGTGTCTAACACTACAGTATGTTTCATGTTTATAAAAAATACAAAGCACTCCTGAAATTATCCTTTGATATCAGTTGATTTCAGAACTTCACAAGAACTGTATTTCTGTTTCAACCTGTTTCTTTTGTTGTTGTTTTTTTCAGCTACTGATACACTTGAAAGATTCATGCAGTGTGAAACATAGAATATTACAGATTGGCTATTAATATTTTTATTACCAGGTCATTTCATTAACCCAGCCACTAGGGATGCACAAGCTAGTGTATTTCTTTGTGCCGGTCCCAAGCCCGGATAAATGGGGAGGGTTACGTCAGGGAGGGGATCTGGTGTTAAATTTTAACCAAGTCAAATATGCGGACAACAAAAGAGACTTCCATACCAGATCCGTCAAGGCTCAGTACTGGTGTGGGTGAAAACTGGGCTACTGTTTGCCAAAGGAGACGAAGAAGAAGAGGAGGAGGAAGGTGGCATGTCCAGAGGCAGGAGGAGAGAAGGAAGAATAGGAGAGTGTATGTGTGGGTAGGAAGACCAAATAAGTGGTTTATGCATTTGGTGATAGAGGACATGCAAGTGGCTGGTGTGAATGAAGAAGCAGAGTACTGTGAGAAATGGAAAAGGATGATCCACTGTGGCAACCCCTAAACGGGAGCAGCCAAAAGAAGAAGAAAGTAATTTCATTACACGTTAATGTGAAAATAAATCCTTATAATTTTACATAGAACAAGCAGCTCATTTTCCTTCAAGTCTGGTAGAAAAATTATACACTGGCAGCAAGATTTGTGTTGTGTTATATACTTTGCATTTCCAACATAGCAATATTGTATTCTAGAGTGGGAGAGTAAGTATTTTACTGATTTTCTGATAATTTTATGATTTTGTAGATATGGCAAGTAAGGATTTGGTAATGGAACTTTTTTTTCTTTCTCAGCACTTGGTCTGATATGGATCTGAAAAACTACTAAGATTTTAAGTTTTACTGAAACACTACATTTGCTATTCAGTTCAGCTTTTTCTTTCTTTTTAACTAGTCAGATATGGATATCCAGTTTCAAAAAGGTGCCATCTCTAATGAGGATGTTATTTCACTTTTTATGTGATCTTTTCATTCTCTGTTAAGAACAAGCTAAGCTTGTGGCTATTAACATTTTAGGTTTAGCAGAGAAACATGGCTCAGGTGCAGTAAATTTACATTTGTGGCATTTAGCAGACACTCTTATCCAGAGCAACTTCCATGTCCTAATTACAGGGACAGTCCCCCTGGAGCAACTCAGGGTTAAGGGTCTTGCTCAGGGTGCTAGAGGTGGGATTCGAACCTGGGACTTTTTGATCCATAGGTCTGTCAGCAAGTACTCTACCACTAGACCATTGTCACCCCAAGGAATGATAGCTATGTTTGGGTCAGTACTGCTACTGAAAATGCGAAATGTTCCAAAAAGTCTTGGGCCAAATTTACTGCATGCAAACCTTATGATCCTGTACCAAGAGTCTTCTCTCTTGCAGGAGTTACAGAAGTCTTGATTTCAAAGCAGCTGAGTTATGTTGTAATAGTGCATGACCATTGCAGGGTTACTGTAGAGGAAATGCTGCTGTGCAAGTGTTGCACCTACAACTTTAGCCATCATATCGTCTACAATAAAACATTTACCCTTCAGCCTAGTCATCACAGAAAGTGTGGCTGTTTTAGATGTTCCAAGCACAGAATATATTGTGTTTCATAAATCCTTTACCCTGTCTTTTTCCCAAAATAACACTTTACAGTGTCTTCAAAGTAGTTCTTGAAAGGTGGGGACAATGTTTGTATGTCCAGAAACATTGCGCAAGAAATAAAGTGAAGACATACAGTCAGCAAGTCCAAGGTCTTAGTGATAATGTATATAATGTACTTAAAAATCAATTGCTGCCAGATTGAGCAAACTTTTATCAAAACAAATGTGAATAAAGACTTTTAGGGGCTCATTTAAGGTAATTTTTTGGAGAGAGAGAGCCTACTGCATGAAGAGGGCAGAGGATAAATTCTGACAAAAAAGGCATGTAGTACAATTTAGCACCACACTGACAAATTACACACATGCTCTACATCACACAGTACATCACAGGGCAAGAATAACACATGCATACTCATACTGTCACACTTTATACATGCTCTCTGTCAATGAGCATTGGCATTTTCCCCCTTGCTGAAGAGAAGCAAACCATTCTCTTGTCATTCTGCTCCAGCAGCCACGTCCTCTTCTGACACACTTAAGAACATCTCTAAAGAACCACACCCAGAGTCTGTTAGACAGCGTCCATTTGAGGCATCTCAAAGGCTGCCTTCATTCTTCTGTAACATTAATAGCCACAAGAAAAAATCTAAATCAAACAAAAATCTTAGAAATACACACTACACGATCAGTGTAATTAGCAAGTTAATTACTACTGTTGCTAATGTGTAATGATTAGTCATGGAAACCCTTAAGCCTAAAAATGGATGTTTCCAATCCAGAATGATTAAATGCAGTAACATAATAGGCTTTTTGTCAGTGATGATAAATGTTTGTCAGCAATTTATTAGCAATAGCAAAATCCAGTTATTACATATTTAATGATTTGTGCAGTTCTACATGCGTAAAAGATACTCCTTTTAACCCAGAAACAAAAGAAAAAACCCATTGTAAAACAATTTATGAAAAGACTAGGGTTAGTCTTGTATTAGTGATGTAACAATACATGTGAATTGTGTTACAGCGCAGCAGTTGTGTCTTGTTACATTGCATTGTTATACTGTGACTAACATATATTAGACTGTAGAAAGGAGTAACATTAGTTTGTGGCTTGATCTTTATATTGGGACATTATAAAGCACTCTGGGGGCGGGGGCTTAGAAACGGAAGAAAACTGAAAATTGCTCTAAACAATATTGAATATGGGGAAAAAATCCTTTTCGGGCAATGCTGGACTGCTTTGTTGAAATTTTGGTATTTTTTAAATTGAACTGCATTTAATGGAAATTTGTTTCACTGTCTGCATATTGTTTTGGCAAAAGTTTTACACCGGATATCCGTCCTGACTTAACTCCCCGTTTATCCAGGCTAGGGACCAGCACGAAAAAATGGTCTGTAGTGTGCATCCCTAGTGGCTGGGTTCATTTAAAACCCTACATAAATACATATAATTGTTTTCTATCATGCAAGTAAAGGTGGATTTAGTCCCTATATCTACAATTTATTAATATTTATCTCTGGAGATTAGCAGATATTTTCAAATGTTTGGACCTCAGCATGGGCCCAATGTAACTACTAATAAATAACTCAACTGTGTTGGGACAAATCACTGTGACATTTAGCTGCGATGGATGGCAATTTTGTCTGGAAAATGTTAGTAGTGACTGGTTGTTGACTTTTTAGTAAGGCATTGTTGGTCAGCTTGGTCAGAATAATCCAAATATTTATTTCTTTGTTACGTTGGTATTTTATATTTTACAATAGGATGGTTCATCTGTAAACTCTTGGATTACATTTTAAAGACTGGCAGTTAGAAAATAAATTCACTTTTATATATTATTTAAAAGGAATTTTTGGTTTTAATAAAAACATTTTATCATAAAACCAGAAAAAATAGACATTTAGTTATGTTAGAATGGACATTTACAATGTCCATGTAATGTTTGGATTAAAAAAAAAAATTGTATCCAGGTAACTGCAATATAAATCCTAATCAACGCAGATACTCCACATGCCGATTCTGGGCTCTGCTGAAGCATAAATGGGCAATAAGTTGGAATGTAGGGCAGCAGGTTGGTTCAGGCATGTGCTGTAGTCTGCAATCACTACTCCCTAAGGTCAATAACGACTCTATAGCCAAAAGAACAAAGTCCAGTGAACCTTTGAACCGCACACAAACATCACTATAGGTTTGGTTATGCAGTGTATGTAGGTGTCTTGAACTGGCAGGGCATTTCTCAGCAACCTCATTTAGTGCTGGAATCCTTCCCTCAGCTGGAAACGGGTTAATGTAAATCTCGGAGCAAATGCAGTGTGTTCCTAGGAGCTGCACCCCATTCAGTTCTTTTCACACCACATGTCCTTTCTGAGTCAAAAAAATGAAAGTAAAATACCTTAAATCTGTTAAACTGCATGACATGACTGACAGGTGAAATTCATTGTTTTCTATAAGCAGTGAGTATTTTTGGTCTATTTACATTTTATTGGCTGTTCAAAATAGTGACTGAAACTACATGATGCTTCTGTTTTTTATGTTTACTATTGACAATGCTAATACATTCCAGTAAAACTAAAATTTGTTGGCTACAACTCTCTTCATGCACCTTAGGTCAAAAATAACTTTGTCTCCTTGTTGTATTAGGAGTATTTTTTGAAAAAGAAAGTTATGCTTTGTAAAACCTCAGTCCTCATTTAACTAATCACTTTCTTTCTCTGTCTCTTTTGCTCTCTCTCCCCTTTTTTAGTTCTGGCATAAAGGATGCTTTAGCTGTGAGGTATGCAAGATGACTCTAAACATGAAGAACTACAAAGGCTTTGAGAAGAGACCATACTGCAATGCGTAAGTAATGTTTTTTCCTGTGCTTGACCATGCAAATGAGACTGCTCTTCATGTTGAGGCAGGAATGTTCATGGAAAATACATGGAATTCATGTCATCTGCTGAAAAAGGGACCTTGTACTAAAATGTGTTAATTTTGCTCATCTGGGGTATTATTTAATGCAGTTAGATGGCATCCTAAATTATGAGTTTCATTCATGTTTATGTACCAATAAATTGAAACGAATAAACGCACTCTTATACTCCATACTTCTTTTATCTCCCCATCTTCATTTATGTAAGCAAACTTGCCATGCATATCAGATACACACATACTGAATGGTCCACTTATCTAGAATGTTGGGTAAATAGCTAAGGTGTCATTTCCTTTTAGTTCGCATTCCTTTCTTCTCCATATACAGATATGCACCTACTCCCTTTAGTTCTTATTTGATCAAATTATGTATATCTGCTTCTTGTGACATGGAATTGAGATCTGGATTTTCTTGTTAAATTTTGAGAAAAATTTGATAAATAATCATTGTCAGTCATAATGATCTGCTAATAAGCTTTATAACAATCTGTATCACCCCACACCCTCCGTGGGTCAGATCTAGTGGGTCATTAGAGCCACTTAGCTTAATTTCGGTTTGTTTAGATTCTAGCTTACCAAGGAAATATCATAAGTAAACATAAAAAAACATTCTTTATGAATATTTGCCTATTTTTTTTTTTTTTACAAGCTTTTTCCACCCAATATTTTACCTCATGTTCTCTGAAAATGTAGGTAGTTTGTAGTTATAAAGGATACTTGATTGGCAGACTGCACAGATCTTTGCAGTTGTTCCCAGGACTTGTAATCTAAACAGGAAATTACCCATATGAGCACAAACCATACTTGCTTATACATACACAAACACACCTACAAGGCTTTGCCATGAAGAAGGCCTATTTCTCTTCTATGAAGAAGAGCTATTTCAGAATTTTGCATGCTGGAATGTGGTGTTGCGCTTTGAAGATTTTTCCTTTAACATTTTACAATAAATGTTCATCCTTTATAAAAGGGATCTTGTATGAAAAGCAATCCTCTGCAGCAGGGCTGGGCAATTCCGGTCCTGGAGGGCCGGTGTCCTCCAGAGTTTAGTGAATTCCCTGCCTGAACACACCTGGTACAGCTCACCTGATCATTGTCAAGTTTAGTGAGTGTGTTTAAGCAGGGAATCCACTAAACTCTGCAGGACACTGGCCCTCCAGGACCGGAATTGAATGCAAAACACTTTTGAAATATATTAATATGGGAAAGAAAGAAAAAAAAAAATATATATAAAAAAAGCTCAGTTTGCCATAATGTTTGCAAGTGTTTTTGCATTTGTTTGTTTTTTAGTGTTTTTTTGTATTCAGCAAAGACCATTTTTAGGCATTAAAGAATGCATTACACATTGTGTCAGCAAACCAGTAAAACCAGGGGTTTTGTCCAATGTGTTAGTGAGAGAAAAAAAAAACATTCCAAATTGGTTCCACATGTAAATATGTAAAAATATTGTTTTGGTTCTAGATTGAACAAAGTGTAGTAGTTTTGTTAGTGTTTTTATTTTTACTACCTACTATAGCCAGTCTGTATCATTTCATATTTCTGTGTCTCTGCTCTAATTACCTAATGGCCCAGTGAGGCAGAAAATCTACAGGATGCACAAGCTCTCCTCTAGACATACTCACACAAATTACCCAGTGCATTTTGACATAGAAAGAAGTTTCAATTTTAGGCTACACATGTGTTTTGTATTTTGTTGTTATGTTGCTTTCAACAATTGGGTGTGTGTATTTGCTCATGCACAAATGGGACTGGGAGGATGATTACAGGTCTGCAGCGATGGCTTATTTTGATGTGTTTTGCAGACACTACCCGAAAACGTCATTCACCAGTGTTGCTGACACTCCAGAAAACCTGCGCCTAAAACAGCAGAGCAAGATGCAGAGCCAGGTAAAACACAATCGCTATTTTTCAATTATCAGTCTAAGCTAATCACTGTAAAACTTGCATGAGTTTACTGATATTGTTCTGTTCTTAACCGAATCATGACCTTGCTTTCACTCCCTGTGCAAGTCTCTCTCTCTCTCTCCCATTTGTGGTTTGTTTACACTCTTGTTCCTACTCTCCCTTGTTTTCATGTCACTCTTATTTTCTCTTTAAGCCCTTCTTTCCCCCTACACAAAACATCTCCCTCAGTAGTGAACTTTTATATGATGTCTTACTGATGGGAGTAGGCTCAGTGCTGATAAACACTGAGCTACACACGAATAGCTAATGCACCCATATTTCCTTTTGGGTGGCGGCATTGTTGGTATGAGTTGTGGGAGTGGAGAGGGAAAAAGATTGTGCAAGTGGTAAGTGGGCATCAAGTCCTATGCCTAGTGCATACCAACATAGTACACAAAATCAACAACACTATTAAAACCACAGACGAGTGAAGTGAATAGAAGTGATCATTTCAGTTCAGTACTACAAGCATACGGTGTGACTTTAATAAGTCTGTTTCTGTATTTCTGTATACTTTAGATACTGGTATTTATAAAAATCTTCTTCTGTCTTTTAACTGTGCTGGCATCTTCCAAGCCACAGGTCTTGTGGGGTGTTTCTGGTATGCAGTGGTAAGTAGCTACCTAAAGCATCAAACCCACAGCAGCTACTGTTACACAAATTGCAGAAAAGCTTAATGCTGGTTATGACAGAAAAGATCACAGTCCACCTCAGCTTGCTCTCAGCAGTATTCTGCAGGGAAATCTTAGGTCCTGAAGGCCCCACCTAGCTATTTAAAGGATGCAAAGGATCTGCTGATAAGATCTTGGTTCCAAATACCAGGATACAGCTTCAGACGTCTTGTGAAGTGGATGCATTGACAGGTCAGAGCTGTTTTGGAAACATGAGAAAGCATCTATATGCTATTGGTTGGATTTAATCTTGTATACCTTCATGAATCACATCTCCAAATACCCTCCATATTAATGTAATAAAGCAATTTTCCTCTGTCTGTCTTTGTTCTACAATACCAACTACATTCTTTGTCATCTTGTTTGTAGATGTATAGAAATTATGGAAACAGTCCAGTTTTCCATTGGCAATTCAACTTTGATAGGATATGATAGGTTTTTTTTTTTTTTTTGGTTTTTTTTTGGTTTTTTTACATCATATGCTTTAAGTTATGCTCCAGTTGATTTGTTGAAGAGCAATTCATGTTTTACATTCATTTGGCTTGTGATCTGCAATTTATGGTTTGAAGAAGATCTTTAAAAATACCAGTATCACGCACCCTACAGTATACAGAAATACAGACACAAATTTATTAAATGCATTCCATAAAAAGTTTGTGATGAGTAATACAACCTTCCGTCTTGATCATATTGTTGTTTTTAAACATACTCTTTCGTAAGTGTATTTTTTGGCCCATTGCTAACATATATATATATATGAATATACACAATGCATATTTAAAATTAGGTTACTAATAATACTGAAATAAATGCTAGACTCCTCCTTCACTTTTGCCTGTTTGGTGTTTGGGTTAGTGTCCACCACAGCTCATTACTGACACTGTCTTTAGAATACCTAATTAACACAGCTTTTCTTCTGAGACTGAATACTTACGAAACCATGTGATCCTCTTGAATGTTTTAGATCTCTTGGTCAAGGGCATCATTTCTATTGCCCTACCCTGCTGTAATAAAATTCATCCTCAATGCTAATGAAAGTTTACAAAAGACACTTTGTTGCCCTAATGTATTTCTTTATCTTTATTTTGTGTCCTTGTGGCAGGTGCTGTACAAGGAGGAATTTGAGAAGAACAAAGGAAAAGGTTTCAGTGTTGTGGCTGACACACCAGAGATGCAGAGAATCAAGAAGACACAAGACCAGATCAGCAACGTAAGTCACATGACAGATTTTTTCGCTTCTGTATTTATACTAGCTACGTTGCTAAACTGAACTTACTGGTCCCTGGCGTATTAGCAGTTCAGACCAGCATGCTGGCAGTGCTGTAATAATATTACAACTGGAAACATTCTGGCACCTTGTGAAACTCGGTCACAGTCGTTTTATTGTCTGTCAAATGATGCGGATAAATAAGTCTTGCATTAAAAGGCTGCCTGAAAAATTTTGGAAAAACCGGCTTTCCTAATCACAGCTGATTCTGTGCATCAGAAGTTCAAATTACAGGTGAAGAATGGGAGGTGTCTACATCTGGACATATTCTTATTTGGACCTGTTCTAAAACACCATTAAAGAGGAATGAGACGTGAAGTGAATATTACAGGACCATCAAAATATTATTTTGTTCTGTACTGTTCACATTACCCATCATTACAGTGTATAATGCTTAAAGTTTAGCTGTGGTATAACAGTGTGCCTATTTTAAAGCTCTTTCATTGCTGATAAACATGCAAGCTCGTATATTTGGTTTGTTCTTATTTGATATAATTATAGACATGGATACAAGATTACTAAGTTCTAAAATAGTCATAAAAGCTAATGAAGATGTCTAGCAATGAACTGATAATTGAATAGGTGAGCCTTGTCCCTGCATAGGGATTCCACTCATCTCATGCACTGAGCAATTTGGTGGTTAAAATGGTTAACCATCGTTCATGCCTTAAATAGACTTAAATATAGTCTCTAAGGGCCCTTCTTGATGGATTGTGGTACCATGTAAAGACCTTTAAATACATATTCTTCCTTCATGTTAGTCAGTGGTTGTATAATTACATGCTTTAATGTAGGTGGTGTAGATATGGGATATGACTAGGTCCCATTTGTGTGTGTGTATGTTATAGATTAAATACCATGAGGATTTTGAGAAGAGTAGAATGGGAGGAGACGCTCCATCTCACCATCCACCACCGCAGCAAAACACAACTCCAGGTATATGCATTCTCCAACTGCACCAACATGGCACACATTATGGCTAGATTATATGCTTGTGCTCTTGGTTAATATTTTCATAGCTCACAGCTTTTTTTTTTTTTTTTTTCTTTCCCCCCCTCAATATTTTAAAATCCAGCATATCAGCCCCCAGCCGCATCACAGAATTACCACTATGAGCCTGAACCAGTGCGCCAAGCTGCTGCTGCTCCACCACCCAGCTCTGGGGTAATGTATTACAAGCACTCACACCCACACACACACACTTTCTTTTTTTTTTTTCCCCCCCCCTTCACAAAAGCCTTTGGAACTGTACCAGTACCTCTACGAATCAGGCGCCCCACTTTCCCTGCAATGATTAAGCGCCTTTCTCAGGATGAATACTACTGCTTCCTTATTCCTCTCAGGCCCTGAAAGGCCCTGAAACAACTTCCACCTCACAACAGCAGTTAACATGCATCATCCACTTCAGCACTTCACTACTGGTCTTCAGACATCATTTTGCTACTATATGGAGTAAGAAAATAAGTTTTGGAGAATTCAGAGAAAAACTGTGCCTAAAGCTCCTTTTATGATCTTAAGTCTTATAAAGTGTTGTTTGTTCATTTAGAGAACCAGTGTGTGCCAGTTATGTTAATTTTGCATAAATATGAGCCAAAACATAATCAGAAGTCCTAAAAGTTGATTGACATCACCCAAATAAAAAAAACGAGACAATGCTAAAATGTATAGATGTTATTGAGGAAAACAACCCATTTCATATGTCACACAGAGCTGACATTTGAATAAGTTGTGCTTATGTTCCTTTATAGTAAGTTCTCACTTTTTGTGTGTGTGTGTGTGTGTGTGTGTGCGCGCTTGTGTTTCAGAAGCGTTACCGGGCAGTGTATGATTATTCCGCAGCTGATGAGGACGAGGTTTCGTTCCTGGATGGAGACCTAATTGTGGACGTGCAGCCTATCGACGAGGGGTGGATGTATGGCAGAGTGGAGCGCACTGGTCAGCAAGGCATGCTGCCTGCTAACTATGTGGAGGCCATCTGAGAAAGAGACCAAGAAAATGATAGAAGGGTCTAGAGAGAAAAAGAAAAAAGTGGGAGGGAGAGAGCGAGATGAAAGGAAGGAGGGAGAAAGAGTAATGGATAATTAGAAGCCCAGTGCCATCTCATATTTTTAAGAGCTTTTTTCTTCTTTTCTTGTCTGTGTTTTCCTATTAATGTGTCTATACTGATAACTCATGCTAAACAAAAACACACAGGCATACATAAATGCACACACAATTGCACTCATAGTGTATAGACATACATTCAAGGGGCAAATGCCCACTTATTGCTCTGCCTGCTCTGTTTCTCTCTGTTGCTCCCTCTTTCGCTCTTGATGTCTTGTCTTTTTCTTGTTTCTTCATGTCTTGGAGAGGTGCTGTCACAAGTGGCACTTAATGTCTTAATGACACACACAGACACACCCACACGGGCCTCAGAATATTTTTGCTCCCATATAGCACTTCAAGACAGCCCTAGCCATTTCAATCATTACACACTTGCCATGACAATGAGAACTTATTCCAAACTTTAATGATCTTTTTCTTTTTCCTGTGTCCTCTTAGCAGCCTGTCGTTGGTTGTATCTGTCATTCTGGCCCATTGTGGCATCTCACTGGTTGTGCAGTAGTAATGCTTGAACATGAGACTTCTGATCATTCCAATTTGTTCCATGCAATCACAAAGAATATTCGTCAGACCTCTTGTATCATCGGTATTGTAATGAAACTGGAATATATATATATATATATATATATATATATATATATATATATATATAATATAATATAATATAATATTATATGAGCCTCCCACTCTGGCCTCAGTTCTTGTATGGCTGTAGAGTAAGGATGGACCCTGCTGATACGGCAGTGTTGTCAATGTGACCATCACATTCATCGCTGTGCCATCAATTAAAACCTGTATGCTTAAGTCCGTTGTGATACACACCTACTGATTTTCAGTTTAAGAAAATGCAGTGTCCTACCATGGCACCCAGCAGTTAGTTGGTTTTGAACAGAGCTGTAGAACCAGTGAGGGGGGAAAAGAGTCTAAGCACAATTCTGAGGACCATTTTAGAGGGTTGTTTGTCTTGATACCGATTAAGCCTAGTCTTGGACTAAATTTCACTGTTAACATTGATTCTCTGGTAAATGCGTTGTAGTCATAGACTAAGCTAAATCTGTACAGAAAGCTAGCCCTAAATCTGTTTTAATTTTTATTTTTTTTGTTCTGGAACATTCCATGTGCATCATATGATAATGTATCTCAGCACTATTTTGTATGATATTATTTTCCTTCCTCCATACCATGCTTATTCTCATTGCCTTGTTGGTATTGTATGAGGCGGAACTGTAATGTCAGTTAATCAATATTAGTGGAATAAAACAGATCTATTTGTATATCAAGGCAGGCAATGTTCCTTTTATTTTTAAGCTTTTTAAGTTCTAGCATGTCATACTGTACAACCCAAAAATATAATCAGTCACTTTTATTGATCATAAATTTTGTGAGAATCTTTTCACATTGCACAGTATGTCACATGACTCCTTATCCTAAATATATGCTCAAAGGCTAAAAACAAGAGGCAGTACCATGCTTTAATTTGATTTCATCCATTTCTGTGTAGAATTGTAGAAGGAGAATTCAGAAGCTCGTTGACTTACTAAATTAAATTCAGCTTGCTTATAACATTGCTTCATTTTAAATCAAGTCACTGACTAGATTTTTGTATGTTTCAAATTTCATATTTTTTTAAATATGACCAAATTTTGCTGTGTAGTGCATAAATATTCCCCAATTCTGTAGGACCCAATAATTGGTCCAGATAACGTCCCACAATCAGAACAAGCTCAGAACTATGTGAAAGCTGACAAGGTTGGGCTGTTGTTGGATGTAATCATTTTTTCCTAGTTTAAACTTGTATGCACTCATTTATATAGTATAGTTATTATATACCTTTTTTTCTTGTCTGTGCAATCAGTATCTAGTACCTTCAGTTTTGCAGATCTATGCAGTACCTACAGAATTTGACCCTTTAATTGAACACTGTTCCACTCAATAATTGCACTTAATCATGTGACCACAGTCAAGTAAAACATTACATGTAACTGTCTTCTTTCTAAATGTTCTGTTTAGGGCGGTTGCTGTTGATTGAACGAGCTAAACTGGATGTTGTTTTATTTGTGCTACGTATGCAAAAAAACAAAAAAAAAACAAAACAAATGTCTTGGGACTGATAGAAAAGAAATCATCCATAAACAGAATTTTACTGAGTCAGCCTCAGTGATTTACCAGTTAGTTTGAGCAGGTGCATTTATGGTTTTTGAACAGAGGATGCTGTAAAAATGGTGACGTTACTGGATTGTGCCTGTTTGTCATAACTGGTCAGATTCTTGACGGAATGGAGCCAGTTAAAATGTCAGAACTGTCATCTGGAACGGCAGACACTGTAATCATTCCTGATATGAAAGCTCTGGGGACCCCCTTAAAAACCTGTCTGATACCATGGGCCCTTTACTGTTGTTTAGATTAATCACGTACTGACAGATCAGCTGAGTTGAGATGTTTGAAGCAGGAGTGTTTTCACATGGAAATACATATATTTGTGAGTTCTTGTTTTTTCCTCAGATGTCATTTGGACATAAATAGTTCCTCATTTTATTTCTTGTGTTAAATTTCAATATTCTCTGTTGGTCGTCTGTACTGCTTTATAAGTGGTAACACCTCTGCCTTCTGAATTTTTAGAACCGACTTCTTAGGCAGGGAATAAGCCTAGACAAAGATTACATTTCAGAGAATTTCCCAATGTCATGTTGTCCAGGATTAGGCTTAATCGCTGCCTAGAATGCCAACCCTAGGTTTTATTTAAGGTGAAGAGTGCACGAGAATTTTCAGACCAGAAATAAACTTCTATATATATATATATAAAATGCCAGAAGCTGCATTCAGATAATGTGTTAAGGTGATTGCCACAGAACTTTTGAGCCACAGCAATCATGCTTCTGATTGTTGGATAGAACCAAAATGTAAGTGAACAAATAGATTGTCTGCTTTTTTTCGTAGCTCAGACTATGGGCTTGACAAATGGTTAAAGTTGAAATAAAGCATGTAGGTATGAGGGAACTCTTTGGGACAGGGATTCTGTGCGTCTTCTGCTTTAAGCCAGGAGGTCACACCCTCCACAACCTGAACAGAACAGATAGGATTAAGGAATGGGGAACCTGGTGGGGTATGAAAATTTTGTCATTGGAAATAAAACATAAAATGGCAATGTTAGATTGAAAGGACCTGTACAGCTTCAATACATGGTCCTCCTCCTGACTTATTTTAAAACTCCATTAACGGAGCTGAAGAGATAATTCAAATCTATAGACAGATTATTAGGCTATTAAAAGCTATTATAAAAAGTAAACGTGCTAAAAGATTTATTTGAAAACACCACTTTAAGTTCCATACCCTGAAAAAGAACCTTTATATGTTTGTCACGTCTATGGAATTTAAAGAAAGTACTTTTCCCTAAATCCATGGCTTGTAAGAAGAGTAAGGGAAGCTTTATTTTTAAAATGATATTTGAGATCACAAATTGATGCAAAAGATGAAGACAAATTTAGTAGTGTGGTGCAGCCGAACATCCCATAATGCTTGATAATGGAGAAATGGATTTCCTACTGTTAGTCCAGACACAACACTTCCTCCCCACTCATGCAGAATTGGATTGTAAAGCCATAAACGAGATTTGAGAAGTTTGCCATGCCTTAGATTTCAGTCTTATATGAGCACTTATACCTGTAATTGTCAGTAGTTATGGCTTGGAGAACAAACAGGCCTCTTATGATTTGGAACTGTGAACCTGTGAATAATTCTCACATTTTTGTATATTGTTAAACACTGTATATGTCATGGGTCTTTGGGCAAGAATCCACTTCATGATGGAATTGAAATGCTGGGTTTTACTGCCAAATGTGAATATAAAATGAATTCATTCAAGTCTAGCTGCACAGGGGCAAGTCATGCTGCACACAGAACAGAGTGTTTCTTTTCCAGCACCTGTTTCATCCGATTGTTGATGGTAGACTACAAAAGAAAAGGGACTTTGTGTCAGGATCTTAAAGTGAATAACTGGAAGCGAAAGTGTTCAGATGCACGAAAATGTATGTCGATAAATAATGACCATAGGGACAGACTGTGTTTAAGGGGTGTTCTGTTTGAGATGGCAAAACTGTTAAGGTTTAGAAACATGTGTGACTGTGGATCAGTTATATTTTTACAGATTAGATCCCAGATACATTTTCAGTCATCCAGACTTAACAGACACATTTCCTCCTTTCACTGTCATTCCTTTTTGCTCTGTCAGTCCAGCATACATAGTTTGTCGCACAGGGGTCCCATGTTCCATCTCAAGCATATGGCTGGTTTTATTTCCACGTTGAACTTTCCTTTGTGAGTTCTGTAGGTGAGGAGCTGGCTGATGTGTGGATCAATAAAATGCATTCTTTCTATCAGGATGTTGTGTCTGATCATTGCAGCTGCTATTCTGAGCATCAGACAAGTGGTTTCACTCACCTGAGGAGTGGAAGCTCCTGTCTGTACTGAACAGAAGCAGCTTTGCTCATACTGCTTCATTGTGTTTATTTTCCACAGGTTTAGTCCCAGTTTGCATGCTGAGAAATGCTGCTTAATTTGAAAATATGCCTACAGTGATCAATTGGGATTGAACAGGTTTCTGTAAGATACTCTAATGCAATTTTCTCCTAGTACTGAAACTCAGACTGTTTTACTGCTGGATGTTCATCCGAATACCAGAGGCAGTGAAACATGTTCTACATGTCTTTTCATTCATATGGGTACTTGCAGCCAGCACAGCCAGGATGCTCACTACTAGGCATGTAACAGTTTGATGCAAATAATTTTAAGGAATTCAGTATTTCACAGCAACGCCATGGGAAGTCATTTAAATGTTTCTATGCTCGAAGCTGTGCAGGAATATTTGAATGTAGTTTACTTTTGAAGCACACCAACACACACACACATTCTATCTCTGTCTCAATCTTCTATATATTCTTTCTCAGTTAAGAAATACACCACAGCTGTTTTGGGTTTTAATTCACAGTTTCCTGACACCAGACTCTGTCAGTAGTACTAGTGCAATGTCGGGGGTAAGAAAATGTTAAGAGAATTCAGTTCTCACTGAAGTTGTTATGCGTTACAAAATGGAATTTACAATGAGTTACTCTTTAAATTGATGTCTTACATGTGAAATAGAATTTTTACATCATTTTATCTAAAATATTTCAAAATTCTAAAATGTAGTTGAAGGTAAAGGATATGAAAGTGACTATTCTGGTCATTGTGAGTACACAGCACACAGTGAACCACAACAAAATTACACCTCTGCATTTAACCCACACCCTCACACACATGCAGCAGGGAGCAGCTATTGATAGCGCCAGGGAAGCAGCGACGGTACCTTCCTCAAGGGTACCTCAGGGCAACCTACTGCTCTGGAATTCAAACCCACAACCTTCTAATCCTGACACCAACTCCCTAACCACTAGGACACACTGAAATTCAAACATATATATAAAGAGTTACAATTTCTGAGGCCCATGAGGGGAGATGTGAAGAAAAAGCTTTTGAGGTGAGGAAGTGCAGTCTTTCCAAGATCTAACCCAGGGTTGGTTACAGTTTATAAAATATGATACTAATCAGTCATGCAATTTAACCAACACATCACAGCAGTCTGACACTACGAATCTATTCCACACTGCGTGTGAAAAAGTCCCTTAAACATTTGCCACCAGTATCTCATTTTATTGCACGTAATATCTTAGTGCTGTGTGTGTATAAACTGATATATATATATATATATATATATATATATGAAAGTGACAACCCTTGTCATTGTGAGGTCACAGCACAGCAGACAGTGAACCACAACAAAATTGGACCTCTGCATTAAACCCATGCACACTTCAAACACTGTGCAACTATTGAAAGCGCCTGGGGAGCAGTGACGGGGACAGTACCGTGCTCAAGGGTACCTCAGGGAAACCTACTGGTGAGGGAATCAAACCCACAATCTTCGATGCAGGGGGCAACTCCCTAACCACTAGATCACCGCTGCCCTATATATATATATATATATATATATATACACACACACACACACAGTACTGTGCAAAAGTTTTAGGCAGGTGTGGAAAATGCGCTGTAAACAAAGAATGCTTTCAGAAATATAAATAATGATTGTTTATTTTTATCAATTTACAAAATGCAAAGTGAGCGAACAAAAGAAAAATCTAAATCAGATCAATATTTGGTGTTACTACCTTTTGCCTTTTACCAGCATCAGTTCTTCTGGCCCCCACAGAGCCCTGATCTCAACATCATCCAGTGTGTCTGGATTACATGAAGAGACAGAAGGATGTGAGGAAGCCTACATCCACAGAAGATCTGTGGTTCGTTCTCCAAGATGTTTGGAACAACCTACCGGCCGAGTTCCTTCAAAAACTGTGTGCAAGTGTACCTAGAAGAATTGATGCTGTTTTGAAGGCAAAGGGTGGTCACACCAAATATTGATTTGATTTAGATTTCTCTTTTGTTCATTCACTGCATTTTGTTGATTGATGAAAATAAATGATTAACACTTCCATTTCTGAAAGCATTCTTTGTTTACAGCATTTTTTCCACACCTGCCTAAAACTTTTGCACAGTACTGTATATATATGTGTGTGTGTGTGTGTGTGTGAATGGGACAGCAAAGTGTAAAACAGTTAATTGCAAATGAAATTCAATTAAATAGATTTGAAAAAGCACATTAGCATATTACATTAAAGTGCATTAATAAAGTGTATTAGTTATAACACTAAAGCCTCCTATTAAACAGGCTTTATCGTCTTCTCACTACGGCAACAATCTAAAACCACAGAATGGGGGAGGGGTTTCTGTCTCTCTCTCTTTTCCTCAGCCTCCCTCCCACCCTCCCCACACCCCTCCTGCCTGCTCTCTCCCTTTCTCTCTCTCCCTCCTCCCACCCTCTTCTTTCTCTGTTTCTCTCTCTCTCTCTCCATCCATTTTTCTCACCATCAGATTCGTCATAGACTCTGTTTTCCTCCCCGCTCACCATGTTGGACATCCTGGTGCTGATGTTCTTCGCCATCATTGGCCTGGTTTTTCTCTCCTACATCATCTACATGCTGTGATGGCTGCCCGGAGGCTGAGCATCAGCTGTACTGAAGAGCACAGTGGGGCTGCACAGCTGTCCGCTCTGAGGCAAAGGTAGGCGGTATAGATATAAGGGGATTCCCATGCTGGTCCAGAACATTTTGAGTTTGTAGATGGTGGACATGACAGTGTAGAGAGATTACCTGAGTAAAGCTCAGACTGAGGGAGAATTCAGTGAACTCACATTTATGGTGAATAGGAAGTAGATAGAAAAGGTAGATAAAGCCCAGTCCTTACTCAAGCCACTAATTCAAGCCACTTCATGACCCAGCAGCTGGCTGCAGCATGAATATAGAAACAAATAAATGGGAAACCCAGCTGTTTTGGCATGATATGCCTTTGCATGTTAACATTATTTGCCTTCTAATTCAAGCTTTTGTGTGTTTGAAAAAAATTTTACTGAATCATCTGTAAATGTTATGAGAATGCGTGTTGATGATGCCTGATGTTGGGGTGTGTTTCTTGTTTCTACAGGAGAAAACATGCAAAAGGTTGGATCTAGAAGAAAAAGAGCATCCTGCATGAAACATGGCAGCTCAAAGTATTCACCCCCTCCCATTCTCCTCCTCACTCTCCCACATACCCCCGTCTTGCCGATGGGAGCTTGTGCCCTTGCTCACTTTTTGAGGCGTCTGACAATGATGTATAGGACTTTCTCTAAATAATTGATGCGTTATGCTGTGGCAGTCAGTGAGGTCAGCTGAAGTGTGTGTGTATGTGTATAAGAGAGAGATTATATATATGAGAGAGAGATTGAGAAAATGACAAGATAATTCAACATACTGTCAAGACAACATCTTGTTCACTCCCTTTGGTGAATATATCTATTAGATGTGCTTTTTTGTGACGACTGTAATTGTTTTTTGACATATAGATATAAACCTCTCATAGAAAAAAAAAAGATTTTCTTCATAATATATTGATTTTCTAGTTTCCTTGTAAGTGTAAGGGACAGGCTCTAGAACCCCATGACCTTGGTTAGAATAAGTGGCTCACCTAATGGATGCAGGGACGGAGGGTTGTTGTTCCCACCGGCTTTCTGCCTTAATGCTGTACATCACACATCAAGTCTCAGAGGTCATTGGCCTACACTATGCTGCACAGATCTGCAGATGTATCATAAATTTAAATCGGTAAAAATCAGTAAAATTCTTTATTCTGAATTTGGGTGATACTGAAGCCCAGTGCGTATATGGATTTGGGTGTGCCACCCTTTTTTGTACATGTTGTTATACCTACAGGTAAAGTTCTGATAACTGCAGATATGGTCCCTGGTCGGGTGCTCAGCGAACTGGTTTGATGCAGTGGTATCCTAGTGGTTAAGGAATAGGCTCCAAGGTTCAGAAGGTTGTGGGTTTGAGTCCCAGACCATTAGGTTGCCCTGAAGTGCCCTTGACCAAGCTACCATCCCCATCATTGCTCCAAGGGGGCTGGACATGTCTGCACACTGCTGCACATTTGGATTTAATACAGAGGATGCATTTTGCTGTGCTGTGTGCTCACAATGACAAATATTCACTTTCACTTCCATTCAATCAAATCTTGTTAAATTTCAGTGCTGGAGAGAAAAACAAAGCTTATAGTGACTTTTTTTGGACACTGTTGATGTATATAATATAAGAGACTAATATAAGAGACTAGGCCTATCATACCCTCCAACTGGTTGCTGAAAAGATGGGATTTCATAAAAAAGATTTATGAAATTATGTGAATGTACAGTCCAGTGAGCTCCTGTCTGTATGTTCAGAACACATCTGGATTGGGATTACAGCGACATCTGGTGGAAATAATCTGTAACACTGGGGAAAAAAGTATAAGCAGACTTTGCAATAATAATAATAATAAGCACCGTTTGTAATAATAATAATAATAATAATAATAATAAGCACAATTTTGTTAACCATCATGTATCCATTATTTAATGAAATAGCATTTATTGCATTTTCCTGTGCCTTTATAATTACTAAAACATCTTACAGTGTTTCATGTTCGATCAGAAGGAGCCATTTCTATGTTTCCAATTTTTTTGAATTCCGATTCAGCAGTCCAGTAATGAAAATCAACTTTAAAAATATATTTTTAAGTTGTCTAATAATAACCATCACTTCCAGTATTTTCATTACAGTAGTTCTGTATCCCCCCCATCCTCGCCCTGTGTGCGCTGGGTTGGACACCAGCACTCCCCCGCGACCCCGTTTGGGACAAGCGGCAGATAATGGATGGATGGATGGATAGTTCCGTATCCAGTGTGTTTATCTTCTTGTGCAGCATAAGGCGCTGTGGAAGCTGTGACTGCAGCCTGTTGTTCAAATAGTGTTTTGCAGTAAGAGTAACAGTGTTTAAATAATAACAGCTTTTGTTACATTTATCTAAATATATATTTATTTACATATGCATCAACCTGGTTGACACACTGTATTACATAACTTGCATATTAGTTTCATAACACTTAATTACTAAATAATGTGTAGTAGTTGCATTTTTACAATAATGTTTTTATCCTCTCCCCCATCTCTATATATTACAGATAGTTGTCATTTTTTTTACAGCCACAATTTGGTCAGGAAATGGCTTTTTTGGAGAGACACAAAGATTTGAAGGTCTGAACTTTAAGTATTTTAATTATGGTAAAATGGTGATAAATCAGGAAAAAACATATTGTGTTTTAAAATATAAATATGTTTTACACTAAAACCTTCTCCAAACTATTATAAATCAATGTCTCAGTCATCAATCAACCTATTTCTAGATATTTCCTTTTAATAACATTGTGTGTGCTAGCTTCTCAGGGCTCTGAATGATCTGAATGATCTGAACTTACTTTTTAACGATTGGGTTATACCAAAAAAAAAAAAAAAAGTTTAATCAATATCATTCAACCGAAAAGTTTCAGTTATTTGTTTTGTTGCCACCAATCACCTTTACATCTTATCAGCCGAGTGCCATTTAACTAGTCCTGGCTGAAGGTTGCCATCCTGCTGCAGAATAGAAAAAGGACCAAACTCTGTGCAACTGACACTTTCAGCCGAGCAATGAGCTTCAGAAATCTGCTAGTAATGCATTTGGCTCTCATCATGCAGACATTTTCATAGTCTGCTTATACATATTATGCATGCATTGATTTTAAGTTACTAAGAAACATTTAGGTAGAATGCTGATAAGGTGTGTTTAGTTGCCAGTAAGGATTTTGGTCTGATTTGAGTTTAAATGGTTTTGGTTTCTGTGTTCTGCTACTGTTAATCTTGCTTTCTTCAACCAGAATATGTTGTCTGTATACTGAACTGAGACAAACCTGGAAAATAGTAAAAAAAGAAGAGCTCTAAATGAAACTAGCATGTCTTTTACTCACTTCACCAAGTTCAGGATAAACGATTCAACATAAATAAAACTTTTTTGGAAGATTGTTGGGAAATCCATATAAACATTCTGAATGTGCTTTTGCTTCTGATTTACCTGCTGTTTTTTACAAAATTCTTGCAAAATCATCAAAACATTTCATCCTTAAGTGAGGTGTCCAGTTTATCTTAAAATGAAAATCAGGGACATATGCAGTATGGTGGTCATTAAAAAATGATATGAAATCCATGAAATTGAACAGTTCCAGTTTCATGTTTTTGACTATTGTCAATGTTGTTTGGTAAGAGGTGGCCTACGTTAGCTTCAATGTTCGTGAAACAAATAATATTTAGAGTATGTTCAATTGTAAATGATTTGCTATATTTGTAGACCCAAGACTGTAGGCATTCATTATCTGACACATTATAGTAGATTCACTTGAAACTTGTTAGTTTCTAGTCAAGTTTTATACAACGGTTTTCTCTGCAACTAGATGAGCAAGTGTTTAGGGGTAGAAGGAGTGTGTTATGTTAACGGGCCCCTCTATTGGCCAAAATCAACACAAAGCAAGATGTTAATTGTCTGTTCTGTGGGGAAATTCCCAGAGATAGTCCCATCTCTGAACAGACCACCGTATATGGACCGTGTAAGGTAAAAAGTAACATCTGGTCACCAAAGCTATGAAACCTATAGGGCAGGGGTGGGCAACTCCAGTCCTGGAGGGCAGGTGTTCTACACAATTTGGTAGCTGCCTCTTCAAACACACTCACTAAACCTGGCGAGAATCAGGTGAGCTGAACCAGGTGTGTTTGAGTAGGAAAATCCCCAACCTGCGCAAGACACCAGCCCAGTGGAACTGGAGTTGCCCACCTGTTGTAGGCCAAAATATTTTAGCCAGATATGTTTTAGGTATATTAAGACATTTCTAGTGATTGCAGGTCAAAATGAAATAATGATACATAAATAAATATATAATATTTATATCCGTCCTGTCGGTCGCATGCAAAAATGTGAGTGCTGTTTACATCCTGGCATTAATGTGTATTTGGGCCCATCTGATTATCGTCTTAAACTAGCGTGTGAGTTTGCCATGTACACACAAAGTGCAGCTGTGCTTCAGGCACCTCTGTTTTCATTTATCTCAGAAAGTGATCCAGTTCCTCACAGTAACTCCTAACATATGGAACACATTGACAAGCCTCGAAAGCTCCATAAATCTTCAACACTTTTCAGAACATCTTGTGAGAGGGCCTCGTTCATTCCAACAACAGCTTCTTTCGGTCTTTCATTTCTTCCATATCTATAGTGCTCCTCTGACAAAATGGTTCACACTCAAAGTCCTCACAAGCAATTCTCTTTTTTGTGTAATTTAAATCAGCCTTGTCAGTACTGGCAAAATGAGAGAAACTACCCCTCTACAGTGACCCCTGCTCACAGTATTACATCAATTTAGTCTATTAGTTTCATAGTAACTACTTCAATATCAATAGCCGAACGTTAAACGGCATTTTAAAGGACTAAACAGCAAATAATTTAAATAACTCGACTGCTCTGCCTGCAAGACAGACACATCTCCCACTGCTGTTTTTCATCTGGTGTTGCAAGAGTCTGATTTATGGGACTAGTCTTGGAAACTTTTGTGTTTTCACACAATTTTATTCCCTCTTGCAGAGTTTCTATTCACTAGATTTAATGTCCAATGGGTCATTAACCATATCAGGCACACTTTGGTCAAAAATGACCACTGAAGGGGGCACCCGGATTTGAACCGGGGACCTCTTGATCTGCAGTCAAATGCTCTACCACTGAGCTATACCCCCCTCTTGTGGGTATGTGTTGACAGTCTCCAGGAAAGTTCTTCCATTAACCAGCCTTAAGTCTCTGGTAAACTGGAGAGAAAGTAAAAATTAATTGATTAACTAATTAATTAAACCGTGTAATTAACTAATTAGTTATGTCATCCTGAACGTTTGTCAGAATTTAGACTAATGCATGAACTATCCTGGATACAGTAAGTCAGCAAGGGTCTGCAAGAAGGGGGTATAGCTCAGTGGTAGAGCATTTGACTGCAGATCAAGAGGTCCCCGGTTCAAATCCGGGTGCCCCCTTAAATGGTCATTTTGGACCAGATTGTACCTAACCCACAGATGACGCAGCAGACGTAAGAAAGAAATAAATCAGTGTACAAACGCACACATTCCAGAGACCAATCCCGCTGGTTAGACTCTCGCCATGCAGCAGAGAAAGATGCCACGTAGGCAGCGCTGCAGGCTTGGAGCCTTCCTGAATGAGGGGATGGGAGGCTTTACAGCGACATCTAACGGGCGGTTTCGGTATTGCCCCGTATTTAACAATAACGATAAGAAGCAGGAGTGTTTTTTTTTTTAACAATCAGATCCGATAAGAAAATAAATTAAATGACATCTTTTAGGACAGAGGAGGAATGGGCATATGTAGCTCCCCCAGTGTTGAGCTGTGGAACTGAGAAATGGAGCACCACCCAATATCTTCATCTCCACCAGTTCCTGCCTTTACTAATTCTCTGGCTGAATACAGTAAAAAACCTCAGAGCAATTTTCATAAGAAATAGTCAGTTAAGAAGCACCTGCAGAATTTCTGAAGTAGATAGAGATAGGCAGACAGGTAACAGACAGACTGATACAGTGGCATATGAAGGATTCTTAGGCCATCTTGTATGCAATGTCCTTTTGAGATTTTTCTGCAGACTTTAAATTATGCTTAAGTCAGGAAGCAGAGAAGGTCATTTCAAACGGGTCAGCTTATGGCTTTTGATGTATTCCTTGTAAATTTTGATATTTTGCTGAAGGGCTCATCCTCTTTAACTTGTTACAGATGTTGTGGTGTTTGCTTTTGGGGTTTGCTGGTCCGTTGAATACATTTCTTTCTCTACCACTGACAAGTTCCAACACAAACTCACAGTGGGATTGATCCAGTTTCCATACCTAATGGCTGGAGTGGTGTTCTTTTCCTTCAATTAGGTGCCCTTTGTTCTCCAAATATGAAGCGAAAGTTACTATTTGTCATTGTGAAACAGCACAGCACACAGTGAACCACAGAATTCAGTATATACATATATAACGAAATATGGTCATGTGATCTGACTTAGTGTAAAATTATGAAATAACATTGGTTGCACAACTGCGTGTTTTATCTTCAAGTCACTCCTCAACCCAAAAAAGGCCAAAAACTCCTTTGCTTAGCAATAGCGTACTTGGCTGAAATCACATGACTGTTCCATGATCTTGCTTGAATTGAGAGTTGATGGGACAGTCACAGCTCACAATTGGCACAGTAATTTCAAATGAATACTGAATTAATTCTCTCCAAGAATATTCTCCTACTGACAAACCATCATTACTGAGCCCCACTGGTAAGATCCCTGGCTAATAAACAGAGTGAGTGGGTGCGACTTAATAGCATGTTGCAGAGAGGTCATTAAGCCATGTCCACACAGGGTTTTAAAATTTAATCAAGCGGATCTGGAAAATTATGGTTCAATTCCACAACATAGTAACAACCAACACAGAAGCTCGGATCTTCTAGATTTCTGGATAAAGCACCATCATTCTTCTGCGTATCTCTGCCCTTTTATATCACTTCTCACAGCTTTCTCATAACATACAGTATGTCCTAAAGTTTGTGGACAAGGTGAGCTTTATTCCCTTTTGTCAACGCTTGGCTTAGGCACAGTGACCTTAAGCTCCTCTAGCTCCAGGGCGTCCCATCCAACTGGCCATATGGAGATTATACAAGTTGTGTGTGAGCACCATCACCTGCTTATATCAGCTTTGGGTGGACCCTCAGAAATAGCTGAATTCATCAACGTGAAGGGGTGTCTGAGAAGTTTTGGACAAATAATGTATAGTTAAAATTATAGCCATAGTCCATCTGAGCAGGTTGAAAATGAGAGAGGGAAAGAATGAATGAAATGCTTCCCTCTGGACTCTCCATGTGCTGGAGTCATAAGGTTGAGCACATGACTCTGTACTCACTCTCTATAGCATCTATATGGCTGACATGTGTATGGTTAAAAAATACGTTTCCTCAATATCTTCCAGTTTTTATCTCTTACACACTGATCTGTTTCATGGCACCAGGAGTATACCATTTGCAGACTGCAGCTTTGGAGCAAGGAATGGTATATCTTTGGTGAAATAGGCCTTTAAATATTGTGCTTGTGACGCCTGACGAGCTGACTGTCAGCATTTCCACTGGGACCTGTTGTATTTTGAGCTTGGGGGTTTACGTGCGTGTTCAGACCGAATGTCACCCCATCATGTTTTATATCACGGGACTCCCAGCAATGTCTAACCCCGAAAATGTGTATTTTACTCAGACCAGAGACTAACCCGAAGCAAAATGAAAGAAAAAAAAAAAAAAACAACGGCGTTCACACATCTCAGTGCCTGCAATGGACTGTACCAAACCCAGCTGTCCAGGGGGGTCGTGGGCTCCGTTTAGAGGACAAAACGACCTTTTCATTAACGTGGACTTGCCATGTTGCGATGTTTATTCTTGTTTAAGATGAGCAAGCGACACGTCCGCGACATATCGTGGGTGAATCATGGCTTAAAGTTGGTGGTATTTGTCGCGCCTCCCCTACAGGAAAAAATAATGGATCACACCCCCATGACGGGATCATGTGACTACCTTCAGTTCGCCATTTTCCTGCTCTCCGCCGGCTCTCCCAGATTCGTGACCAACTCCCGCACTCCCAACAGGGTCTCTTTCACCGCCGGTGTCCCAGAGGGAAGGGTCGCGAACTCAAGAGCACGCGTACAGTAAAACGGAGGACACTGAAGGCCTTCACCTCGCTCCCTGTCGCTTGTTCTTACGGTGTCCTGACCGAGCAGGAGAATGTCCGCCGAAAGCCCCGAGTACTCCCCCTTCTTCGCGGTGATGGGCGCCTCAGCGGCGATGGTGTTCAGCGGTGAGATACGCCTCACATTCATGCGCGGGCGGCGTTGCTGTGGGGTTGATATGTTAGTGTTAGTTGAGAAAAGTTTGTTTTAAATAATATCCGCCATAAAGTCGTCGGTGAAAACGCGCTGCAGTTTGTCAGCCGTTTGTGGGGGGTGAGGGGGGGGCAGGTTTCCATCACAGCGGATGACGTCCTCGTTGACGTAACGTCTCTAAATGATTTATTTTGCTTGATTTTTAACGATTGAAAGCTAGAAAAATGCCCGTGTGGTGTATCGCGGGGAAGGAGGATGGCCGTAGCAGCTGGACAGACGTTAGCTCGCTGCCTCGCGTCATTAGCGCAAGGACATTTTTTTTTTTCCTCCAAAATCGGACACATTTTTAGATTTTGGATCCAGTTTACCACGTTATTTCAAAACAGGTTCAGATTGGCACCTAAATGGCCATCGAGTCGTCTTCGTGAAGACGGGCCATTAGCTAATTAACATCAGCAGCTACCGAGGCCGATGCGACACTCTCCTTGTTTTATGGGACCGGGTCTATTTTTATATTGGATCATATAGCGCACAGCCATGGTCCTACGCGTAAATATCGGCTGGTGGAGAGCAGCAGGGCGGAAGGCTGAGGGAGACTACACGAGAGGCAATGCCCTCGGTGTTTTTCGGATCTCTTCATGCTCTCCTGTCTGCTCCTCGGTGGCTTTAATTAATTTGACGCAGATCTTGTTCCCCTTCCAGCTGGGAAGGAAGTCCCGGGTTTTGGTCACGTGACTGCAGGGTGGAAAAGATGTCGGTGCGATGGCTACCTCTGCTTTATTCCTCCTCCTGACCTTGGATTTCAGTTCCTTCTAAGCCAGAATTGTGTTTTGCAAGCTTACGAGCGAGCATAGGGAAGGATGGAAAGAAGAGAGATCTTTGATGTTCAGTAGTGTGTGTGTGTTGAACCAGGTGCTTTCAAAGAAATCTTGCTTACACAAACCACATTGCCACCTAAATAGCTCTCATTACATGAAAATGCTCCCTGGTGTTCTCTGGTCGATGACTCTGATCCATTCTCTTGTCTCTGTATCTCTTTAGCACTGGGTGCCGCCTATGGCACGGCTAAGAGCGGCACAGGCATTGCTGCCATGTCTGTGATGAGGCCGGAGCTCATCATGAAGTCCATCATCCCTGTGGTCATGGCGGGTATCATCGCCATCTATGGCTTGGTTGTGGCTGTCCTCATCGCAAACAACATTTCAGAAAAAGTCACACTCTACAAGTAAGTCAGTCGTGTACCTATCGTCTGATGTACAGCTTACCTTTAAATTTCCTCTTGTACGCCCATACCTTTTACAATGTTGTATTGATGCTCTATGCTTGATTTGTAAAGGAGTGAGAATTTTTGAGGAAATGAATATGGTCAGATGTGTGTAAAGCAGAACTTCATAGCTTGGTTGTGTTTCAGGTTTAGTCATAGAGATTCCAGTTGGGTGCCCCGCTAAGAAATATTCCCAACTTGCTGTCTGCGGAAGCGGCTTTCTCTGCAACTTCTGCAATTGCTCGTAACCTGAAAGCGAAGCAACTCGATTAATATTTTTAATTAAATCTGTCAGATGTGTCAAAGCAGAGTTTAATTGCAAACTACATTAGAAACCAATAAATCAAGAAGACAAGGGATCTAGTTAATCCCTTTTAGTCTTCAGATTGTGAGTGTAAATGGAAGTGCGTTGTTTTGTTTGCTATGTGGCATTGCAAGTAAGGTTATTAGTTGACTTCTGTTGGTGACATACTGAAATGTACTGTGATGTTTATGCTAACTTGTAGTGCGGCTTTGAGTTTCTTGAAAATCTGATTGGGTTAACTTGTCTTTTATCCTTTTAGATTTGTTTACATTTAAATGCCCCCTTTTTTCTTTTTTGCAGGAGTTTTCTTCACCTGGGTGCAGGACTGAGTGTGGGCCTGAGCGGTCTTGCTGCTGGCTTTGCTATTGGTATTGTGGGAGATGCAGGAGTCAGGGGCACAGCCCAGCAGCCTCGCCTGTTTGTGGGCATGATTCTCATTTTGATCTTTGCTGAGGTGCTGGGGCTGTATGGGCTTATTGTTGCCCTTATCCTCTCCACCAAGTAAATTACATTATTAATGATCATTATAATTATAACAGACAACCACCCACTACAAACACACACACACACACACAAATACCAACTGAGACATCCACCTAATGAAACACATTGAGTAACTACAACACAAGAACCGAAGAGAGGGGAGTGTGTGTGTGTGTGTGTGTGTGTGTACGCGCGGGAGAGCGTGCGTGCTGGCTTGGGTGTGTGTGTGTGTGTGTGGTGGGCAAGTATTTGTATGTGAGAGCTCTCCTCTCTGTGTGTATTATAGTAGCCTGATGTGAGTCCCCTTGTAAATGCGCTGTGTAGCCTGTGCTTTTGTCTTGTTGGTGTTTAGGTAGATTCCCTGACCCTGCCGCTACACTTGTTTGCTTTTTTTTTTTTTTTTTTTTTTTTTTTTCCTCTCTTCTTCTTTCCCCCCCTCTTGTTTGAAGAACAAATCATCTGGGTTTTGTTTGTGTTTTGTTTTTCCCCAATTTTGGGACCATTTGATTCTAATGCTGATGTTGAGGACCTAACAAAAAAAAAAAAAAAAAAACTGCTTTTGTTTTTTCAATGATTATTTATGAAGATTTTGAAATGTTCATGAAACTGTTTAAACCGATCAAAGTCTTTATTGAAATCCCAATGGTCTATATATATAAATACATGTATCAGAAATATATATCTGTATAGGTAGGTGAATTGCACTGTGGGTAATTTGTGCTTGGAGTTCCTCTGGATGTAATAATTGGTCAACATGGAGATCTGTTTGTCTGTTTCAAAATATTGGTATGGAAGTTTACAGAGCGTGCGATTGTGAGTGTATGCACGCGTACGTTCGTAAGTGTGAATGTGTATGTTTTAATTCTAAGGTGACATTCTTTGAACATGTGTAGCGTTATACCTGTAGTTACTACTGTTTCTGGTTGCATTGATGGGCAGACAACAGCCCAGCCCATCCTGTTTCCAAATAAAATTTCCTCAACTTCCTTCTCTGCTTTACTTATCAACTTTTTCCTCTGTTAAATTTCACTTTTCACAATTTGAAATTGTGACCACATTCAGCCCATGCATTTTCTCAAACAGCAGTGATTTTCACTCAGATGTTTGTGAGCGATTCACATGAAAGAATCGTTTAGTTTGGAAGTGTACTTTTACACACTAACATCTCACTGAGGAAAAGAGGAAGGGATTGTGCTGAGGATGTGCTGGTTGAGGGATTAGTCGCCAGGTTGCCATCTGTCTGTCAGAATTTGTCCTTTACCAAACTACTACGTTGCATGCCCAATCCTGCAGTCCTCCAACAAATCTCTCCTGTTTTGCATTTCTTGTCAAATGCTCAACAAAATGAACATTGGATCTCTAGAACTGGTTTTGCATTTCAGCACTGTTCAAAACTGATCAAAATCCAATGGAGACATCCTGCAAATAGATACATGACCGGCTTTAGAGTCATGTATATTTTGTAATTCTGGCTTGGTGAGTCAGTCAACATAAATGTAAACTCAGATTTGTAAAGATGACACTTCACTCCAGGCTTGCTGGTACTATAGAAGCTCACCAACAGACCTTAGAAAACCAACATTGACAACCACACTATTCTGCCCTAATTGAATAACAAATCAGTAGGCTGTAAAGTAAAATTCAATGTATTACTCTACAGGAACCCAACATTCAGACTGGTTCCCAGTGATGGTGATAGGAACGAGATCAAACCAAAGTGAACGAGAACGAACCAAAAGTGCTCAATTACCCCAAAAGCTACAAAAGTTAAAAAAAAGTTTGACATGAAATGGTGACAAGTATGTTTGAAAATGTCTGAGGCATGATTTCAGCTAAAAACAACACTAAAATCATTCATGGTGGAGTGGAATATGCAGGTCATTGTAAGGAGAATGAAACATTTTAAAGAAAAATGACCACTGTTTAGAATATTATAATATTTGTAAGCATTTAGAGGGGTCACTGAGCAGGAAACCTCAGTGAGCTGGATAACTCAAGCCCAATGATTAGGATTAGGACATGCTCTTTTCCTATTACATAGGCGTTTCTCTGGACCCAAGTGATCCGGCTGAAGAGAGAAATCCTGCCTTGTGAAATAACCCATTGGTTTCTTTTACCACCGCAGAAAACAGATCAGCCTGAATGATTGATGTATAAAGAAATTTCAAAATATAAATGAAATTCCACTTCAGTTCAGTGTGTCTTAAAAGGGTATGTTTTTATTGAAAATATTAAATAGCTCTCTCTTCTGTTTCTAATATTTGCTGCGGTGCTGATCAGTGATCATGAACATTATGATATATATGTTTGTGTGTGTGAATATAAATAGAAGCTGTAAGAGGGCAAGGTCTGCAAATGGGTCATAAACTATTATCAGATTAAATGTCACTTAATGTCTCATCAGAATGATCTGTAGCTATCAAAATAATGGAAACGTGAGAAAACCGCCTGTATAACCAATAAAACGAGCTAAGGCATGATTCTCATACAGTGAAAAGGGTGCTTGTGAGCAGGGAGGGGCTCACCTCACCCCCGCCTGGCTTTGATCCGCCTCAGAATATAGAGCCTGGTAAGAATATATCCTCATTTCCACGTTGAATGAAGTATAAAATCGAAGTAGACTGAAGTAAATGGCTACAAATCGTTAAAGATTATCATCCAGATCTGATTGTGGGTCAGTAAAGCCCCTCCTTCCCATCACAGCTCGGTTTTCACACGGCGATGCTGAAACGACAGGGCGGACAAACCCTGCTGCTTTCACGACCAAACCCTGAGATATAGCGTGCCGTTAAATGACAAGTGATCTGAGCCAATGAGCACTAGAGATCCAACGGCGGTCCCACCCTTCTCGGCTGGGCGGCCAATCACTCCCCGTCTGTGCGGGGAAAGTGGGCCGGGTTGCGGGCCCATATTGTTTACGTCCAAAAGTAGGTCACAGGAGGAGCGTGACAGCTAGCAGCGAGGAGATTTGGAGGTTTTCACACAAACGATTTTTAAGCTGCTGCTCGGTTGAGTGATAATAAGCTCCATTAAAAAAACACCAGGAAAGAGGTTACTTGGACTGCGAGACAGACTCTACAGAGCCGGTAATGGGGAGCTAACTCTCGGTCCTGCTAGCGCGGGGAGCTAAAGCTAACGCATACTAACTCTGCTATCTTGCTAAGGCCTTTAGCAGCCGAAAAGTTGATATTTTCACCGTGTGTTTTATACCTTTATTAGCCAAATGCTTATTTTATTCAAGTAAACAACTTTGTCAGTGAGAGTCCGTAGTCGAGCTAGGCTGCTAACCGCTTCGACTAGGCCGAAAAAGCGTAGTTGCTCGACTTCTGTTTACTGTCTCTGCGTTAGAAGCAGGTTTAGCCACGCATTACACTGTATGCAAAAAAACCCCACAAACAAACAGTTCAACACGATTTGAATGCTTGTTTGTCGTTTGGGTGCTAAAGGAGCTAGCGCGCCTGTTTGCTTTCATGGCGCTGAAAACGATGAAAACAATCTCAGGGGTCCTGAAAACTTTTGGGTTTCCCAGTTTCATGTTGCTAAAAAGACAAATTTCTTGTATTTTCAAGGTGCCAGACGGTGCAAGTTCATAATTAGAGACGCTGTCATTGTCTCACAGATGATACATCTATATTTAGATTGTTGGGGTTTATGTTTATCTATTAGGAATCATGTTAATCCTCTGATACGCTCCAGGTTTGTTTAGTTCTAGTTAAGTAACCTTAGATGTGCTTCTAGTGTTTTTGTGATGTTGATCCCTGAGGGCACAGTGGGGGTCTAGTTGTTAGGAACTATGCCATGTGATCACAGGGTTGTGGGTTCGAGTCATAGACCAGTCGATAACCATGAACAAAGTTTCATGAGCAAACCCTTGAGCAAAGTTTCAGTCCCTGACACTGTTTCCCAGGTGTGGTATGTGTGGTTGTCCTCTGCTGTGTGGGTCAAATGCTCAGAAAGCATTTTGTTGTGGTTAACTGAGTGTTCTGTGTTCGCAGTGACAAAACAGTTACTTTAACTGTTTTCTTCTATATCAAGGGCTCCACTCTGTGGGACCTTACACTATAGACATTTCTCAGTTCAGGGGCTGAATTTTTTATTTATATTCACAGCATTTATCGACTTCTGGTTCCTGATTACACCTGATTGCTCCAGGGAGACAGTTCCTGTAACTTGGGGTTCAGGGTTTTGCTCAGGAACCCAGTGGTAGAGGTGCTGGAGGTGGAATTTGCAAATTCTTGGTCCATAGGCAAGGGTCACCAGACCATCACCGTTCTTCAAAGGCTGCAACGTACATGTGGGTGGCCTCCAAAGACTGTGGAGGACTCATGTTTTATATTTTTGATCATTTTCACCATTTCAACTGATGTAAACAGTTGTCAAAGTTGGGGATGGGCGGCCGGGAAGAAAACACCTGTTGGATACTTTCGCGTTTTGGGGAAAGTTGGCTTCATTTCTTGGCCGTGTGGAAGGAGGCTTTGAAATAGGAAAGACTGGTTGTGGCTCTATGATGCATTCAGTCTTCAGATGCAGCTTTCGAAGCATGTAACCCCTGAACTGAGACCTTATGTTATTTTTCCCCCTGCTTAACCTCATTTAGCAACTACCTGATTCAGCTCAGTAAATAACAAGCCTTTCATATGCAGAATTAGGTGTCCTACTGTGCCAGGCATCAGTTGGCCAGGATTGACTTTGCTACACCCGAACCTGATTCTTGAAAATCTGCCTTCCTGATGATCATGTCCTTGATTTTTGGAAATGAGTGGTGTTATGCTTGGTTTTAGAAAGAATCTGCAGGAAGTTAAGAGGTCCAAGAGGATGGAGGGTGATCAATGTTTTGATTTTTTACCAGGTGTGGTGGCCTTTGGCTGGCATGTCCAGGCGCAGCAGGAACAGTCGGGCGTGGCGGTACGTGTGGAGCGGAATTCGGCGTGATGCAGATGCAAGAGCACTGGTGCTAGCCTCAGAAAGTGAGGAATGGGGTTATGATCGCCTACAGGTGTGTTTGTGTGTGTATGTATGTGTATGTACTTGATATGAAGGGGCCATTTCCATACTGCCCCATGTCGTGACAATCTATATGTAAATAGAGGCATTACAAAACACATGTCAGGTGGGGTAAAATTATGAGACCATTTCGTTTTAAGTGTTACAAACGTCTGTTTACTTTCGTAGGTGTTAAGATACAGGAATAGCTTTATTCAAAAAGCTAGTTTACAGTCATGGCAGGCTGCTTCTTTAGACAGCTGTGTTGTTGAAGTTCCATCCAAATGTTTTTGTTTCAATCAAAATGATCATTTGATTATAGCAGAGAAATCCAGCCTACTTTCTTATCAGTGTCGGGGATGCCAGCAGAATGTTTTCCATGGCTTTCAGTTGCCTGTAATTCTTGTGCACACCTCTGACCCAAAAATAAAAGAACAAAGATTGTAAACTGGAACCTATAACACATTGTTTGAAAGGGTTATCTTGTATACCCCAGCTCATAATTAGAATTTGTAGTTATTATTCTGCTATGATGACTGCCCTACTCTTGAACACAGCCTGTTGAATACAGAAGCAATTACCCCCATTTGTGTTTTACCCTGCAGTACAGCGATTCTGACTCAGAAGCCGAATATTCTGCCATTGTGCCATCAGTTCCTAGTGCTGTGCCAGTCACCGGAGAGTCGTACTGTGGCTGCGACTCACAGATGGAGCCGAGCTGCAACCCTCGTCTGCGTGGTTACACACGTCTGCGAGACTGCCACTGTGGTGAGGATGACCAAGGTAAGAATGCGCCAACTGGCTGCCTTTAGGTACATTTTGTTAGTGTGCTTAGTGTAGCCTTTTAATTTATTTAACTTGGATCAACTGAGACTCTGATTGGCTGTGATGTGTGTTTGTTTGCATGTGCCAGAGTTTGACTGGGTGTGGGATGAGGGCAGTCGGTCAGCAGCTACACTGCTGAGCTGCGAGAACAGGAAGGTGAGCTTCCACTCGGAATATAGTTGTGGCACAGCAGCCATCCGCGGCTCCAAAGAGCTCTCAGAAGGACAGCACTTCTGGGAGATCAAAATGACTTCTCCTGTTTATGGCACAGACATGGTAAGCTTTCTTTAGTTTCATATAGATCATATTTGATTTTTGCCTTTAAAAAAAAAAAAAAAAAAAAGAAATATATACGTTGTAGCCGTAAAGAATAGTCATCTTGATTCTTGAATTTATTTCTTCATTTATTTTTCTTTCTTTATTTTTTTTAAACCTTTGTTAATTTTTATACTTTCTTATGACTAAATGGCTGTTCCAGCATTTAATATGCCGTTTAATATTTTGTAGCACAGCAGTTGCAATCCTAAATCTCATCAGACTGAATTAACAGTATTCCTTTTTGTTTTTCTCATGGTTTTTTTTTTTTTTTTTTTTTCTTCCTTTTTTGGGGCAGCAATATCAAAAATTTGCATAATGATGAACTTACTGTGCATTGTAGATGGTTGGCATTGGCACTTCTGATGTGAATCTGGACAAATACAGACACACATTCTGCAGCTTACTTGGTAAAGATGAAGACAGCTGGGGCCTGTCTTATACAGGTAAATCTTCATCAGTTTCTGCTAATGTACTGTACTGCAATTTTGTATCTTGTAACTTACCAGTGTTGGCATTTTCAGGGTTGCTCCATCATAATGGTGACAAAGTGAGCTTCTCATCACGATTTGGCCAGGGATCAATCATAGGAGTTCATCTAGACACCTGGCATGGAACTCTCACCTTCTTCAAAAATCGCAAATGCATTGGTAAGAGCTGCTTAAGCTGTCACAGACACTTCCATTAAAGATATTAGTGAAATAGAGTGCACCAGAGATGTGTAAGTGGCAAACTAAAGAGCATGCTCAAAGGCATTTCCAAGAATTGTTGAACTTCAGTAGAAAATAACAATTTAAAAAATGCTCAAAAATACATTAGTTTTAAATCCTTTACAGAATGAAATCTTTTTTATCAATGTATTAAAGTAACAGAGTCACAGTAAGTCATATTGCATCCTAAACCAATTCAGGTTGGTTGCCAGGCAATTGTATTGTATCCGTATATATTTGAAAAAATCTATTCATTCATTAAAAAAATGGCTTCATATAAAAGAGAGAGGATGAGAGGATTGTTTTTGTCCTTGTTTCCCTTTTTTCTTGATGTTTTCCATTTGTTCGTTGTGTATATATATATATATATATATATATATATATATATAATAAAACATATGGGTGTCTTTCATTACAGGTGTAGCTGCTACAGAGCTGCAGAACAAGCGCGTGTATCCCATGGCATGCTCCACCGCAGCCAAAAGCAGCATGAAGGTGATTCGCTCAGTCTCAGCCCCCACTTCTCTCCAGTACCTCTGCTGCTGGCGTCTCCGCAAGCTCCTCCCGTCGGAAGCCGACGCTCTTGGAGTTCTGCCTCTCCCTCCCGGACTCAGGCACCTTCTACACTCTAAACTTGGCTGGGTGCTTAGCTTGGACCACTCGCATTCTCATTCGAACTCAAATACACATACGCCACCTGGACCCTCATCAGGCAGCGACTCAGAAGGCAGTGCTTCAGACCCTGAGGCCTGCCAGAGGAAACGCTGCCGCTGGACCTGAAGATCTGCTTTACAAAAAAAAAACTACAAACAACGCAAACACTCTCACCGAATACATGGTCAATGTGTCCTGTTGTACAGGCTGTAAAAGTGTTTATTGTAAGGCTGTTGCTCAAAGTCAGATTATTGTCAGTACAGTAACATCTCACATGCCCAAGTTGATGGACAGACTCAAACTCTTCTCTTTCTGAAAGTGGTGAAGCTGTATTTCAGTGTATCAAGCATTATCACCTTGCAAAACAGTATTTTAGTTTGGTTATGTGCAAGGGCATGTAAAATGCACACCCACACAGTCTGACGCATCATTACTGGAGAGTAAACAGACTTTCCTTTGAATGCTTTTAGGACAGAAAATACTGCCCCTATGTTTCATTCTCTATAAGCTGTTTAGTAAATCATTAGTATTCAGTATCCTCTTTAGTCTTAGCTCTCTGCACAGTTCACAGAGCTTGCATCCATAGAATCAAAATGAATAAAAATGTTCATCGAGCGGATGCCAAAGCAAAGTTAAAATAGTTGTCAGGTATTTGCGTACCCATCCGAGCTTCTAAAGAAAATGACTAGGTAGAGAATAAACATTAGTACAACGTTAATCTAATATGCTGAATCCAGTAAAATCTGTTCACAAAACCAGTTGTACAAGGTGCTAAAGCTGAAGTTTAGAACAATTGCAGCAATTTTCTAAATCACAAGTTGCTCCCTGTTCCCTGTATAGTACCTTGCACAGTTTTGAGACTGCTTCACTTCACAGATTGTCCTTTAAGCTTCTAAACAATATATTTGAGATGTCATCATAGGCTTTATGTGTGAAAATTGAAAATTGGTACATAATTTAATTAGATACATACTTAAAAGGATATACATCACTATATGGGGAGCAGGGAACTATTTTAGATTAACAGTATGAAGTTATTTGGCTGTATTGTGTAATATTTTAGCCATGTTCTGGCCAATGTGCCAGTGTCAGTCTCATACAGCTGGACCAGGGCAATTAGCCCTTTAATGTTTACAGCAGCCATCTTTGACACACCAATTGTAGACCAAATGCCATCATGCAATGGGGCTGTCTGCCCTTTTCTCTCCTTTCAACTTGTTTGTACTGTTAAGCATTTAACAAGAGCCTTTAAAGCAGTTAACATGCTTAATCATTTTGTAACATAACAGTCCCACCAATCAGTAAATATATTGATGTTTTATAGGTGTGGTCACCCAGATTAAGTTTAAGATGATTGGCGCTATTATTATTCACCAGTGTAGTTGTGCTGTCCCACGAAATGTCCCTGGCAATTGTGTACTAATGTGTAAAACATTAGCATCAAGCACCTGCATGAACATGAGTGAACCTGCAATCGGAGCCTCTTCTTTCCATGCCTTTCTGTTCATTGGGTTGGAAACTGCTGTGCCGAATAGTCTTTAGCAGAGTTGGTGTAGAACGCGAGTCTCTAGGGTGACTGTTGGCAATATAAATGGCTGTCTCACCATGCACCCCATCTCTAAAGAGCATATGGCCACTCTAGACCAGCAAATGGGTGTCGATATCTGGGACACCATGTTGGTGGGTTGTTGTTTTTTTCTTCAGCTAAAAAAGCTGATTTTCCTCATTCAAATGTAATTTGAACAATGTACCTGCCCCCTTTATACATACTCTTACATCTCTCTATGAGGGCCATGTTTAACCAGTATGGGGTCTAAGTGTGTAAAGGTTTTGTAATTCATAGTTTAAAAAGAAAATCAATGTTTTTTCTAATGCATTAAAGCACTTTTTCTGCTTTTTGTATGTATATATAAATACATACAGATCTTCTATGCTGTGTTCTGTACATATTGTATGTATTAGCCTTTTCTTGGTTTTCTGTCTCTCTTGACTTTATGTGAAGCATGGCCTTTAACTGAATTATGAGTAAAGGAATTTGAGATCATATATGCACAGAGATAGACTGGAGATGTAGGTTACTTTTTAAAAAAAATCATAATAAAGGAATAAAAAATGAAATTTGGTGTGGGCTACTTTATTCTTTTGCATGGAATTATGTGCTAATATACAACATTTATAAAGCAGAAAAAAATAATCCTATGTAAATATCTAGTAGCCCTGTTTCTCCTAATGCTCTGCACTACTGAAATGCAATAAATATTGTGTTGGTCAAATGTAAAAATCTAATACAGATTTACCTTTTTAGTGAGCAATTATCTTGATATGATTCTGTATGTTACTGCATGTAACCCACATGTCAAATCTATTGTGAAAGTGACTATTCTTGTTATTGTGATACACATCACAGCACACAGTGAGCCACAACAAAATGACACCTCTGCATTTTACTCATACACAGGGCAGCTAATGAAAGCACCTGGGGAAGGGTGGTGGTGGTCTAGTGGTAGGGTATGGACCTATTGGTCAAGAAGTCCCAGGTTCGAATCCCACCTCTAGCACTAACACCACTGGGTCCCTGAGCAAGACCCTTAACCCTTAATTGCTCTGGGGGGGACTGTCCCTGTAACTAGGACATGGAAGTTGCTCTGGATAAGAGCGTCTGCTAAATACCACAAATGTAAATGGGAACAATGATGGGGACAGTAGTTTGTTCAAGGGTACCTCAGGGTAACCTACTGGTCTGGGAGTCAAACCCACCTTCTGATCCTGGGGCTTTTTCTATGCTTTGTTCCAGTTCATGTGTTAAGATTTGAGCTTTTTTTTTTTTTTTAGGATTTCAAGAAAAGACCTTGACCTCATGGCAACCTCATGGCTGATTTTCGGCCAACACATGTCCACTTTCATCTGATTTTTTGAAATTAAACAACTTTTATTAGGCTTTAGCTCGACTCTACACAAACAATACACAAAACTATGAGGAAAAACCATGATGTCATACATGATGTCATGGGCAGTGGTGGTCCAGTGGTTAGGGAGTTGGCCCCTAGATCAGAAGATTGTGGGTTCGAATTCCTTACCAGTAGGTTGCCCTGAGGTACCCTTAAGCAAGGTACTGTCCCCATCACTGCTCCCTGGGTGCTTTCAGTAGCTGCCCCCTGCTACACGTGTGTATGAGTTAAATGCAGAGGCTGCATTTCGTTGTGATTCACTGTGTGCTGTGCCGTGTTTCACAATGACAAGTTGTCACTTTCACTAATTTCTTCACTGCTTGTTTCATATAGAATCAGACTAGAATATCTAACAAAGTTTATTCCATTTCTGTATTTAATAACATTCACACAAATGCTGGAGATTCTCTGGGGTAGAGCAGTTCTCAAAAATGGCTTCTCAGAATTTGTGTTTCCTTCCAGAACAACCTTCCCAAGCTGGTGGAATATCTGACTGGTCAGAGGACAATGAGCATTTAGAAGACACAGTCAGTTTCTGAATCCTTCATGGGTGTAAATATCTAGTGGTTAATGAGGTCTTGCAATGAAAAGGTTGCATGTTCAGTCCCCTGGACTGACAGGGGAATATGGTGGGGTGGGGAGTGAACCACATCTTATTCTACATCCAAAGCTGAATTGCCCCTGGGCAGGGCATTTTCCCCCATAGCTGCCTCCAGGGTACCGGGATTGTGTGTTCACTACCGGTGTGTAGGATGGGTTAAACAGATGACAAACTGGCTGCAATGTTTGTGCCCAGAACTTCATTCATTGTCTCTGGGTTTTGTAATAAAAACATACTTTGAAATGTGTTTATAATATGTTCATTGTGTTTACTGGTTAATCTTCAGCTGAATCTTTTCTAGGAAACATTTCAGCACCTTTAGGAATATACATAAAAAAAAACTGCGTATATCTATTTCTGAAAAACCTCCTGTGCCAAAGGAAATGATAAGAACACCAGTAGTGAATAGGAAGAGGTTCATTGTGATCTGTATTGTTAAAAAAAACCCTGCTGTTGTGTAGTTTCTCAGCGGGAGAGAGTAAAGGTGTTATAAACAGAAGGACTCGTGGGCAGGAACTACTGTGGGAAGCGTGTTTCCCCACGGAACGATGTTGCGGCGGTATGGTAGCGGAAGTGACGTTGGTGGAGGTCGCGCGTGAAGGGGAGGCTGATGGTGGAAATACTGGGGAGAGGAGCGGATCTGTGGAGATCAGTCTGATCAGTGTCCATCACCCCAGAGTTTAAACTTCGGACTGTGTGTGTGTGTGTGTGTGTGTGTGTGTGTGTGTGTGTGTGTGTGTGTGTGTGTGAGAGAGTGTGTGTGTGAGAGTGTGTGTGAGTGTGTGAGAGAGTAGCTTTAAATCGCGAACCGAAACTACAGGTGAGGCTCGTAACTAAGCAACAGCACAGTGTACAGATGAATATCACACTCTTTAAAGAGTGAGCAGGTGTAATATACACTTTAACATAGCTTCCTGGTGAAATGCACACATTTAATAGAGTGCACATGTGAACTATACACATATACTAGAGTGTACAGGTGTAACACACTTTTACCAGAGTGTATATTTTGTGTGTATTTCAGGGTGCTATGACTAAGAACAATAATGGTTTTATTTCTAAATAAGTCACAAGTATTTTGGCTTTATGCAGAAAAGTGATTTTGTATAATGTAAATAATGTTAGTGAACTATAAACAATACTTGAAATACCTCACCTGAAATGAATAACCTCAAATGAAATGCTAAGCTTCTGTGACTTGGTATGTCTCTTCAGAATATCAACATTTCACAAAAATGCAGAAAAATGTCATGTATATTCTGTGCTTAGTCAGATAGTTAGCATTTACCCAAGTTTCTTTTTTCCTGTAAGAAACCCTCAGATGACACCCAAAGGGCAAATATTTATTAAGGTTTAAGTACTGTACTGAAAATGTTAAACTATTAGTTTAATGTGATGTGATAAAGTGATGATTATGCCTGTCTGCATGAATTTAAAAACTTGTTTTCCACTAAAGCAATTCAAACAGTCATATTGTTCATCTGCTAAACACATAATTATGTGCTTTTATCAGAAGACTGTATATCATGACAGTCCATATGATTTTTGACTCTTACAGACAGTGGTCCGTTACACATTATATGATTCAAGTCAAAAGCATTTTGTGGAATTTGACCCCTGCATAAAGTGAAATCTCCATGAGCAAAGAAGCTAGAAGGTGCTCTGCCATAGTATAGAGACTGACACCTTTTATTCACATGCATGCATAAATATGCATTGTCCACATACAGTGTGGTCCAAAAGTCAGAAGCCTCTTTTAAATGGGATGAATGTGTAATTTAAACTAAGTTTTATAATTAAAAGATCAATTAAATTGAACATGTTTAAATATTCAGGTTTATTGGTCCCTGGTTAAACTTAAGTACATTTCACACCGACTATTTTAGGCCTTTATACAAAAAGATGTATGTTTAGAAGTACTAACTTCTACACAAACTTGAGATCCCAAAAAGTGTTTGAATCTCTTAGTTACTCCGTCTCCTTCAATTTATTCCCTCAGTCACAATGGTGAAGAAGAAGCGCTTGAGATTGATTGCCGAGATGGCACGGAAAATTCGGGCTTACAGAGAACTTAAAAACCAGCCGCAGGCTTCCCAGCGATATGCTTTGGACTATGAAACCATGACCAGGCCATTCACTGGTAAAAAGCTGCCAGTACTGGCCTGGAAAGATGTGCGGAGGGAGACCACCCTCTTCACGATGCTGTCTGGCATGCGCATGTTTGGCGTGGGGCGGCTCTTCACACGCAAATCGTGGCTGGAGGAGCACACTGAGCCCTGCTACTGGAAGATAACTAAAGTGAAAGTAGATTACACAGCTGAGGTAAGACACCATTGTGTATCTGTCTCTGGGTTGAACCATTTAACAAGAGAATTTCCAAGAAAACCTCAGCAAACCACAAAAAGCATTAACAATATTTCTGGTTTAAGCTTTTGCAATTAATGATTTTTTATTTCTTTAGAATATGGACCATGGTAAAGCTTGGGGCATTCGAACGTTTAAAGGTAAGTGAAGAATCAAGTGAACAAACAGAAGGATCCCTTACCTCCCAAAGTGTAGAGTAAAATAGAAATTTACATTTACGGCATTTAGCGGATGCTCTTATCCAGAGCGACTTCCATGTCCTGATTACAAGGACAGTCCCGCCTGGAGCAATTCAGGGTTAAGGGTCTTACTCAGGGACCCAGTGGTGGTTGTGCTACAAGTGAGATTTGAACCTGGGACCTCTTGAGCCATAGGTCCATAGGCAAGTATCCTACCTCTAGACCACCACCACCCCTAAAAGCTGCACGCCCAACGTGGGGCGAATTACAGAAATTGCAGTCAGTGGTTGCACTCTGGGGTCACCAGAGTGCACTTTCTTGGTTATACCTGATAGTATGAAACATTAAACAAATTCCAGCAGTTGCACATGTAAGCATGAGTGTCCTTGATTCAAGTATGAAAAAAAGACTTTTGACAAACTAAGTAGTGAGTAGTAATAAATGGTGTATTGAATCAGTGGATTGTATTCCAGGTAAAGAGGAATGCTCGGAGCAGGAGGTGGACAAGGTCATGTACCATGACTGGCGACTGGTACCCAAACATGAGGAAGAGGCCTTTAAGCGCTTTGAGCCCGTCCCTGAGCCACCTATCCGGCATGTGTGTTACCCTCCTTTACTGCGGGCCATGATCCTGGCACAGCGAGTCAAGCAGCTGGGTGTGGACGCCAGCAACCTGCCAGAGCCCAGCTTGCCTCTGAAACGAGATGTGCTGCTCAGCAAAGAGTACTTCCGCAGCCAGGAAGAAAGGCGGAAACAGGAGGGAACTCCAGTCTAATGCTAAGATGAGACCTTCCTGCACCAAAAACCTCGAACAGAATATTAATTCAAGGTGGAAGCTACCCTGAAAATGATTTAGGATTTGCTTTATCAACCTTAAGAGAATTGTTTAGCACCGTGTTTATATAATTTAAGTTTCTGAACGTTAAAATATCAGCAATACATTGGACTTCTTTCCTGGTGCATTAGAGTTATGACTTTAATCACAGAAAGACTTGACATGGGGACTAAGGGACATTTAAGTCCTCAGACTCCCTCCATCCTTCCATGATGAATTTCTTCAAGGAGCGATTATAACATTGGAGGAGGTGCCAATATTCAGATGTGCTCTCCTACAAAATCTACCAAAACAAATATGTTGGCAGATTTCTTCCACAGTGTTTACTTTGTGGTGTGGTTCAGTGTATAACTCAGAACGGTGGTGATATTTTGGTTATGCTGGAATATTTGACAATAAAAGTGAGCTGCATGTTAGCCTGGTTGTGAAGTTAAATGTGGTAGGAAAGTCGCTTCAGAACAAACGTCTGTACCGGGCCACGTGCTGGATTGCGCATGCGTATCTCGAGTCTGTAGTGCGCGTGCCCGAGCGCGCCCTCCTTTTCTCTCCAGCCGACGGGACGGGAGGTGCAGAATGATCTGTCTATTTCTAACTCTGTTCGCTTGCGTTTTCAAAACAGGTGAGCGCTTTCTGAACAGCTCTAGATTTAAGCACAAATATCGGGACGGCTCGGAATTTTTCGCCTCAGAAAAGTGGTGGGTAGGATGTGAAGCAGTGGTTTGGGCCAGTTTTGCTGCTCTGGGTGTGTTTTTGCACGTACATCAAGAAACGAGTCTTGTTAAAGACGTTATCCGCTAAATGGAATCACGAGAGTCACTCGAGACATTGCGTAAGTGTTTATCAGAAAATCGAAACTCAAAACTGCTGCTTCGTTAATTCGGAGAGCAGGTGATGTGGTTTTCTTCCCTTTAATAGTCCTAGATAATTCGAAAGAATCTGCAGACAACTGAACACTCGCTACAGTTCACAAGGAAGAATCGGTTCATTAAACTGAATCTGATTCAGAGAATCGATTCAGGTGGAAATAGGTGTAGGTATAGATGACTCCGTAATAAAACTAAAAATGAAATCTGTAAAATTAAATTATAAGCGCAAAACGGCTGCATTGACCCTGAGCTCTGTCAATACAGTTCAGCTCGAAAGCATGTGTTCAGTAAACAGCCATTCTGTGATTACTGCTCCGTTTGAAGGACTCGGTTCTATAAACCGATTTGGGTTTCTTGTCCACTGCTGTTCAGTTTGAAAGAATCGGTTCTTTGAACTGAATCTTGGTTTCTATCACTACAGTTTAGTGCGATTATCTGTTGCTTAAACTGCTCCGAGCTTCCTGTGACTACTGTTCAGTTCAAAAGAATCAGTTCTGTAAACTGACTCGAGCTTTGGAACTGAATCGTCTTTGCGTTCTTCCTACTGAACTCTATTATTAGCTTCGCTTCTCTGATTGGTTCTCCAGTCTTTATCTCTGCTGTCCCATCCAGACTATTGGACAGTGTGCCTGTGGGCGAGCAGAGACATGGGCTCCAAAAGGTCACAGGCGGACCCAGAATATATTCAGGATTTGGGAGCAAAAGTTGCCCGAATAAACGAAACAGGTAGAGCTGAAGGAGGGTGTTCTAGACTTGTTGTTTTTAAACAGACATTACTAATCAATTGTGAGTTCTGTGTTTATTATGAAGCCTTGTTGTCACTGAGAGCCTGTTCTCTGCCTGAACCTCCCTGTAATAGGTTTACAGTGTGCAGTAATGTCACTAAGGATGTAGTCTGTTCTACCTGGAGTCCATCTGCTCATAATGTATACAGTCAAACCTGTAGTCTGGGCTTCAGTCTAACAGGTAGTTTATCAAGATGATGGGTAATGATTCACAAAATTCACAATTCAGTGATGTGTGTTCTGAGTTGGCAGCAAATAAGGAGTGTCTAAAATGTTGCTTACACTGGTTACTTACACTGAAACAGCTTTTTATTCTCCTGTAAAGGTATTCTGTATATAGTAATTAATCAATTATGACTATCAGACCAAGAGGCTCTTAAGAAGAGGCTCTTAAAGTTCAGAGGTCCTATATATGTAACTATTGTTTGTGTGTGTGTGTGTGTGTGTCCCATATATACATAATCAGATTAACTGTTTCAAACTGGTAATTCTCCCAACCTGATGTTCACTCTAATAGTTTGGCGGGACATTTTGAGGACGTTGAGGCAGTGGTTTGGCATTCTAAGAATAAAACATTGCAAATATAAAGCCACATATTCCCTTTACATGACTTTAAAACTAATACAGTATTTTGTATGTCCACCTCATGCTGTCCAAACCTCTGACAGTTCCAGATGGACACTGACTTACACAGCAACCTGCGATGCACATTGTGGTTTGACACTTTTCTTTCATAGCCAGCATTAGCTTTTTCAGCAATTTGTGGAAAGTTGCTCCCTTGTGGGTTTGGACCTGATGGGGTAGCATTCGTTCCCAGCATGCATCTTTGACCCTGTTTCCTGTTCACAGTTACAACTGCTCACAAGACAGAACACTCTGAATCCTTTTGTCTAGCCATCATTATTTTGCCCTTGTAATAGTTGACCACATCCTGACCTGCCCATTTTTTGCTGCGTTTAATGCATAACCAATAACTGAACTGAACAGTAAGTGGAACTGTTTACATGCTGCAATATATATTACACCTCTTGACAGGTGCTGTTGTAGTGCGATAATCAATGTTACTAACTTGTCACTGGGTCTTGTGTCTGATTGGATGTGGAATGGAAGTCCTGCTGTTATGCATGCTTTAGTGTTTTTTCCTGCTCCTGCCCAGCATGCAGAAAGGCTAAGGGTAGTTAATTAGTTGTCTGATTGAATCAGTTTTGTTGGGAACATCTCTAAAATGTGCAGAGCAAGGAAGTCTCCAGGAACAGGGAACTGCAATTTTAGAGTATCAAATTTTTCATAGGACAATCTCTCGGAGCAGGACAGCGTTGATCTTCCTAGTGTTTGGAATCTGACCTGTGGATGGTGTTTGATGTTACAGGATGGACCGGAGTGAACGAGCGCACCTTCATTGCTGTGAAGCCAGATGGTGTGCAGAGGAGGCTGTTGGGAGAGATAATTCAACGCTTTGAACGTAAAGGTTTCAAATTAGTCGCCATGAAACTTCTGCAGGTGAGAGAAAGCCTGAAGCTTAGATACTGTCTCAGTTTACAGACAGAATAGTTTTTAGAGAAGTAGGTATGGTCAGTATTGTTTTCCAGGCCCTGTAGCTGCAGTCATGTACTTGAGTTACACAGTCTGTTGCAGCCTTTAAGAAAAGAGATTAAATAAGTCTCTTTACATTTCCTAGTGTTACCAGTGTTTGTGCATTAATAATTCATTATTGTGTGTGTGTGTATAAAATGTCATGTGTGCTTAGGCCTCTGAAGAACAACTGATGCAGCACTACTGGGACTTAAGGGAGAGGCCATTCTACAAAGGCCTGGTCAAATACATGAGCTCTGGACCCATTGTAGCCATGGTAATTATATACACTCATAGAAACTCTTCCTCTGATTCTCAGACTCTATCTTGTGCTACAGCTGTGTGGGATCACAAATACAACTTCTGTAATTTGTGTGTGTTTATTTGTGAGGTGTGGCAAGGCCTTGATGTGGTCAAAACATCCAGAAAGATGCTTGGAGAGACAAACCCAGCTGACTCTCTTCCAGGAACCATCAGAGGAGATTTCTGTGTTGAAGTGGGCAGGTTTGTGACAGTGTCCTGATTACATAGAATAGACACTTTCTGATTATTTTTCAGCCAGAATTGCAGTTTTGGTTTTTTTGTGAACTAGTGGTTCAGTACAATGATCACACATCATGATTGCTTATGAAAATGCACCACAGGTTGGGGGGAAAAAAACAAATTGGCTGATTGCTGATTGCTTATTTGGAGAAAAAATCAACTGATTCCAGTTTTAACGGCTTCTGATAAAGCATAGTTGAACTGGCTGATAGGTCAGTCAGTCAGTCAGTCATTTTCTGCCGCTTGTCCCAAGTGGGGTCGCGGGGGGTGCTGGAGTCCATCCCAGCTCACACAGGGCGAAGGACGGGGGACACACCCTGGACAGGTTGCCAGCCCATCGCAGGGAGGAGCGTGACGGGGACGGCACCTTGCTCAAGGGTACCACAGAGAAACACATTGGGAAGGGGTCGAACCCCCGATCATGCGGCCAACACCCCTATCCACTAGGCCACCACTGCCCTGCTGATAGGCCAGTTTGGACAAATTGTTTTAATATATCAGAAGTTAAACTGTGAGGTTTTTTAAGGATTTATCTGAATTTGGTTCCTGATTTAGATTCATCCCTAGATTTAACCAGAGTATTATTTGTTCTATTGCAGGAGTCATTTCCATATCTTAACATGTCAGAGATTGATGTATTGGCAGGAGCTTTTTGAACATTTCTGTGTCTGTGCTATTGCAGGAATGTTATCCATGGCAGTGACTCAGTGGAGAGCGCTCAGAGAGAAATCTCCCTGTGGTTTAAAGATCACGAGCTCACCTGCTGGGAAGAGAGCACCGAGCACTGGATCTACGCATGATGCCCTCTGTTAACACAAATACACACCAAACAAGCAGAGCTTTGCGGCCTTATATATTTGTAGAGCAGCAGCTGGAAATTCTCCTTTTGAAGTGTTACCCAGGCCTCAAGCCTCAATCTCCTGTGCTACTCCAAGAGGAGAATTCTCCACTGCATGTCTAGGGAATGGCTGACGATGGCATCTATTCCAAACAGGCTTCTGTAGAAAGGTTTAGGCCTGAATGCATAACTTTTTGAGCAGCATTGCTGAATGAAGATAAAGATCTAATACTAAATTACTGAGGAATATGTTACATAAGCACTGACCAAAATTGCTTTAAAAGCGTCACCGTCCAGATAACCCTCCTGTTAGTAGGTACATGATGACCACGTTTACATTTACATGCATAAGATGCACACTTTGAATATCTTCATATTGTTGTACATCAAAGCAATAATTTTTCCTCTTCTGCTGTTACTTTATATATTGTGTTAAAAAAATGTACATTTCATTCAAAATGTCGGAATTTCCTAAAGTGTAAACCACACAGCTCCATTGAGATTCTGTAAGAAAGGCACTGTTTTGCATTATAGGCCATGTTATTTTATTTTTACACTTGACTGACTTGTATGACACCATCAAACTCATCACATTTTGTAAAGCCTTTTGTAGAAATTAAAGATGACATGCCTCTGGAATAAGAGAAAGCATTACTCGACATATGAATGATGCAGTTTGTTATTCACTTAAAAAAAAATTTTTTTTTAAGCACTGCAACTTTGGCATCTGGCATTCTTGAGCACCATGATGTTTCAACTATTGATTTATGCTCTGTTCAACAATAGGTTTTAATGTAAAAACATTAGGGCTGCATGGAGGTGTAGTGGGTAGCGCTGTTGCCTCACACCGAGAAGGTCCAGGGTTTGATTGTATAGAAAAAATCCCTTTACTTTTGCCCTTGTCTCACAGTGCCTTACATTACTGAGTTCACAGAGTTTGTTGGCCTAAATCTGAACCCAGAAGATAGCAAGTAGTTGCACCTGCAAATAGTTACATTCTTACTTGCTTGTGTCATCTCATGAGCTCCCAGAAAACATCCAGCAGAAAAGAGGTACATCTTTAATTGAACAATAGTGCTCATAGACGGCCAGTAGCGAACAGTTGCAGTTCTAATTAGGCAGCTGCACTCATAATTGAGAAGCTGGATGGGAGGAAAACCTTGAAATACGAGTTGTAGATAAGACAGGGAGTCATCAGTGAAGAACACTTATAATTGAGAAGCTGGATGGGAGGAAGCCTGAAATATAGGTGGTAGATAAGACAGGAAGGCATCAGTGAAGAACACTTATAATTGGGAGCCTGGATGGGAGGAAGCCTGAAATATAGGTGGTAGATAAGACAGGAAGGCATCAGTGAGAAGACCTAAGTCTATTGGTGGGAAAAGGGCAAAGGCGGGGGAACTGAGGTTTTAATCATGACAGCATTGAATATTATTGGTGGAAAACTTAATGGGATGGATTTATGCAAATTTTAAAGGCGAATGAAATGTATTTAAAGTCCGGAGTTGGGATGAGCATTTGGAGCTGCTCCCACGGGACCACGCCTGCTGAAACTCTTCAGTAATTTGGTTGTGCTGCATCTCTCTGACTTCGTTTGATTTCTGACTTAGAAAAAGTTTCAGACTTAGGCTCACACTTCAATTTTCCACGACAATTGCCAGGTGGGGCAGTTCTGATCCTTTCTGTGTGCAGTTTGTATGTTCTCCCTGTGCCTGTGAGGGTTTCTGCTGGGAGGTCCAGTTTACTCCTATCATCCAAAGACATGCAGTTCAGGTAGTTTGGAGATTGCCCCCTAAGTAGGTGTGTGTGTGTGTTTTTTATTTTTTGGTCTGTCCTGTGTTGGACTGGCAACCTGTCTAGGGTCTTTCCCTGTGAGAGTTGGGATAGACTCCCTAATTAGGGCAAGCGACTATGAAAATGAGCAAGGGAGTTTACATCTTTAATGGTATGTGTTAATGGAGCCAAAACCCAGATTGTGGAATAAGAGACCGTAAAACAAGTCAGTCTTTCCAGAGCACAAATATGTTTAATATTTAACCACACATAATAGAACAGATAGTGGTGAGTTACATACAGCGAATGGGTGGGGTGTTCAACTGTCAATCAAATGGGCCAATCATTGTTCTCAACAAGCCTGTGATGCACAAATCCTAGTCAAGTGGCACAATAAAGCCAGTCAGCTCACAGCTCACTTATCGGTTACATAGGACTTAAACTTTTTAAATAGCATTTTAATGACTGTATTTTTGTATGAAGCATTTAAATTTTTCCCCCAAACTCTACCAATAATTGGTCACATGTGCTTCCTCATTCATAATATATTCCAGTTCATTAGTTATCCACCGTCTCCTTTCTCTCTCAGCCGCTCTCCTAAGGCATACTTACTTAACATCAGTATTTACATTTTGTACAACTCTTCCTTTTCCATCACTATATCCTTATGCATTTTAAGCAGCTGCTAAATAAGAACCAGTGTGCTGCCTTTTCCTCTAACCAATCACAGATCCCTAACCTTGAAAACTCTGTCCAGTGAGCTGCCTGTTTCCACGGAGATTAGTGAGCTGTAAGCTTTTGGAAAGTCAAGAAAAAACAGCAATAAGGTGTTAACATATTTGGCAAAAAATGGGTCATTTCTGGGGAAGGGAGTTAAATAAGATGCTTTTGTCTGTCATTTATAGTTGTCATCCAGCTGTAAGATGCAGGGGAGTTTTGAGCTGCACCAGAGAGGGGTGAGCCCCTGGGGAAATGAGTGAACATACAGGAATAGTTACAGTTTGGGGCAGGAAAATACAGGCCTTAGGTAGTAGTTACAGGGCTTAGGTACAGAATTTGAGGGGCATAGATAGGAATAGACAAGGTTTCATACCGAGAATTCAGGGCAGAGTTACAGGGACTGCAGGCATATGGTGTCTGATCATATTACTCAGGGACATAAGACACCTGCCAAACAATGATATGGCTCCTCTCGGCTTTAGACAATGCTGGCTTAATCTGAGGGGCTTCAGCATCTCCTTCTTCCGTCTCATCATCCTCTCCATCACCTGAGATAAAAGCAACAAGATACAGTATAGGTATATTAAAGTTAAGGGTTACAATACTATGTAGAAGTCTCAAGCCCCCTCTTATTTCTTAATATTTTGCCTCCAAAGAGTCAGACTTTATGTTCATTTTTTATGTTTTATTGAAGAAAACTTCTCCAGGCTTCTTGAAGGACATTTTTGGCTCATTTTCATTCAAGTCCCTATACCTTACCAGTTGATCAGGTGATTAGTTTACTGGTGATACTGAGTGCTGAGTGGTTGGAACCCCTTTATCAAGACACCTTGTATCTTTAGGCACATAACATTGGTTTCCATTTCTTTAATTTAATCTACTCAATATGCCAAAGATAATTTGATGGGCATACAATAGATATTTTTGCACCAACACAGTAATGCCCTAGAAAAATAATAGATTGGGGTTTGGCAAGACTTTTGAACAATACCGTATATATTGCTCCACACTTCAATTCCTCACTCAAGCAACAATCACTATCATGTAATACTACAAACAATAAATAAGAGGTAAGAATTAACAACTGAATAATAAGCCTGTGGTATAAGGGGTTAATTATGCATTATATCCTACTATTAATACAATTATGTATCATAATGATCATATTAATGAAGTCCATAATAGCAATGTAAGTCAGAGCAAATCCAGACCATGCAGCAGAATGTTTCATATGTAAGAAAAGTTAGAACCAAACTCCAGAGCCCTCAGTACAGTGTGTGTGTGCCTCACCTATGCGGAAATCAATGTAACCCTCCCCTCCACTGAGTACCAGCACGTTCTGAACACGTTCTGTTTCGCTCTGAGTCTCCACTGGGGCTGAGGACCCCTGAGACTCTGATGGACTGTCCAGAACACTACCATTCAGGGTAGCCAGTACGTTGCCTAGAATAAATAAGGCAAAAAGTGCCCTCAGATGTATGTTTCATGACATTACATATACTATGGGAAATGAGACACAATCCAAACCATAGATCATATTTGAATACAGTTATATTGTATTGCACTGCTTGCCAAACATTGAGGGTTGTTAGAAGTTAAAAAGATTTGTTGGTTTACAACATTTCATTCAAACATTTATTTTACATATTTTTTTTCATTATTGAAATCTATCAGTGTTTAACATCACTCTGATAAATTTAACAGAAATAAAGGTTTCCTAAAACATATGATGGCAGTGTATGTTTCTCTTGATTATGTCCCGAAGCGAGACATTTGAAGGAATAGATGGCAAAACTGATGAAGGTGGTCATCACTTACCTGGCACTGACACAAAAAATTTGACTGCATCCCGGTGTCCATGGAAACAGAGCTGAGCCTGAGCCATGGAGCAGTACGGGATAAAGCTGCCATTTCCTTTCTCTGAGTTGCTGTCATCAGCATATACATGGATCACACCCCCTGATGATGTGGGAGACACTTTGTTTGCTGGAAGCAGAAATCAGTCAGAAACATGAAAACCTCATATGATGGAACACAGCAGGCAAATTATATAATTAAATAACAAATCCATCTGCCAGCGACCAGACAGAGAAGTGAAGATCTGAAAGCAAAACTCAGAAAAATGTTCTCAGAACAAAATGTTTCTCCTGAGAAATGCTCAAAATAGAACAAAGAAAACACAGTCCCATATTTCGCAATTGCCATAAAAACTCCTGTATTCCCAAAACATAGGAAAAAGAAAAAATGTTCTGTAGGTGCACCAACAAGGGAATTTTCAATGGAAAATTAAAATTTTTAAAGTTTACATTTACATTCAACATTAAAAAAACATTTCTTTTAGTTCTTGTAAACAAATAAGAGGAGAAATATTAATAAAATGCTGATATTTTAGCACAGCAGTCTGATCACCTACACATTCTGCTCTTCTAGAATACCCTAAATACATCATCACATTTTAGTTTAAAATATCAGTCATAGCTAAACTTCATTTCATAATTAAAAACAAAAAATATTTGCTTAAACATTACATCTTTTAAAATGTCATCTCTTATTAAATATGATGTTAAGTGCATTTTTAAATGTAAAAAATAAAAACACCCAAATGGAATTAAAAGGTTTTCTTATGACAGGGAAGATGTAAATCACATGAAGAAATAATTTTTAAGGAAAAAAAATGAAACTTCCCAAAGAAACTGGTAACAAATTGAACACTTCAGCCACAATCAAAATACACCACAAGCACAAAACATGAGAAACACTCAGAAAACATGTTTACGAGAAGAAAGCGAGAAGGTGAAAAAGGTGGCAGATGCGATGACGTGAGACAAAGGCAGATGGACGGAACACTCTAAACTTACCCCTCAGTCCGAGGAGCTGGCCACGATGCAGGACTACAGCTACGGGAATAAGGAAAAAGACGGGAGAGGACAGCAACATTCATTAAACAAGGGCAAAAGTGGAGGCAAGGGGCAGAGAAAAAAGCAGATCAGACAGGAAAGGGTTAACAGAACAGAAAAAGAGAAATAAGTGAGAAGAGTTACAGAACTGAGGTGATATTTGAACATAGATTTAAAATGAAAAAATGGCTTGTGTTTCACATCCTAGACATGGAATATGCTTCTCTTCACAAACTTTAGGAATGGTGAGCCTAAAGGAACAGATCAGATGAAGATTTTGCCCTTTTCCCAAATACTGTCGACCAGCCTAGACTTTTGTTTATGGAGTAAAATGACCAAATGTAGCTATCTGAAATGGCTGCTACTAGTGTTTTCAGTGATACAGCACATTGATTGTACTGATAAGACTGTCCTGCAGTGTCAGAGGCACATAAATCCAAACAAGCACAGGCTTTTATTGCAATAAAAAGGGTTCCATCATAAAAACTGGCAGAGCATCACTGGGGAAGGTGTACGACAGGGTAAAATCTAAGGGGTAAGATTTCAAGTAGTCATTCATATCAAAGGATTTGTTAAAATGATTTAAAAAATTATTATGTATGATCTTATAAACTGGAGGATATAAAGTTTATAGTTGCACCACTAAAGACTGAGACAGTTCATGGTCTTCCAACGCCCCAAGACAAGAGCATCTTTGCATGCTCCCTAAACTCTAATAACTGCACAAAATAAAGAAATGGTTCCTCAAACCTTTATATTCCTGTTTATGTGCACTGTAATGTTTGTGCACATTTTTTTTGTTTCGAAAACTATTGTATGTAACATTTTTATGTCTAAAGACAAGCTCAAAACATGTTATTCCCTTTAACTTTTAACCCAACAGTGCTGTAATACAAACTTTTACCCATATCAAATGGGAAATGCTAACGGCACTATCACTCACCGTCAAAAAACATTCCACTTTTTAAATCTGTTGTTCTCAATCCAAAAACAATTGATAGAGTGTGCCTCTGATTGTTTAATAAATGCAGCCACACCAGCCCCAGTGTGAGCTGGTGTTTGATTTGGTTGGACACCAAACATGTCTAAACCCTAAACCCTAACCCTGGTTAACAACATCTGAGGACACAAATGTAAATCTGTGTAAATCAGATTTTAAGATTAATCATAATTCTGATTTGATGCTTTTTTTCTGTTTCTTTGTGTGCATATGTGTGTGTGAGTCTGTGTGTGTATGTGTCTAAGACAGACGAATAGAAAGAGTCACTTACTCTCGGTCAGAGGGATTGAGATGACCACTCCATTTCCTGTTCCCACCCACAATCGGTTACCTCCAATCAGCAGGGCTGTTATCCGAACAAATGAAAAGCCCAGCTTTCCTGTACCTGTTAATCAAAGCCCAGAAAACAACAGTCCAAAAAGAGTGTCTCAGCAATATCAAATACATAAACTGCTGTTGAACTGAATGCTGTGTACTAGATAAGTTTGTAACCCTTGACTCTGAATTAACTGGCCTTTGGGCTAAATTCACCTTTTATTGCTCAAATCACATTTTTTAAATAAGTGATGCTTCCAGCACTTGTAGATGAAAGTTCTATGTGAAATGATTAGGGAGAAAAACACATAAATGTGCTCTCACTGAAGCCACATGGGCACTGTATGTTGATCCAGCCACCACGAGTCGAAGTGGCTCTCATCTTTTTTGAAAATACATATAAACTGCTCTGAAAAATCCTTATTTGTGCCCTTTCACCTAGCAATATAAACATAGCCTGTGTTGCATCTCAGTTGTATTCAGCCCAATGGTCTGAAAGCTGAATGGTGAGGAGGTGAGAAGCAGAAGACGTTTACCCAGCATTTTGCTGACATAGGGCTCGATGTCCACGTCCTGCAAATGTTGGTGTGTGAGTGCGTGATAAAGTCTCAGAGTGGAGTCCAAACGGATGGACACCCACACACCATCTCCTATCCAAGCAAGCTGCCTGACCTGGCTCTCCCGGCGTGGGTGAGCATCGAAAGATTTCTGCCCAAGCAAAATGGTGCAGTGAAGAAGAGAGTCAGAATAAGAGATTATTTTTTGTTCAAGCAATCTGTAAAGCCTTATTGAGAGGTACATTTCCCACAATGCCCTGTTATACATTAGCACAAAGAAGTGAATGTTAATTAACTAATGTGAGGTAAAGCATTCAGGGCATTCTTACATGGTCTTGTGACCTTCAGTGTTCATGTGAATAACACACACACACATATCCTGACACCCATTACTGCTCTCTCTGGATCAGGTGACAAAGTCTGACATTTCCATCCCAGTAGTTGGTACAATAATGGTAAAATATTTAACTCACCTCAATCTGCATGCTCTTTGGCTGGATAACATGGATCTTGTTTTTGTAGCCACACCAGACCTTATCATGCACCACAGCCATGCAACGAATGGAATGGTGGGGGCGACCCAAGTCCATCAGATGATAGTTAGTCAAGTCCCATTGGCCATCTGTATAAAGACCACGTACAAATGCACAAAAAATACACCTGATAAAATGAAAGGCTTTATTTGTACTTAGTTTACAAGTGAATGTAGTAAATATACAGAATCTGTTCTTGCATCACCTATAATACTAATAAATTCCATCTAATAAAAGATGGAACATCGGATTGCAATTATTTTAAACAAACACAATTATGTATGAATATGAGTGTATTTTTATTGGTGTGAACGAACGAATAATAAAACGTATTTAAGAGACAGTGTTTAAAGTATTGTTTGTGTAGTTAGTTTGAGCCTAAACTGTGTTTTTCCTCAGGTGGGAAGCTACAAAGTAGCAACAGCTAGAAAGCAAGGCAGCCGATTAACTAGGCCAAAGCTTTACTTTAGTTACATACAGTGGATAATAAACAAATATCACAAACCTTCTGCTCGGTGGAAAATGGCAAGAGTACCATCTGCCAACGCCACTAAAACCCTTCCTTTAACATGTCTACAAGACAGAGAGGATAAAGGCGTGTAAACGATTGCGTAACGTGTCCCAAAAGCTACAGGATACATTTTATTCAGACTGCACTTACACAAGGCTGAGCACAGAGTCTTTCAGTTTGATGGAGTGGAGACACTTCTTCCAGTTTGCCACTGCAGAATGTACATACAGCCTGAGAAAGTGTACAAAGACGTAAGACACCTGCCTTGAGAGTGTGTGAGTGTGTACTTTAGGTACCATAGATACAACAGAATGTTGTTTGAGACACAACTTGTATATAAAACCCATTTCATACACTCACCAGCCATTCTGTGCACCCAACCACATGGTGGGTGCAACACTGGTTCCAGCTCGATCATCTCCCCCCTTTTCTGAATCTGGGGGTGCTGATGTCACTTCCTCCTTTGGCGCACCCCCCTCACTAATTAGTAATCGACAGAAGACATATTACATTATCTCATAATGTTTATTTTTAAATATACTAAAATAATCCAAAAACTAGGGATGCACTTTGTAAGTTTGGAAGACTGGGATTTGCTATAAACATGAAAATTTTTTTGGGTTGATCTGTGCTGCAGTTTTAAGGCGAAAAGTAAATAAATCCAATTTGCCCTGAAAAACAGCAAATAATGCAGCATTGTGATTTTGGCTAAGAGAAAGAACTGGAACTGTGCTGGTGTGATTTATTTGTTCAGTATCACCCACTCAAATTGAGCACTGGGCTTATTCAATAACATTCAATAACAATTCAAATTGGAGATTTTCACCAAAAAAAAAAAGGATATCATATATACCAAATTAAAATGAAGTGCATCCTTAATTTTAACAAAGGATATCAGTGTCACCTTCTACTGCAAATCACTATGACACATTAGAGCACTGTGCAGTAGTGGGGTATTTCACAAAAACCCAGTCCGGACACTTTTAGTGGATTTTGATTGGCTGGGCTTTTGGGAAACCTTGAATTTGCTCTATTTATATACATGTGTAAACATTATACTCGTATTAATCTGGTACACATTTTAACACAGGGCAGGACAAGAGGAGATAAGAGGAGATCACTGAAAGGCTCATAGTGAAACATAAAGGAAAGTTGACTCAAGCCAACATTTGAGTATCAATCATCAGTGCACCTCATCAGTAACGTTACGCTTCACTATGAGATCTTCATTGTTCACAGATCAGTTACTCTATGGACCACGATGTAAGCTACAATGTATCTGAACACATTTTTCTACTGTGTATCCATTCTACTCAAAAGTGCTGTCACACCGTAAAGCAGGATCCCACTGCCAGGTGAGCTGCCATGGCAATTGATATCTCCCATGAGGACAAGCAGGAAGCTGAACTCTCTTGCGTTTCAGTGACAGAGTGAGCTGAGTGTCAGTGTCAGACAGAAAGAAATTGGAGCAGAAATATAAAACTAGAGTCTAGCCTGATTTATGCCACTCTGGTCTCTCAGAATGTGTTAGTATGACAAAGGATGTGCATGTGTGTGTTTTTTTCACCTCTGTGAGTTATCAGTAAAGACGTGCTCAGTGAAAGGGCCAGATTGAGCAGAGTTTTCTCCCCCTTCACTGGGGCCTGCTTCTTCTGACACCTCCATGGCTTCTGTGGCTTCTTCTGCTGACTGAGAGACCGCTAGCCGACTACACACAGGAGCTGCGGGTGCTGCATACACACACAAACACACCATGAGGATTCCTGTAAAACAGGTTTTAGGTTTTTCAGCAGCAATGGTAAAAGCATGGCATATTTAAAAATGAAGTCATTTAAAAAGTCAAACAGTTTTAATACCCCTGATTGAACACACTGAAATAAGGCTCTTTTTCATGTGCATTGTTTTTTCAATTTGAAACAGAAAAAATATTACATATATGATGTGCCATTGCAACATTTTTATGTCTTTATTATTTCTCAACAATGGTAAATTGGTACAAGAGGGAAAGTGCTGAAGGTTCTAAAAATGTCATTTTTGTGACTGTATGTCACCGTAATGAGAAATAATTCTATAAGTGAATACACATCGATTATTAATTACATAATTATGTGATTATTAAATCATGTAATCATAATCCCATTGTTAGCAAGAATGCAATACTAACAGTGGAGACTTCTTCTGCAGTAAGTATGATTTTCGGCACATGTAATTAAGAATCCTTAACATACTCGTTGTGTTATAATGCTCCGATATTATTTATTATTATTAAGAGAATATTAATTAGTATAAATGAACACTATTATATTCCTTATTCTCGCTTCATGCACTCCACTGTAAGATAAGCTAAAGCTAAAAGTGCCATCCCAAAGCCATTATATCAGGAATCTGCCAGAAAGATTGCACACATGGATCATTGTCAGATTAAACTCAGAGGAATCATAAAATCGCCTCTGTAACTTCTTCTTTAGAAGAAACGAGGTCAGTGTGACATCTCCATCTTATACCCACAATGTTCAACCCCGATGTCGAATTCTTGCCAGTGCACAGGACGAGTTATTCACTCAGTTCTGGATTTATAAACATGACAATATGTGGCTTGCCTTGTCCTTTGTCCAGCACTGGCGTGTCTGTGCGTGAGGAGCAGTTACTGCGGACCACACTGCAGTTGGTTGCGCAGCCCACCAGTGTGATTCCTGCTAACATGCCCTCCACTCTGCCAGTGTCCTCTGAAGCACCATCACTCTGCTGTTCCAGAAATATCTCACCTGCAGGGTAGTCACTCTCACTGGCAGCTACAAGCCCCCCCACACGCAAAGACACACACACACACACACACACACACACACACACACACACACACATACACACACACACAGAGTCAGTTACATAGATTATTGATTCTGTTGATGCAATTTACATTCATTCAAAAAAATATGTATTAATTCACTCTTATCTTGAACAAAAATGAATTCACAAACTTCTAAGGAGTTTAATGATTTTTTTAGGAGGTAGTAACTGAAGAGACTAAACAGAAATGTTGTTCAGAATGTGTTTTACCCACAATACTGTTAGCAACATGTTATATATCGGTAGATGATGTTGCAAGTTTGTGTGTATGGCTCTCACCTGGAACACTGGAGATGCAGAGAACATGGGCATTACATACATTAAACTGGTCAACCAGTGAGCCGGGCTGGTTGGCATCGATAATAACAACTTTACTAGCTGAATGTGTGCTGGTCAAGATCCACACACGGCTACTCATTGAATCTGTCTCATGCAGCTCTTTAGGCTGAGAGGGAGGGAGGGAGGGAGAGAGAGAGAGAGGGGAAGAAAGGGAAAAGACAAGGAGAGAGAGAGAGAGAAAGAAAGAGAGAAAGAGAGAGAGAGAGAGAGAGAGAGAGAGAGAGAGAGAGAGAGAGAGAGAGAGAAAGAGAGAGAGAGGGGAGGGTGGGAGGTGAAGAAAAGAATAGAAAGAACAATAAAGTATTAATTAATAAATAAAGCCCCTCCCCAGGTTATTCAGTCTATTGATGTTTACCTTTTTCTTTTCCGGTGAGCTGTGCTCACTCTTATTCTCTCGTCCCTCCTCCTCGCCTGTCAGAGGATCAGTGCAATTGGATGACAGTTTCAGGGCTGCTTCCTGATTGGACGTCCTCCAGCCTGTCAAGTCCACTCCAGCAGCACACCAGAGCTACATGAAAACAATAAGTCCTTAGTGTTAATGTTCATTTTGGAAGAGATTTCTCCAGTTTTTGCTGTTCTCAGCTGCATGCATTTACCTTCCTGTTGGGGTCCTTCTCCACAAGAGGGCGGCAGTATACTGGCACTGGGACATTCTTCATGCGGTTGTCCTCTTTCTCATTTGCCTGTGAGGAGACAGGGAGGTAGGAACATTGACCAAACAGCCAATAACAATGCTGTGTCAAGCCACTAGTAAAGGCCCAGTGCTGTGTCAAGCCACAAGCAGAGAAAGGCCAAATGCTGTGTCAAGCCACAAACATAGAAGCCTCGACTCAACCTGATTAATCTGGCCTTGCCCCAGGCCAGAAATACAGACAGAGAGGCAGAGAGACAGGGGAACACCCTCGGTGGCAAATTGGAGCAGCGGGTTAAAAGGTCATCTGTAGTTAAAGGGTTAAAAAACATACACACATGCGCTAATCAAGGGGTTAATTGATGTGGCGCTATCGGTAAAGTGACAGCTGTCAATATTGTAAATGTAGGCTGGATATGAGATTAAACCTACATAACAGCTTTGTGGCAACACATTTCTACTAAATACTCTTGATTATCTAGCAACAGGTGCCATAGAAAAGGCATATATTTGAGCATTTCTATAAAGATTAGTTGTCAATACACTTGACAGACTTGTTTATGACTGTAGTACTTGCTTAGCAGACATTTTTGTGTGAAAAAATAAATCTGTGTATCATTATTGCGCTGCTAGACTGAGGTGATTTGATTAAACTGCATTCAGTTACTGATCTCACTCATTAACATTATCATGTTAATCCCAGCAAAGAACCTTAAGGGATCTTTGTCACACCTAAAAGGGATGGTTAGGTTGGGCTGCTGGGCAGCCCACTGCATTTGAGTGGGGTTAGGGCAGGATTTGGAGAGGAGCGGGGCGGGAGAGGTGCATGCTGGTCCTCTGCCGGTCGGACTTGCCTGCGGCCTCTTTGCTGCGGCGTCCTGAGCGTTGTCCGCCTGGGAGCCCGTCTGCGGGAGATCACAGTTAGAGCCATGGTGACACAATGTCACCAGTGGCAACCCTGACACACAAAACTCTCACCAAACTGTCACTGCAGATGCTCCAAAAACCAGGAGTTATATGTGGACTACCAAACAACTCAAACCTAAGCAATTAGCATAGAGTCCTTAGGAATCAAGATGCCATTTCCATGGCGCAGTCTCAACTACATTTTCAGCTGCAATCACACTGACAGCAGAAAGAGCAGTACCTTGACTCGACTCTTTTGTTCTTATTAGGCAACCAGGTTACATCCAATACAAAAGCATGCAATTAGGTTAGCTCAAACTTCAAACTCCCTCCCTGTTCTGTGCTTTCAGATGATTAAAAACATAGCTGCACTCTTTTCCTCATTTTACCCCTATAGAATAACTACTGTATAATGCAGCATAACTATTCATTCTCATCTATACGCTATCATTCCTACTGGAGACAATCCAAGGAGCCTTCTCCCTTTTTATGTAACTTTATAAAATTACATAAAAATAACATATAATACATATTAATAATATAATCATTTTAATATGTTTTCTATACAACTATCTAAATATCAAGGATATCAAGATCCTTTGAAAGGACGCAAATGAGTGACATCACAACGACGAACCACTTAAAATGTCCTATTGTTGAAGTTTTAATGGACTCTGGGCTAAGGGGTAAAATGATCAGACTTAGCAATTAATCTTTATGTCTTGTCTTTCATTTTCAATTTTCCTTGACATACAGTATATACTGTATATTGAGGTCAAAGCAGACTCCCTCCCCAGGACACGGATCCTTCAGCCTCCAGAAAACAGCAGCAAGGGTAGAACTGAGGGGTGAACTGTGGAGGCTGTATGGGGAGTGGAGCGCTACCTGTTTAAAGCGGGGTGGGACACTCCAGCCGCAAGCCTGCATAAGGCCATCGTCCCGGCGCATGTGCTCGCGGACCTGCCGGTACTGTTCACGACGCTGCTCCCGGCGTGCCGACAGCGCTGTGTCGCTGAGGAGAGACGCAACACCATTACTGGGCAGTCTATGGAAGCGAAGAGAAAGACACAGGGGGGGCAGCGGTCAGCGAAAGAGAGCAGCAGAGAGCCAGCCAGCCAGTCACGGCGAAAAAGAGCACACAACATAAAGAGGGACAGACAGAAGCACAAGGAGCAGTGGGTTATAGGTGAGACAGAAAGAAAAATAACAGCATTTAGTCACTCACACTGAACACAAAGATGCTTGAAGAAACCCAGCCAATAGCATGCATGCCTTGGAATGAGACTTGGTGAGAAAGTTTGGAATAACTGTGTACACATGTGTTGCAAGTAGCATTAAGGGCAGCACAGCAGGTTAGCTAGCCCAGGTAGAGAAATGGAGGGGTGGAGAGACAAGACATGTCATATTATGACAAGAAACAAGTATGTGCGACTCATTGAAGAGATCATAACGAAGATGCTTGAAGACAACATGCTATGTGGTAAGCATTCACAGTGTGCTTTTATTTAAGAATGTGTATTTGTGTGTGTGCTTTGTGTATTATATAGTCAGTCAGTCAGCCATTTTCTGCCGCTTGTCCCAAGCGGGGTCGCGGGGGAGTGCTGGAGTCCATCCCAGCTCACACAGGGCAAAGGAAGGGGGACACACCCTGGACAGGTCGCCAGCCCATCGCAGGGAGGAGCGTGACGGGGACGACACCTTGCTCAAGGGTATGTATTATATAGTATTATGTAATATCAAGATAAAGTTCATCATAATTTGATGGAGCATCTGTGGGATGTGCTAGACACATTAGTCTGATGGAGGACCCACTTCACAACTTACAAGACTTAAAGGATCTGCTACTAGTTTATTGGCGCAAGATATGACAGCACACCTTCAGAGGTGACATGGAGTCCACGCCTTGAAAGTTCAGAGTTGTTGTACAGGCACAACACAATGTATTTCAATAAATGCATAAATGTACGTGTGCATATATGTGCACATTCTGTGTATGTGTGTGTGTGTGTGTGTGTGTGTGTGCGTGCGTGCGTGCATGTGTGTGTTTGTGTTTGTGATGCATGCTCTCACTCTTCAGGGAAGAACTCCAGTGTGCGGTTGGAGGTGGAGATCTGGCACATGGTGTGTGAACGCCTCTGGTTGAAGCCAGCAGGTGAGGGGGATTTGTAGTGGATGTTGACACTGGTGTACGGCCGCTTCACAGGAGGAGGACTTGCTGACGAACTGAAGAGACGTGCAAAGCTAAAGGAAAATGAAGCAGATGTTGTGTTAGAAGACATGTTCTTTAAAGGAAACACCAGATACACAGTCTACTGTTAGTACAACACCCCTTTCTTACATATACTTTTAAAATATTATTTTTATTTTTTATTTTATTTATATTTTTATTTATTTAGTTATTATTTTTTATTATCTTTTATTGTCTTTATATTCTTGTAAAAGAAGAACCATCTAAGATGGTAAGTATCTAAGAACCACTCATAGATACTTACAACTGCCAAATGGTTGATTTCTTCTTCTCCTGGATTTGAGGACTCTCCCTGGAAGCCCTGTGAAAGGCCAGAAGGCTGTTCAAATACTGCAAAAATCATTTTATAAACAGGGTATTTAATTAAACAGTGCGTGTAACCTGACCGGATCATCTCTGTCCAACGGACAGCCTCCTGTAGCTCCATAAGTCTCTCCTTGTATTGGTTGCGCTCCATCAACACTCGCGCCATCTCTACCCGTGTAAACCTGCGGCGCTGAGCCATGGCCACATCATCCTGCAGCGAGGACGAATACTGCAAAATTCACAGACAGCCCAGCACATACACACAAAAGAACAGCGCAGGGTTAGTGCTTTAGAGTCTTAGTTGAGCATGACATGGATGTTAGAGTAAAACACTGATGGAGATTAAAAAGCAGATTAACCTGAAATTAGACATTAAACACATACAGAATGCTAATGCGTAGTTATAGATTTCACTAACTTGCTAAATTGGGCTTGTAGCTCCAAAACAAAAATGAAGAAGCAAATCTTAAACAACAAACATTTATCTAATGTAGGTGGCCGACGAGAAGAAGCAATGGTGGGAATTGTGGGTAGTTATTGCTCAGTGTGAAGGAGTTATTTGGATTTATTAAAGGACTTGTCTTATTTGGTGGTAGAGTCTTTAGACTTTCCCTTACATCTTCTCCTCCTTCATCTTTGGAGTCCTGAGATGCTCCAAGAGCCTCAGCCCTCAACCTGGGGAACAAAGAAGAGTTGCCATCAGTCATGAAACACACATGAAAATGCATATCCACTGACATGCACAGACACTTCCTTATACCTCTTCAGCTCCTCCTCCAGCTCCTTCACTCTGGTGTCAACTTTACATTTGGACTGTTTTACTGCTTCCAACTCCTCCTTCAAGACCTCCTGCTCCCCAGACAACTCGTCCACTTTGGCAATCAGGTCATTCTTCACAATGTTTAGAGCGTTCCTGTACAGAGTGGAGCGAGTGAAAGCACAAATACAGTGCATTACAGTACAGGTTTTTTGCATTTAACACTTATATAGTGATACGTTCATTATAACACTGTATAACAAAGTAAAAAAATCTAAACAGAAGATATCTGTCCTCCATAAGCAGTCAATTGCTACATGTCAAAAACTAGACACTCAAAAAACATTTCTCCTGAGTAATTTAAATAAGATTTAAGATTAGATACAGTACATTCAGTGCAGTAGTGTCTATAGCCACCTCTCTTTTCTTCATTTCTTCATACACAAAGTGCCAGATGTACTTGTATTTTTTAATGTATTAAAAAAATGTGAGGAATAGTTCTCCTTGCAGTCATTTCAGTACCGTACTGGTACATGACCAGTTTCATGGAAATCAACATTATTAGCAGCAAAGGCAACATCAAAAGAAGACATTTGTAATATTTTCTAGAAGCCTGGAGAACTATTGCTAAAGACAGTTTAAAGGTTACAGGAGAACCTTCTTCAGAGAGCTTAGGCTATGTTGAAGGATAACAGTGGTAAAGCTGGTTAAAATGATACAAACGCTCTTTGTGTCATAAACTGTATTTACATGCATGTTTGCAGATGTCACAACAGATCGCTGCAACTACTGTCTCATTTTCCTAAAAATCAGGATTGTAGATATAATGAATAACATAACATTGGTTAATATTATAATGGCAATGTGACAGGATTTACATTTACATTTACAGCATTTAGCAGACGCTCTTATCCAGAGTGACTTCCATGTCCTAATTACAGGGACAGTCCCCCCTGGAGCAACTCAGGGTTAAGGGTCTTGCTCAGGGACCCAGTGATGGTAGTGCCAGAGGTGGGATTCGAACCTGGGACCTCTTGAGCCACAGGATTCTCACACACACAAACATACACACAGTTTCTGATGTCACTATTTAATATTTACTACTAAATAGTTGTCACTGTTTCTTACTTGGTCTCCAGTAGCTGTTTGTTCTCTGTGAGCAGATTCTCCACCTCTTTGCCCATCCCTGTGAAACACATGAGAAGTGGTGAGAAATAACCTCAGACACTTTCAAAAAGGACGTGTGTCATCTATTACAAAGTCATTTTTCCTTATCAAAATACGATTTTCTTTGGCTTTTGTACTAATGGAATAGTATATGCTTTAAACTCAGTGCAGAATTACTAAAGTACTGCCTACTACTGTAAGCAAACTGGGCTTGCTCTAATTAATAAGGACAGGATTACTTGAGGATATTTGTGAAAGAATTTAAATGACACTGTCTAGCCCAGGATCTAAGAATAAAAATGGATGTACATTTATATCAATTAAAATAAAGACAAATATTTACTGAGCATTTAAAGCTAAACACAAAGCTAAATTAAACAGATGGTAAAGCTGGCCATTCAGAAGCACAGCACAAAGCAGCCTCAGAAAAAGATTTTGATGCCATAGCAAAGCACTGCAGGAAATGACATCACAACATAAGAAAGGAGGGGAATATTATCAGACAGCGGCATAAGCATGGGACACTGAAAACACACAAATACACCCCCCTCCCACACACACTCACACACTCACTCACACACACACACACACACACAGGATTTAGGAGGGCCAGAGCCTTACCAAAGAAATCATCCCGCACTGAGAGAGCAAAGGAGAAAGGCAAAAAGAGGGGAGGAGGCAGAGTCAAGACAAAAGGAAGGAGAGAAGGTGTGAGCGTGAAGAGAGAAAGAGTAGATGATGGTGGAAAGAAAATGAAAGAAATGAGACAGACAGAAAGGGGAAGAAAGAGAAAACAGGAGTGAGAATTTACGTTTTTTGAACAGATCAGGTTAGGGATGTTGCGCGTACACACACACATACACACACACGCACACACACACACATACACACACACATTCTGTCACATACACACTTACTCAAGACCAGGCAGAACTTAAGACAAGGAAATTTAGCAGAAAAGCAGACAGTAAGACAGTAACTAATATATTCCTCTATTTGTAATGCCGCTCCAAGAGTAGGATGAAAAAGTATCATGTTTTTTCTTTAAACTTTTACAATCATTTGCAAATGGTTCTCATAATCTCTTCAGCTCTAAAAGCAGGGGTTCTAGTGGGTGTAAAAATGTAGCTGTTTAATAGCTACATTTGGCAGAAAACAGTGCCAATTTGATTTTTGAAAGCAGTTCATAGCCCACATTATTTTAAGTTGTTGTTGAGGATGTTTGGAGTAGTTTGTTGATTTTGTAGGCAGTGACAGGTCCTCACATGTTTTTCCTGATCTAGAAGACTTTCCCACACTAATCTAATCCAACAATCTGCACCATGAAGAAGAGACAAAAAGTGCAACTCGCTGAGGCCACAAAATCTCAACTGCATTTCATGTAAATCTGCAGATCTGTAAGTCAAGTAAACACTGACTAGAGTGTTATTTTGAATTTCTCTTGAACTAACTCTAAAGAAAGAGAGAAAAAACACTGGACCTCCCTTTTTGTTTGCTATATACTTTCATTTCCATTAGTGTTATATGCACCTTTGCTAGTAGACATCTCTAATCCTATGGAAAGGTTTAGACACACCTACTCAAATTTCATATTTTAATGGTGATAAAATTAAGTATTAAAAATGAGGTAATATACTCAACAAAGAAACTGTACATTTTTCTGTAAAATTGTTTTTAAACAAACTGAAATATAAAATGTCCCCTAACTTTTATGTCAGGTAACATTTTATCAGTATACAAAACTCAGAAAATGAAGAGTATATGTGCAGTGAAAAAAATAAGCAAACAAAAAAAATATATAAAAATAAAAATATGGACCAAACAGTGATACACACCTGAGAATTCCCCTAGGGACATGGCCAGGAGAAGCACACACAGGAAGGAAGCACAGAGAGGGGTCAAGGATCAGTGAGTGAGACGGCCATTCAAATAAAATCTCCACCTTCACACTGAGATAAACAAATCAAATGAAGTTCTGCCTTCACAAGAAAACTAAAAAACAAATGGAAATGCTCCCACCCAAAAGAAAGGTAGACAAACCAAAGCAATACTCTTTCATTCAAATGTAAAAAATGAAAGCTCTTTGTCTTTTGCAGTAAGAATGGATTTGATGATTGAAGAGGTGCTGCAGCCAAGGGGCAAGAGTAATATCCCAGCAGCCTTTGCACTAAGCGAACGAGGGTACATCCAGCTGTGTGTCCATCGTACAAGAGGTCATGCAGGTCAAAGTGCAAGCTGCAAAAATCAAGGCCTAGGACACATCCAGCCACCACTTTGCTTAGCAGTGACATTTAAAGGTTGAAAATAATGAATACATAATAAATGCAGGTTATAAGCAAAACATTGTTCAAACCTGCATTTACGACAAGCTGAATCTGTAAAGCTGCAAGTACAGGTGAAAAGGTCAAATCGACACCATCATGAAACCAGCTGGACCAAAGCTTACCGAGCAGCTCTGCCCCGGAGTCCACATCGCCGATGATGCCACACTTAGCGTCTTTGATCTCGTGGTAGAGGGAGTCTGTGTTGATGCCAAATGCTTCATTCACTATGCCCTGAGAGGGACTGGAGAAACAAAAGAGAAAGTGTTAAAGATTGCATGTGATTGCTAACAAAAGGCACAAAGCATGTAGAGAAGTTTACCGTGCTCTGCCATTACTCAAAAAACCTTTTGGTAAATATTCTGCGTGTACTTTATGGTTAAATTCATTTATGAATGCGGGGGTCATTTTTAAATCTGAAACGAATGTACAGTTGAATATTTCACTGTACAGTACTCAGTGCAGCCCTTCATGTCTTTATATATTTAGCTTCTTAAGAGACTTTTGTGTATTTTTAATGTTTTGTTGAGAAATCGTTCTCCGGGACTCCTGAAAAATAGTTTTGACTGTCATTTTCAGTCCAGTCCCTGTTACTGACCAGTTTCACAGGCTTGTTTTTCGTTTGTTAAGCCACACAGTGACCTAAGCATGACTCATCCAATCACAACAATTTCTGAATGTTCCAGATGATCAGGTGATTAGTTTACTGTTGATGCTGAATGCTGAGTTGTCGGAAGCCCTTTATCTAGAACCTTGTATCTTTAGGCTCTGTGCAGCCTTAATATGCTAATTTAAGACTAACAGTTTGACAGGCATAAAATACGAGTTTTGGTGATTCCCTGGCAAAATATAAAGAAATGAAGACTTGTGCACACTACTGCATGTACAATGTTTGTGAACATGTACTTTTGTTTTCATACCTGTTCCCACCACCATAAATACGAGGATCCATGCACATATCTAATTCTGGTGTAGAATCTATGATCTCCTGAAACTCAGACCACTCATCACTGCTTCCCATTCCTGCACACACACACACACACACACACACACACACACACACACACACACCATGATTTAATATTCCTTAATATTCCTTACATTACTATAAGCAGATAGTGTCCTAAATAATATTAGAATTAATATTTGTCAATTTATCACACGCTCACATACTTTATAAGACAGCGGGGATCAGCAAATGTAAAAACAAAGATAAAAAGGTATTTACAAGGTTTTGATAAGACAATGACAATTTTCTGTATATTTCTGTACTTTGTGGCTGCACTGAAGCGTTTATGTGTCTGTGGGCTTTTTTTGTACAGTGTTGATATAAGCAATGTAACCGACTCTTGCTCTTTCTCACCAATGCTGACATTCCGTGTCTCCTGGGAGACCTGCACCTCCATGTTTCTGCTCAGTCTCTTGGCATTCTTGCGTCCTCTGCCCCGAGACACCTCGAATTCCCCAGAGGGCAGCATGGACTCATTGAGAGGCGTGACAGTTGCCGAGGGAACAGATGAGGTGGGTGTGTTGCTGCCTGTGCTGCTGGGCGTTGCTGCGACGGAGTCAGACTCTGAGCCATCCTCCTTAAAAACGGAGAACCAGAAAATTGCAGATCTTGGTAAATATCATGGGTGTTACCTCATACTTTCATACACCATACAAGCAGAAAAAGCAACAAAATACACAAGTATTCAGCAAATATAATTCATGAGCCACATAGAAAACTAGAAGTATGGAGTTTTCATCTAAAAACAATCATTCATTAGCTGAAACCTGTTTTTCTCTCTCAATAGAAAGAAACACATGCTACCTATACAGTACTGTGCAAACGTTTTAGGCAGGTGTGGAACAAATGCTGTAAACAAAGAATGCTTTCAGAAATGGAAGTGTTAATCATTTATTTTCATCAATCAACAAAATGCAGTGAATGAACAAAAGAGAAATCTAAATCAAATCAATATTTGGTGTGACCACCCTTTGCCTTCAAAACAGCATCAATTCTTCTAGGTACACTTGCACACAGTTTTTGAAGGAACTCGGCTGGTAGGTTGTTCCAAACATCTTGGAGAACTAACCACAGATCTTCTGTGGATGTAGCTTCCTCACATCCTTCTGTCTCTTCATGTAATCCAGACACACTGGATGATGTTGAGATCAGGGCTCTGTGGGGGCCAGAAGAACTGATGCTGGTTTGAAGGCAAAAGGTAGTAACACCAAATATTGATTTGATTTAGATTTTTCTTTTGTTCGCTCACTTTGCATTTTGTAAATTGATAAAAATAAACAATCATTATTTATATTTCTGAAAGCATTCTTTGTTTACAGCATTTTTTCCACACCCGCCTAAAACTTTTGCACAGGACTGTACATGTGTAGTTAATTATTAAGTCACAATTTAATCTTCTCCGAATCAGACTGTCTAGCTATGTATCTTTAAAGCACATCCATACTTCAGACAAAACCAAAAGGAAACAAAACTAAAGTAAAATTTTGTTGCTGAAATTAAACCTTTATAATGGAGACAAACAAAGGTGTACACACACTGTAGAGAACAACAAACAAATTTAAAAAAATCATGCACCCCCGTAGACCTGCTGGCATCAGGAAGACAAAATCAAAACACTCTGTGTGGAAATAAGGCACAAAGCATGGCTGTTTAATGACACAAGGAGGTGTAAGGGAGTGTTGCTGAAGAGACGTTGATGTCATGACTCCTTCCACTGGCCCGGGACAGTAACATGACTGTCTGAAGCACCTGGAAGCCAGGGGCGTAGACGGCTCGACCCAGATCACTGGCATGCCAGGCATCTGATGAAGTGGTCCTAGCCCCCCCAGGACCCCCACGTACCATACCATCTCCAGTGGAAAAGAGACTCAGTGAAGGGGGGCGCTCCGCTTTACTAAAACAGGGAAAAGAGAGAGAGAGAGAGAGAGAGAGAGAGAGAACAGGAGAGCATATAGGGAAAGAGAGAAGAAAAGGAAAAAACAGGGTTTAAAAATGAGATTGATGTGCTGACATAACAATAATGTGGTCAAAACTGAACATATTTTCCCCCTTAACTTTAAAAGAATTGAGTCAAGACTTTCAGTTTGGAATGGACCCAGAAGACAAATGTAGCTAACAAGTAATATAAATTCTATACTGTAACAACTATTATTGAGCAAACCGACTTCCTATAGCAATACCTGTGCCTTTAATCATGCCCAGCTGTTAAACAACCTTAGAAGGACTCACATAGGTAGTTCCTGTTCAGGGAAGGATCATGGTTTTATGGGGCCCCTGGGCATAAAAGTATTTGGAGGATGTTCTGCACTAAATTTGCTGAACAACATGACAGCAGCAATGTCCCATGAGTTGATAAGAAGTGGAAATAAAAAAGTTAAACCTAAAAAAGTTTTTTTTTCCATACATTTCTTCTATTACTTATGGAAGATTCTTCTCTTTATTCAGTCTTTTGTTCATGTTTGCATCACGGGTGGACCGTCCCATCTCATGCCTTGTAGTCGAAGGTCCCACAAGGCCCCTGGAATTCACAAGCCCCCTTGACACTGTATCTAAAGGGCCCGTACATAATCCATCCCTGTTTCATCTGCCTTGTAAAAATTTCATTAAGAGAAACTATCCAAGTAAGCCATTTTAGCATCACTTAAAAACGCACACATGTCTAAATCAGCACATTTAGCCTGAAGCAAGCATGTGATAATTTAGGCAGACAGTGAGCATGATGCTCTTTCATAGAGTTGAAGCTTTTCTTGTTGGCTATGTTAGCCTCATGGTCTTAAATGTCTGAAACGTGTAAACATGTTTTTGCCAAACTACTCCACTAAGATTATGAAAAGCAAGAAACAGAGAATGGGATGTAAAAATGGAAACATGGGTACTGGACACACATGCACGCACACAGGAGAAAGAGGTAACTCTCTGAGTCGGAGTGGCTGAAGAACCGCTAAAATTGGCAGGTGTTTTGCCTGAGAGAGGCATATCTCCCATAAGGAAATCGTAGCTGGTTTTGGAAAAGGGACTGAAGTAGTGAGAACTGGGGGCACTTTTTACCTTTTCCTCCAGGTGTTGCGTTGACTGAGAAGACAAACACAGCAGCACACGCACAGAAAAAAGAGCGGCACAATGAGAGAGATGCAGATTAGAAAGTGAACACACAGACACACTTTGCATTACACACAGCAGTAAAAATAACATAATGCTGTAAATGTGATGCATATGAATAGCATTAACTGCAGTCTAAGGACACTAGCTTCACTAAGAGCATCTAATGCATCAAACTAAAGAAGCACACTAGGGACAGACAGTGTCGAAGAATCACCATTTTCATCCTTGTAAAACAAAACGGTTCTTAAAAGAACAATACAGTGGTGCCTTGACTTAAGAGTTTAATTCGTTCCCTGACGGAGCTTGTAACTCAAAATACTTGTATGTTAAATCCGTTTTCCCCATTGAAATGAACTGAAATGCCATTCATCCGTTCCAGAACCCCAAAGAAACAACACATTTTTTAATTTTTTTAATAACGAATATTGTATAAAAACACAATACAATAGAATGTACTGCGATAAACTGCTTTTATGTATAATTTAAGTATAATGTACAGCATTTGCTTTGGAGATCTGACGACTTGAACATGCTGATGAAGGTGGAGGAGAAAGGCTGAATAACTGAATCTTATTAGCTGATTTTTGCCTGTTTCGCCATGCGTTTCTCACTTGCATGGGCAGGTTTTCCAAAAAAACCTGTCCAGTGTGGTCTGTTTCAGGAGCAGATTGTAGAAGTGCTGCACTCCTACTGCTTCGCCAAGTCGACCACACGCACCTTGGTCATGTTTTTCGATCAATTCTTTCTGTAATGCAATGCAAATCATCTGCTTTTTCTTCTCAGCACTGCCCTTCGCACTCACTTTCATCTGACACGGTTGGAAAAACAAAATTTTGCAAAATAACTGCAAGCACAAATGCGAGCACAACACTGATGCTTCCACTGCGAGCGAACCGCTGAAAGTGAACAAGTGAGACACGGGATGCTGGGCGGATATTGTTCACTGTGCCAACTAGCAGTGGGTATCTGAAGCTGGCTCGCAACCCGAATTTCACCTCTCAGCTCAAAGCAAAAAAACAGCCAAGAGACAGCTCGTATCTTGAAAAACTTCTTAGTTGGGACACTCGTAGGCCAAGGTACCACTGTATATCTGTATATCTGCATGTGTGTGGTGTTAGTGAGTGGGGGACTGATATATATGTGAATGGAGTGTGCACAAGCGAACAGTAGGCTAATGTTTTCCTCAGATTCCAGGAAGTAAGTTATATGTGGGCAAGAAATGTGCATAATTGTGTGTGTGACCAAAGCCTCTAAAGCAGGAACTGACAGACCGGCATCACTATCCAGCGCCTAGCAACATCATCTCCAAAATGATGCTCTAATCATGTTCAATTTGGTGCTGCATCTCCTCACCAGAACTGAACCTGCCTTTACACACCTCATCATACAACACACGCAAGCTAAAGCCCAAAAACAACACAGACACCTACAACAGGAAAACATACAGCACAAAAGAAAAATCATAACAATGAAAACACAGAGCTTGAACACAAACACAGGTTTCACACATACAGACAGACATATGCGCCCTCTCACACACCAAGGATGGGTGTGGTTATTCAAATATACAGAAATTAAAACTGGCATTCATTTCCTAGCTGGTTATACTGATAAAATTAGTACTCTGGTATATGAGGCAAATAAGGGGTAGTTTTGGGAATAAAAAATACGTTTTTGGGTGAGTGTGTGAATATGAGGACAAAATCAGACGATATCTGTTGTTTTTTTTTTTTCCCGAACTGACTTCATTTAAGCAAATTAACGTATTTAATTTCAGATTTTTTAAGCTGAGCAAATTAAACCTCTGCGTTTCACCCATACACACATGTGCAGCAGGGAAAGTGCCCAGGGAGCAGTGACGGGGATAGTACCTTGCTCAAGGGTACCTCAGGGGAACCTACTGGTGAGGGACTCGAACCCACAATCTTCCAATCCAGGGCAACTCCCTAACCACTAGGGCACCCCTGCTCCGAAATTAAATTTGAATAAATAATATTAAAGACATCAAGTATAGCTCACTTTTGATAGCTGCATAAAATCAAAGAATGTTAATGGAAATATTCAGCAAAGAATCAGACAAATCACACCTATATATTATACTGCATTTCTGCTTATCCCAGATCAGGCTGTCAGCAAAGTTATGGCTAGTATCTCATTGTGAAGAGGTTGACCAATTAGGGTTTTAAGGCGCCAATGGCAATAAACAACTAAACTAACCAATATTCTTTAACTTAAAACATTTTCACAAAAATAAGATAAGTGAATAAGTGTATAAAAGACTCATTTTAGCTCACGATTAAGGTGGAGCATAAATATAATGCGTAATATAATGTAAATGTAGAAATGTTATAAAAGTGTTCAGCCCCACACACACACACACACTCACGTCCTTCCGCAGCCTGTAGTATCTGACTGATTGCTTCCAGCCTGTTGCATTTTGGATCGCTCAATGTGTTCAACGTAAGTCTGAATCATCTGAAAAAGAAAAAACAACACTTTATAAGAATTTGTCTCTATATATGCGTTTTTACATGTAGGCTGAGCAAAGTGTGTGTAAATGGACCATGGAACATGTAGCATAATGCACCAACACCCTACAAGAGCTTTAGTGAGATCAGGTACTGATGTGGGGTGGTTAGTTCTGGATCACAAACTTCAATGTCATCTCAAATATTAGATTAGTTATACCTATGCATTTTGCATTTAGGTGTGTAAGAGTCAGGATTACCTCTGTGTGTCGTTGGTGAAGAGCATTGTACTCCTTCTTCATGTCTCCCTCACGCTCTTCCAAACGAGAGACTACAAGAACCACATAAACATACATGCATATTCAATAAAAAGGAGAATACCGATTTATATGAATGTGTACACCAAGTTCTGCATATTTATATTGACTTATTTGTGCATGTGCATGAGTGTGTGTGTGTGTGTGTGCACATGTGCACGTGTGAACTCACTCTGGTCAGCGTAGTACTTGGTCTTCAGTTCCAGTTGTTTTCCCTGCAGTTCTAGAAAGTCCACTTGGGTTTGGAGCTCCTTCTTCTCTGCCTCCAACACATCCTCAAACTCTATGAATTTCTGTTAATACACACATATCAACAGATACATTTATTATGTTATATTAATTATATTAATATTTAAAAACAATAATATTATTACATATGATGTTTTTATCTCTATCAAGTTTTACTTCCCACAGGTTTAATTGTAAGCTGGATATTTTTCCTTCATTTCAAAGTCCAAATATTTATATCTATTTATAATTTATTTAAAACCTATTTATTATCGTGTATTATTACTGTGTACTGTATATTTGGTCACATAATTCTTCTTGTAGATATGTATATGCATCTTGGTAATATAGTATATATGTATATATATTTATATTTATATTTATATAGATAGATAATTTATTATTATAGCTCCTGTACTTTTTCTTTTCTCTTTTCTCCTTTCTCCTGTACTTGTCCCTCTTTCCTTATACCTCTATTTTTATATATCTTTTTTCTATTCTTTCTGTACATCTGTCACTTTTATAAGAGCCCTGTAATGCCCAAATTTCCCATTCGTGGGATAATAAAAGATTACTCTACTCTACTCTACTAATACACACCGCTGGGGCCGTGGTAACCTAGTGGTTAGGGACTATTCCCCAGGACTGGAAGGTTGCCCTGAGGTACCCTTGAGCAAGTTACCGTCCCCATCACTGTTCCCTGGGTGCTTTCAATAGCTGCCCCCTGCTGCACAGTGTGTATGGGTGAAAAGCGAAAGTTGAATTTCGTTGTGTCTCTGTGTGCTGTGCTATGTTTCACAGTGACAAAAATGGTCACTTTCCTTTAAAAAGCATTTTATTTCTACACAAAAACCTTTCATCAACTTTATAGCCAATTAAAATATCTTCTTTTCTAACATCGCAAATGTGGCACTGACTTAAATATTAGATATTTGTGCTTTGCTCAACATTTCTCTGCTTGTCTCAGTCATGTAAGAAATAATCTATATTAAATTACACCATGCTTTTATTTATGGGTTAAAAGTATCTTGGTCCTGCCAAAATGAGATGTATAAAAAATAGGAAATGGTACACTAACCATTCAATCTTTTTAGCCGATGATAAAAAAGCTGATTGTTTTCTAACAACTTCTTGTTTTTCTTAATGAAATGCTTTCATCTGTGGCACTCAACAGTAAACCGTGACAAATTCAATAGTAGCTAAATTGCATTTCAATAAAACACAGCAGGCTATTGCACTCAGCACAGAGATATCCAACCTGTCTGCAGTGTGTAAACAGATCTAAGCACCATTGCAGTGTGTATATGTGTGTGTGTGTGTGTGTGTGTGTGTGTGTGTGTGTGTGTGTGTGTGTGTGTGTGTGTGTGTGTGTGTGTGTGTATGTGTGTGAGTGTGTGTGTGTGTGTGTGTGTGTGTGTGTGTAATATGCTGAATCTATATGCTTCAGCCTTTATATAATAGCATTTACAAGCTAAAGAGAAGATCGAAGGTCAAAGTAAAGGGAGTCAAGCTACAGATGATGACTACAAAAATGCATTCTCTCTCTTACACATAAAAAAAAAAATTTGTTTGAGACAATCTCAGGACATCAAGTCATACCTATTTCAAATATAATAATATGGCCAATATATTCTGAAATATGCTACTCGCGTCACTGCTGTGTTGAGACTGATCTCAAATTATACCTGCTTAGTTTTCCTGTGGGGGTCCTGACCATTGATGAAAAGGAAAAAAGGGGAAGATAATGAAGGACACAGAACATAGTGGAGCAAAAAGGACAGAGAGTGTAGACTGGTTTACTAAATAATGTGCTCTCTCTCTATACATACATGTGCCATAAAGAAACAAAGTTATGAGTAAAAGACTAGGTGCTCCTGGACAATTGACCTGTTTTGTTGATTATCTAAGTGAAAATTAGTACTCATCTCCTCCAGAGAGCAAACTACCCTGCACATTATAGTTTGACACTGGAAAACAGAACAGAACCGAAAAAAAATGTTTTATTCTTTTTAAATGTATATAGAATATCCTAATACAAAGTGTCCAAGTCATCTTGTAACTTGGATCATAAATATATATATATATTTAAAAAAAAAAAAAAAAAAAATATATATATATATATATATATAATATATACACAGTACTGTTCTATTAATTATTGTAAATGCAAAGTGGAAATAAACAAAAGAAAAATATAAATTAATTAAATCAATATTTGGTAAAGTTATTAATGCTTGCCTTCAAACCAGCATCGCCCTTTTCTGGCCCCCACAGAGCCCCTGATCTCAACATCATCCAGTGTGTCTGGATTACATGAAGAGACAGAAGGATGTGAGGAAGCCTACATCCACAGAAGATCTGTGCTCAGTTCTCCAAGATGTTTGGAACAACCTTCTGCCTAAATTTCCTTCAGAAACTGTGTGCAAGTGTACCTAGAAGAACTGATGCTGTTTTGAAGGCAAAGGGTGGCCACACCAAATATTGATTTGATTTAGATTTCTCTTTTGTTCATTCACTGCATTTTGTTGATTGATGAAAATAAATGATTAACACTTCCATTTCTGAAAGCATTCTTTGTTTACAGCATTTTTTCCACACCAGCCTAAAACGTTTGCACAGTACTGTATATATATATATATGGGTACAATAGTCAGGCATAAAGTACCTGACATAGTCAATGTGTAAATAATTGTATGTATTAAGACTTTTCTAAGCCTTACTCATAAACCTAATCTTAAACTCCAGATCGTAGGTAAGCAGGTAAGTTAGCAAGTCCTGTAGGTAAATTCTAATTTGCTTATTTTCATACTTTCTTATCTGGAAAAATATGTGCGAATAAACATGCCCACACACATACACACACACACATGCGCGCGTGCACACACACACATGCACAGAGACACTAACACACAAAGCTTAAATAACAAATCTGGCTATTTGGGAGCATCTCTCAAATATACACTCACACATACACACCACACACACATGCATGTGTGCATGGTGACTTGGAGCTGTGAGGGTTTAAATGGAACACAATAGGTTCTTTCTGTAGCGCAGAACAGCCACTGAGAAACTACTGGAATTCAGTAATCCTCACACTACACAACAACAGAGAATCAGCCAGCAGTTAAACACACCCATAAACACACAAATAAAAACACCCGAAAAAAAATCATTTTAACCCTCTTGGAGGAATTTTTTGTCGCCACTTCTATGCATGATACATGTGCTTTTATTTAGCAAACACACGTCCTTTACAGTTTACCCTCCACCTATTTTTATACACCATTTATTTAACAGATATTACATTATGATGCTGATACCAGCAGCTGCTGTTCACATTACGCCTAAATTTTGTGATGGATGGACCAACAAAATGGTCTAAAATAAGTCCAAATAAAATCTCACTACATTAATTTAACTACATAATATGCATCAGGCATTTCTAGATCTGAGATATTAGTTTCCATCATATCAACAATCTACAAAATATGCATACATGTCAATTTTTATATATTATATGGTATATACAGAAACATTATTAAGGGTTTCCATAAATTTTTTACAATATTTGCATTTCTAGGATGGTTCATTTATTTGAAGGTTATTTCCACTATGATGGTTCCAAAATCAGCTTTAAAAGGCATTACACTCAATACACCACATTCCACCAAAGTCCACAGACATAACACCTCAGTGAACTAATCTGGAGACTGGAGACTGGAGACTGGAGGCAAGCTCACTAAATACACTCTAGTCTCCCCGGATAGATTGGATAGATTGTCAGCTCCCTAGTGGTTAGGGAGTTGCCCCGCATCGGAAGATTGTGGGTTCGATTCCCTCACAAGTAGGTTGCCCTGAGGTACCCCTGAGCAAGGTACCGTCCCCGTCACTGCTCCCCGGGCGCTTTCAATAGCTGCCCACTGCTGCACGGTGTTTGTGTGCATGGGTTAAAAGCAGAGTTCCAATTTCGTTGTGGTTCAAGCTTGCTGTGCTGTGACCTCGCAATGACAAGGGTTGTCACTTTCACTTTCCTCTGACTCCGGTTAAGTAGTTCAATCAATCAGACTACAGAGAAATGGAGTGGAATTTTACTGTGCAATTTCTGCACACAATTTAAACTAACCACATAATGGCATGACTGAAGGTACAGAAATGGTTCACCATTGGCAGCTTCATTTGGCAAAGTGGAGAAACAGCAGAAACGGGCAGAATGATAAACACAGCATGTGTCATATTCATCCGCGAGCTGCCATTATTATTCATGGATGCAAGAAGGATAAACGACAGCTCTGATTTATATAAAACAATAATACAAGGTACAGTTTGAGAACATTTAGGCAGAGGCTGGAGCAGATTTCCTAATTTGTTATATAATAATAGAAGGGCAACCAACTTGATTGTACACACTTTCCAGTCGTTAGATAGACAGGCAGGCAGGCAAGCAGAGGATGGAGAGCCAGCCAGCCATGCAGGCAGACAGACAGACTGACAGACAAATGTATACATGAATGTTTGGATCTATACAGACTTATACTCTGCATTCTTTTGCTGTGTATGCACAGCTGCTTTTGAAAGAGAGAAATATTAGAGAAGTAAGAGGTTTCTGTCCTTATTGTGTACTGAAAGCTATTGTCATAATCCCTTAGGAGAGGAAATTGGAGAGTGCTGTTTACTCTCAGTCTGTCCGCTTCTCTCTCTCCTTCCTTCTCTCCCTGTCTCTCTCATCTTCTCTCGCAATCCCTCCCCCCTCCTTCCTCTGTCTCTGTAGATGATAATAAAGGAATCAGGTTACACACCAGCCTCCAGCATCCCCTCCGTATATTATTGATTACCCATAATCTCCCCTCCACCCATCCTCCTCTCAGCAATGTCCTCTACACTAAAAAAACAAGCCCAAAAATAAAGTAAGTAAACCATACAGTAGAACAGCTACCTTATTCTGAGTTTAGCCTTGTTGCCAAATCATGTATTCAAATTGGTTAGTTAAAGGGTTTAACACATGTCCAGGGATATTTATTCTATCTGAAGTGTCTGAGCACAATTAGCACCATCTTTTACAAAGTCTAGAAGGAAGTAAATAGAAATAAATGGATTCCAACCACTCAGCATTCAGCATCGCCAGTACACCAATCGCCAACCTGATCATCTGCACCTGTTTCTTCACTGCTTCATGCCTTAAGTTTGATGATTTTGTTATGATACAATGATTCAAATGTAGGTCAATGTGTGGCTTAACAAACAAAAAACAATCCTCTGAATCTGGTCTGGTACAGGGACCGGAGTGAAAATGAGGGGCAAGCCTAAAGAACTATACATTATGCAATGATGCATTAAAAAAATGAAAGCTAGTTTGGCTTTTCGAAAGATAATTATGAAGAAATGATGTGTCGCTTAAGGCTTTTGCATAGTTTAGCTTTATGGATATAAAGAGGCTTAAAATGTTTTTTTCTCTCAAAAAAAGGGGTAAAAATCATATTGTGGCTTTTACATTTTTAAGGAAGAATTAACAATAGGGGTCTTAATAATTTTCGGAAAGATACACTTCAACTATAAAATAAGTTTTATACTGAGCCCACTTTGACTTTTTCATCTATTACAGGCTATTTTTGCAGCCAAACCTATGCTGCATTATGAACTGCACATTCTCTCCATTTCAGAGCCAAAACACCTGTCGTTATAGACTGATCTGCTGCTACGGCAAAAACCAACTCTGATTCAGAATGACCCAGCAATCTCAGCACTGCTGAGTCTCAGATGCTAAATATGGGAAAGGGCATACGCCTATATATATATATAGTAAGACACTGAATATAAGCTTTCAGAACTTCACATATTATAACATTTTAAAAGTAAGGCCAAATCCATTGGGCATGGCAAAAGAATAAATGCTCTCTCTTTTTTAACTCATTAGATTCTTTCATGATCTGTGCAGAAAAAATGTATTTGATTAAAAATGTTTAATATCTGATTTTTCAAAACACTCTTCATGTACTGTGTAATGAGTCAGAAGAAACTGTCAGACCGGATAACAAATTTCAGACACTATTAAACTCTGGGCTTTGCTCGTCATGAAACATTACTACCCCACAAACATCACGAAGAGACGGTCTGAAGGAGCATTAATCACATATCCATGTTCGGGTGCAGAAGAGAATCCAATGAGTTATATTCCCTTTATAATACTTATTAAACATCTAATAATACTGTTTTATTAGTTGGATAGTCACTTTCACTTATTTCCTTGATTAATGTTTTTAATAGTCAACAGACACTTATTTTTTATTTAGCTCATTTATTTTATTTGATTTCTTTTATTATTGTTATTAATTGATCATAAAATGTTTATTCTATGGTAGTTACTCATTGATTGATTTTTTTTCAGGGCATTATGCAGTCAGCACTGGTATATTGGCTTGAAAGTATCAGCACTGAAGAGATGTTTACATGTGACCAGAATTTCTGTCATGGTAGGTGGTGCTCTGCGCTGTCCCATCAAGGACATCAGGTGTGTCTCATTGGACAAGGGTTTAAAGGTCCCAATGAGTCAGAGCAGAGTGTTGGTCCTTGTGGTGTACTTCTGAATTCTTGCATAACAGTGCTTCCTGAGTTCTGTATCTTATGTTCTGTTTAATAAAGTTCAGTAAAAGATTCTCAGCATCAAACTCACCCCAAGCGAGCGCTACAATTTCAATATATATATATATATAAAATGTCTTTACTGACCCTAAAAATAATGTTCACATGATACTGGGATACAGTGGTACACATTTTTAAAAAGTTACTGTAATTGTACCCCTCTACAAATAAATGTAATTTTCTATGTTTTTTATTAAATGTTTCTACATTTAATAAATGTTTATGGATTAGCATCAGCATCAGCAGCTTTGTGCATGACACGGTATCATCCCATTCTTCCGAGCATTTCAGCACATTACTAACATTACATTGCTAACAATTACATTAGCATTCATAAATGTTATACCTATAACTCCACTCGTAGAACATTTTTCATATGATGCAAAACTGTTATATTTCGTTTATTACTAAAATTAACACACAGCGTGATATTTTCTATACTACTAGTGTATACACACTGTATAGCTAGAATTGTTAATTTTATAGGCTTTCGAACATCTCAATGTTAAAAAGTGAAAGTGACAACCCTTGTCATTGCGAGGTCACAGCACAGCAGACAGTGAACCACAACGAAACTGGACTTCTGCATTTAACCAATGCACACTCAAACACCGTGCAGCAGTGGGCAGCTATTGAAAGCGCTTGGGGAGCAGTGACGGGGACGGCACCTTGCTCAAGGGTACCTCAGGGAAGGGGTTCGAACCCCTGATCCTCTGATCATGCAGCTAACGCCCTAACCACTAGGCCACCGCTGCCCCAAAATGTCTGGAAAAAATCAGTTAAATGACAAAAAGAATTAACATAACTTGAAAAGTACATTGCACTATAAATGTGAACAGGAGTCATAGTCACAACAAATAAGCTGCATTTCATTACACTGGACCACTAATCCGTTTCTCAAATGGATTTTCACTAAAATTCATCACAAGGTCACCCCCTCTTTATCCCTTTCTGCTCTTTCAGCTATAACTGAAACATGGCCATCACCATAAAGTAGTCTAAACACATCAATAGTCAAATTCCACACATGAGCTCCAAATGATGCTGTTCCAGCACTGCGTTTGGGGGCTGTTCCAGTATATCTTACTGAAGCTGATCCACTGAGCTGATGACGCAGTGGTAGCAGTTGGAGGGGGTTCTACCAGTGCCAGCTTGATGATACTGCAGAGGCTTTAGCTGAGGGTTTTAAGGGAATCTGATTCCAGTGGACGGCGTTTCATGATAGCAATGCCTCTTCTAGTGCCAGATGTGAAAAATGGCGAAGCGTACAGTGTAAAGTGTGTAGTCATGTGGTAGAGACGGATGACTAGCACAGATATATTTACTTCAGATGAGGAGCTACTGAGCCAAAATGAATAAATAAATAAATAAACACACCTCCGTATTGAAGCACTAGTATGTAAAACTCCACAGCTTATAGCATTATTTAAGTTTACAGAGATATGAACAGGTCTCCGCTCACCTCACCATAAGAGTTTAATCAAATACGGCTCTGGATCTGTTTACTGAGGCACATTAGAACAAACTTCCTTAAAATGTATGATTTTAATCAAGGGCATATGTGAGTCATGGTAAATTGTGTTAATAATGTTGATAACACTACTTATAACAGCAATGCCATGACGTTGCCAGTCTCCGTTCAAAAAAGTATGAGAGAATGAGATGGTCTGATGGATGATAGATTTGGGCAGCAGTTGAAAACCCATTATATCACATTGATTACTATAAATAACAATTTATTAATACAGCTGTTTGTATTGTAGCTATTTATACATTTTTATGAATGAACACTGTTACTTATGTCATAAAGTTGCTTATCTCTGCTAAAAAAGAGATCTCCTTAACCCCCCCTCAACCGGACCAAGCACAGGAACTAGGTGTTAATATTTCTGCAATGTTACAAGAGCTCAAAAATGATTGTTAGTGTCATAAAATGCTTGGTAGTGTTTTACAACGGTCCCATAGTCACTAATGACACTATGTGCATAATGGGGCAATACTGGCCTAGTGTTTAGGGACTCTGCCCAAGGATATGAAGGTTGTCCAATCCCAGACCAGTAGGTTGCCCTGAAGTACCCTTGAGCAAGGTACCATCCCCATCACTGCAAACAGTCACTTTCACTTTCACCAATGCTCAGTATAAACAGTGGTAACAGTATCACAAACACAGCATTATAAATGGTTACTAATAACATTTGGCACTGCGGATTACACTCCACAACACTCCAGACATTAGTTCCAATGTCCAAAAATGACACTTCATCCCAGTCCTTCCTTGGTTACTGATGACACATTGCAAGTGCATTGGCACAGACATTATCTCCAGTGTCGTAAAGCTGTTGTTGCTCCATATCAGCCAAGAACTGATTGTTAAGGTCATAAAACAATAACACCTGAAGTGCCTGATACCGGCTCATCATATTGCAAACATAATATTCTTAACTTAATGACACTTAATGCATAAAGTGCATGATTGTTGGTGCCATACGATACTTGACAACCCTTCATTACAGTCATTACATGGTTATTTCTGAAAATGAAAATTGCGGTAATAGTGTTAAAGACACTTCATAAAAGGCACTATTGACATCACATGTGACATCGCCAACATTATTTCCAAACTCATAAAGTAGTGGATGCTTTATATCAGCCTAGAAATGGTCCTTAGTGTCATAAAACGCTTGATAACCCTTCATAACAGCCATTATCTGGTTATTAATGACACTTTATGTGTAAGGTTGCTTCACAGGTGCTCAGATATGGTCATTAGAGTTCTCAAAGGCTTAATATCACTTCGTGACAGTTTTAAGACGATTACTACTTACACTAAGGACATGGGGATGACAGTAAACAGAAATTGGGTTGAAAACATTTTACAAGAGGGTTATAAATGGTATACATTTTGCACGATTTTCAACACTTTAAACAACCCGGGTATCATTTCCTAAAAAGTTGCTTCATATCAGCCTAGAAATAGTTTTTGGAGTCATAAAACGCTTGATAGCACTTCATAAAAGCTGTGGCTTATTTTTAATGACCTATCTGCATGAGGTTGGGTTCGTAAGAGCCCAGAAATGGTTGTTAGTATCATGAAATGCTTGATACCACTATAATATACCTTACGTGGGTATTAATGATACTGTGTAAGGGTTTAGGAATGAGTGCAAGATGAAATGGTGGTAATAAACGTTGAAACACTTTATAACAGTGTTATAAATGGTTAATAACGGCAGTGTCTTGAGGCTGTTATTATCACCACACACCCTGGACAGGTGATTAAGGCCAGCAGATAAGCGGGTCTAGCTGGAGGAAGGCACTCACCTCCTCGGCCTGCTTGCGGAGGGCCTTCTCTCTCTCGTACTGGGTGATGAGCTGCTCGTTGTCCTCCTTGAGCAGCTCCAGCTCCACCTCGTGCTCCTGGTTCTCGGTGAGCACGGCGTCCAGGTTCTCCAGCACGTTCACCACCAGCGGCATCAGCTCCTTCACCACCTCCTCGTCGTAGCTCCGGATCAGGCGCTCGAACTCGCGGTAGATGCTGTTGGCCAGGCCCGAGACGCGCTCGGACATCACGGACACCGAGCCGTAGTCGTCCTGGTAGACGACCTCGTCCAGCTGGAGCTCCATCATCCCGACCGAGCGCTGCCCGAAATCCGTGCGCGTGAGGCGGCCTGCGGAGGCGCGGGGCTGACGCTCCTCTGGGGCGGGTTTATTCGGTGCTGGTGGGTTTCAGAGGGGTGTCAGCAGGGGGACATCTCTCAGGAGGGGTTCAGAGGCCCGGTTCGGACAAGACCCGAGAGGTTTTCCCGCAGTAATGGAGGATAGTGTTGTTTTAGCGCTGTGTGTGTGTGTGTGTGTGTGTGTGTGTGAGGAGCTTCCCCGTTCCCTGCGCCGCAGATCCGGACTAAGACCCTCACTGACCCCCTCCGAGATCCATAAAATCCAGCTCGGGAAAAACCGGACTCGTCATCGGTTCCGGTCCATCACATCACCGCCCGCGATGCACCTGCCGCGCCGGAGCCGCTGCTGGAAAAACCCACCGGAGCACGAACAAGGGAAATAAATAAATAAATAAGAATAAATAGCTCACATACAGGGTTAAGCTGGGCTATCTACCCGGTCCACGTCCCCTCCTGATCGTTTAGTTCAAATCATTCTGGCAGATTCTGGGTTTTTTTGACCGAGTCGGCCCGCTGGATGTGGGGCAGGCTGGGTCGGGAAGGATTTTTCAATTCCCACCCGTTTACAGACACATTCAGTCTGGATTGGCTGTTGGTGTCTCTCTTGTCACACTAATTGAAAAAAATATATATTAAACAGTTTATAATACCAAACAGTCATATATATCTACATTTCTACACACACACACACACATATATATATATATATAGTTCATTTCTAACAATATTGCTCCTTTTATGTGCATCCACCTGACATCTTATACCTATCTTTTACTCTAGGATGCTTTTTACCTCTTGTTTAGTTCTTGTTCTCTTTCAGCCCATATGTTCTATGTTGTTCCAGTCCCTGGAGATCTGTATTACTATTCTGCCATGTTTATATGACACTAAAATCTATCTGACCTTTTCAACAACACTGTACACACTGTAACATCAGGGGGTGGCGGTGGTCTAGTGGTGGGTACTTGCCTACGGACCTCTGGATCAAGAGGTCCCCGGTTCGAATCCCACCTCTAGCACTACCACCACTGGGTCCCTGAGCAAGACCCTTAACCCTGAGTTGCTCCAGGGGGACTGTCCCTGTAATCAGGACATGGAAGTCGCTCTGGATAAGAGCGCCTGCTAAATGCCGTAAATGTAAATGTAAATGTAACATACAGCCTCACTGATGCTGCACTGCAGCCACACTATTCTCTTCAATTTATTACTTACAGTTTTTCATTGCCTCTTTATTCGTACAGGATTCTTCCTTCACATGCACAGTTGTTCTGCATGTAGTAAAGTGCACCCTGATCTTTCTTAAAGCTGTGCAAGGAGAGCTAATAAAAAGTTACAGAGTAACTTCTTATTTGGATTGCTGCACTGATCTAATGTGATCTACTCTCATTTTCAGGGCGCTGTTTGATCGGAGCAGGACTGACAGGAGCGGCTCTCTGCTGCTCGGATTGGCTGATCGTTTATTTTGTCCTGGAGCCTGAACCCTCAGACATAGGCGGGGTCTGCGGGAAAACGGGTGGGAAAGAAAACAGCGCTGCATGGAGGGGCGGGGTCAGCTGACCGCCGGGGGTGACGTCACCGCGCGAGCCCCACCGGCTGCAGACGCGGTGACGTCACAAACCCCCCTCCCCTTCCTCCCGCACGGTGGTTTTGTATGGAAGAGAAAACTTATCCAACATCATCCCACAGTCTGTCAAACATCTTAAAGCCTGTCAAAACAGCACATTTATCACTTCATCCACGGACACATTCACATGATAATAAGGGGAATTTAAAGTACCCAGTGGGTTGCCCTGAGGTACCCTTGAGCAAGGTACCGTCCCCATCACTGCTCCCCGGGCGCTTTCAATAGCTGCCCACTGCTGCACGTGTGTGTATGGGTTAAATGCAGAGGTCCAATTTCGTTGTGGTTCATGTGTGCTGTGCCGTGACCTCGCAATGACGAGGGTTGTCACTTTCACTTTCACTTTCACATTAATAAACACACTCTGTAGATTCTGAAGCTTAAATGTGTCCTTGTTGTGAAACTGCTTCTTTACCCAAACTAGAACATAGCACTGTCCAAAATCTAACTAAACTGTATTCAATTATCATATCCACACTGTAACACTGTATTCAATATCATACCCAGACTGTTTTCACACTAATACTTGATTCACACCTTAATACTGTATTCAATATTGTTTTCACTCTAATCCTGTATCCACATATAACACTGTATTAAACACTAATTTCACACTATTGCTGTGTTCACAATACTGAAATGTGAAAGTGACTATTCTTGTCATTGTGAAACACAGCACCGCAACAAAATGACACCGCTGCATTTAACCCACACACAAACATGTGCAGCAGCTATTGAAAGTGCCCAGGGAGCAGTAACTGGGACGGTACCTTGCACAAGGGTACCTCAGGACAACCTACTGGTCTAGGATTCAAACCCACAACCTTCTGATCCTGGTGCAGAGTCCCTAACCACTAGGCCACCGCAGCTGTATTCACACTACAGCCCTGTATTTAGTACTGTATTCACACCATGATACTGTTTTCAGTACTATTTTCACACTGATGTATTCACAATATTGCATTATTGTTTTCACACTAAAATACTGTAATCTACTCTATTCATGTTATATTGTATTCTAACTCTGCTGTATTTTATTCTGTATTCACACATATGCGGATCAACCATCTCCATTTCTTATGGTACGCTGCATCTTCCTGCTTCAAACCAACCACCTGCATGTCCTCTCTCACATCCATAAACCTCCTCTTCGGTCTTCCTCACTATAACACTGAATTCAGTCTTATTTTTTAAGACTAAATTCTTAACCTTATTCAATCATATTTTTACACTAACACTATTCAACACTAACACTCTTCACACTTCAGTACTTGCCCTGCTGTCTTGCTGTATTGTATTGTGACTTTTACCCTTTTGTACTTCTGTCTGTACTTGTTTAGTTGGTCGTGTTTTGCATCACAGCCCCAGAGGAACTGTTTAACTGTGTGTACTGTATGTATAGTTTAAATGACAGACACCTATTTGACTTTCAATTGGAGATGCTAAGTTACATGAATGTGTGTGTCTGCCCTGTGATGGACTGGTAACCTGTCAAGGGTGTTTCCTCACCTTTTGCCATTTGAGAACTGGGATAGGCTCCAGCACCCCTAATTAGGGCAAGCAGTTAAAAAATTTAGTGAGTTAATAAAAACAGAATCCAACTGATCAATGTACCAGACTGCATGCATTCAAAGCAGTCTATAGTACATGTCCATAAAACGTTTATTGCATTTTTCATGCGTTTCACATTATGGAGTGTTATTTTTACAAGGCAGATTTAACGGGCATGTTAGTTGTTTCTAAAAGCTTCCTAGAGCACAGTTGATTCCCACTTACCTAGATAAACAACTGTGGCCCGTGTTGCTGCAAATGAGAACATTTCTTATGCAAACACATTCAAATGTGACATAATAAACCAAAATAAATAAAAAGGGATATCCAGACAATTTTGTTACAACTATTGCTTGCTTCAAGCTTTATTGCCTTCAAGCTTAGTTTTTATCACTTTATTGGTTCCAGAAGCAAAACCACCTGCTTTTGGATTACTAAAGAGGTAATTGGGGCTGGGGAATACATGCATGCGTACAGTTTAGGTTTTGCATATCAGGAAATGTCAGATTTGTGTGAAAGCATTTTACATTTTGACTCCACAATATACTGTACTTAAAAACTTTATCAACTTTTTTTTTTAACAAAATGAATTAAAGTACTCATAACCATGAAAATGACTTAAACTGAAGGAAATAATGCCATGGTGTATGAATTATCAAAATAAATGTTTATTGAAACAAATGTCTGGGACATTGCCTCACAACCACACTGGCACTTTGGGCAGAGCTGGCAGCAGCATGTGAGAAATACACTTTTACACAAATGCGTGGCAAACTAGGCCTCCCCACTGCTGTTGAAGTTCAACAACTTAAAGAAAAGCGATTTATACAATAAATGAAAACTAACTTACACTTTGGCATTCAGTACAGTACAGGACTAGCATAGCATCTCCTCTTTAGAATGCATTTTCACTTCACATTTTTTTCTGAAGTCTCAGATAAGGAGTGTCCTACTCCAGTCTAGGAGGCACACTTGTGCAGTTTGCTAGCTTTACTGTGAACAGGTCTGTTCCAGCCAATCACTTTATTACATGGTTTGGTGGGTGATGAGATAGGCTTATTGTGCTGGACCTCTAGAGTCAGACATCCCTGCCTAAAATACATTTAGGTTTTATGATTAAACATTATTATAAAAGCACCAAAAAAGCAAAAAAATGGTTTGTTGTTAAAAACAAAAAGCATATATCTACTACATGACTGATTACCCATGAAAAATAAATTACATTCAGAAAACAAAAACATGAGTGAAAGTGCACTTTGAATAGAAGCTAAGAGCACATTCTCTTCTTGCTTACAGGAAATATCCAATGGTATTGAATTGTATTACATAGATATGATTGAAAAATGCTTTAGTATTCCTTTAAAGTACTGATATGCAGGGTATTGGCATGCTTTTGATGACAGCTTTCATGTAATACCATTTCATGGTGTATGTGTGCTTTGGTTTCCTCAAATTCATAGCACATTAGTTTCAGGATTAAGTGTGGTCACCTTTGCATTTGCCTGCATCTCCCTGAAGTGTGTTCTTAAGAACTGTCTTACATACAACAGAGACATCGTCACCGTCTCTTCCACCAGGTCCTCCATTCCTGTTCTCCCCGAGAACCCAGTGGCATTACAATCACTAAGTAGAGAGGCAAAAAGGGAAGGAGTCACAATATCAAAGAACTTCCAGCACGGCTTTGTGCCATAAACAATGCTTACCAATGGGTACGTTAGAACAAACTGCCCCCGAACCAGTCCTGAGGCTTAACACACATGGGAGCCATTTCACAAAGAGAGTGGGATAACCTAACTCTTAAGTACATTCTTTATTTCTCATTGGATAGTCTTGGATTTTTGGATCAAATTATCCAGGCACTTTGTGAAATACCTCTCTGACCAAACTCATTATCTTTTAACTAAGCCCTTTGTGAGTTCAATCAAGTGCGTAAGACTTTTGAAAACCATGCTGATCAGTAGGGCCTCGTGATGGCAGGCTCTGGGTACCACTGCATTAGAACACAAGTGAAGTTGCCATAGAGACAGACAGTGGTTCCAGTTGAACATTATATAGACGTCATTCAGTTTAGTCAGAAGGTGATTGTATACTGTACATTATCAAACTCAGAACATTCACATAAAACACAGTCAGGCTGCAAGTGTGACTGAAGTGAAACAAACCATTTGATTGAGGCAACAACCACTCAAACCGTCACATAAAAAGCAGAGTGTTTGGGAATGAGTCAGAAAGTGCAAGAGCTAAGGAATGAAGAAGAAAGACACCCCTCCTGTCATACTAAAGCATAAAAAAGGAGAGTCAGACTGAAAGCAGAAGTAAAGGAGAAGAAAGCTGAGAAGCAGTGTTAGAAAGACAGACTAAAGTGAGCGGAACAAAATAATTAAATGGCACTGGTCAATAGAAGACCACGCTGGATTTTCCACCAGGGGGGTTCAGCACTCTGTTGTGTGAACGAGGGCGCGGTCCGAGGCGTGGCTCGTGATCCTTTTCCGATGGCTGAGCGAGAGAAGGCTCAGCCTCCGAAATAGCCGAGGCTGTGGCTGCAGCAGGAGGATCCTCTTTTGTGGGAGTGGCTTGAGGAGCAGCAGGAGCCTCCTTCACTACCTCGGTCACTTTTTGCTGAGGGGCTGAAATGGATGAAATTAATATTGGTTCATTTTAAAACTTAGAATAAATCCTTCAACAAAACATGTTTTATGCAAATAAAAAGTGTAAAAGCAACTTCAACAGATAGAAATGAAGGCAGAACAAGAAACAACCAAGAGTGAGATAAACCTGTAACAGGTTATGTAACACTATATACTGCCCTTGGACCTGAGGAACATTTTACATCACAAAAATAATTTCTAAATCAATTTTCTGTGCTGAATATGAATTTTTAATTCATCTTCTTGGCAAATGTGATAGCACCATTTTATAGCATAATGCACTGTCACCAAGAAGGCTAACTTACAGTTTCCACACATCAGAGTAAGCTTACAAACTCTAAAATAAAACTTTCAGAAATATACATACGTCTCCTTTTAAACATATTCATATCTAAATATATTAACCAACTTTTACTCATTTAATCAAGCTAATATTTGATGTTCAATTTGATTAAAAGTACATGCGACATTTGACATCCTTGTTTCACTAATCTTTAATCATTTATGATTTTAGTTTATGTGGAAAAGCGTATCTGGATCAAAAGACGTTTGATTGAATTATTAGTATTTTGTACTTTTTAAGCAACTGCTTCAAATGGCTTGCATTACACACACACACACACACAAACACAAATACCTTGTGTTACACACGCAAGCAACAATAAATACAATCAAAATTTTAATTTGTAGCAAAAACATAGGCTTTTATATATGTCTCAATCTGGTTGAAGTGCATTTGAAATTAAACAAACCAAAATGAACTTGCACCAATCTCTGCAGTGATGTTACTCATATAGAGCAAAAATTTATAAATACATTTTTGCAGCAATAGATAATTCAATGTTTCTTGTTTATGAATTCTACAGAAGAGCACAGGAAATCAGGAAATTGACTTTTTTTTTTTTTTAATAAAATGCTTTTTCCTGAAGTTGCACGTCATGCTTTAGTTCTTTTTTTGGTCAGTAGTATAGTTTTATATAATGTATTTACTATTCAGTATGTAGGTGTTCTCTCACCTGGTGCATCAGGTATAACAGCTGCACCCAAACCTATGTTATCCTGTTAAAGAGAGAGGGGACTTTGTGAAGTTTTAAGAGAAAAACGAGCAAAAAGCATGCCATTTACTGTGATTACCCTAGGATCTTCAGCTATTACAAGACAAGGGATTAACTTTCAGTGTAAACAGACAGAATATGAAAGCAGTGTCATGAAAGAGGAACTATCTTTCAAATGACTACTCCTGTTTTCAGCAACAAATTTTTGTTCAACAGCAGCCAACCTTTGGTTTGTTTGGATGACTTTTAACAGAAGGTGGGTTTGACTCTGGCTCTCCAAAGATGTTGCTAGTTGCTCCACCTGGAGGGATGGACTTAGCCTGAGCGGATGGAACGTCAGCCTCTGCAAAGATTCCACTGCTTTTGCCACCTGAGACAAATCAGCACATATCAAGGTTACAGAGAAGCAATAGATATATGCACAACATTCAGGATTATTTCTTCATGGTTTAAACAATAACATAAGTAAAAACTTTCATTGTAAAAAATGAAAAGGGAAAAATCAAAATCACTGCTACTGAGATATGTTCAGAATTTGTCTTTAAACATCAGATGGCAACTGAAAGGAGTTTTTAGTTTGTATAGACTAATAACCACAGACTCTGAGTCTGCCAGCAAGTTTCTGCACTCATTCCACTCCACCGCCCCCAAGGGCACATATTAACATGAGCATGGACGCTTCTAGAACATGCCACAGGACGAGAGCCAATCAGAGAACAGGGCCCACTGTTCTTATAAGAGGTCCACTTAAAGGGGAGAACTAAACTGATACCCTGACCCCTCATATCACCTCAGTTTGTTATCAGTGGTGTCACAAGACAGATATAAAGAACGCTCTCAGATCAATACAAGAGCCTTTGGATGAACAATCTACTGTTTAACCAAAGCTGATTGTATTTTTGCCTGGTGATTTCATCACACAGACCCCTGAGACTGACCTCACGTCTAGATATGCAAAGGATCTGAACTAGCCAGTTTGACAGCGCCCAGAAATGCATTTCAAGCCTTCTTGGACAGTCGTCTTCGTTCAGCTGCTCCCGTTCAGGGCTGCCACAGCAGATCAACCATTTCCATTTATTCCTGTCCTCTGCATCTTTCTCCTTCAAACTAATTACCTGCATGTCCTGTCTCATCACATCCATAAAGCTCCTCTTTGGTCTACCTCTTTTCTGGCAGCTCCATCTTCAACATACTCCTCCTAATATAATCCTCGTCTCTCTACCAATGCAACCTTCCTTCTCTAACTTTGTCAGCTCTCTCCCTTTACCAGTCATGCTGCCAAAATTCTAAGTTACTACCCTCACTTCCGCTCTCCAACACTTCCTTCAGACCAGCTTCTATACTTCTCCTTTTGCCAATTTCCACCTGCACCCTGTTGGCTTGCTGTTAAACCCGGTCTTGCCCGATCTGGTATGGAAAACTCTTTCATTGTCAGCATATTGCTTTGGCAAAAGTTTTACACTGGATGCCCTTCCTGATGTAACCCTCCCTTGGGACAGACAAAAAAAATTAAATAAATAAATAAAAATACTTGTTGTGTGCATCCTAGTGGCTGGGTTAAGCCTTCTCATGTCAGACGAGAATGAAGGAGAAAGGTAAAGCATGTGTGTGTGAACAAATACAACTCTCCTCATAAAATTCTTAACAGTGTGGTGACAATTTCCAACCAAACAGTTATTTAAAAAAAAGCAGCTGCAAAATTCAACAACCTCACCTGGGGGATTGGAGCGTTTGGGACCTCCCTGAGGCTCCTCAGGGGATCCAAAAACCGAAGAGGCCATCTTGTTTGGTCGTCTGGAAGGACTGGCATTTTCCTCAAAACCACCAAATATGTTGCTGCTGCCACCACCAGGAGGTCGCAAAACCCTGTGGACAGATATATAACATGTTCAAATCTAATCAGCACCAAGTTTGTCAACTCCTCCAATGACTTTAGAAGGGAGTTTATCAAACAGTTGCTCCAGCAACAGCCTGTAGTCTGTCTTTATACAGGATATTTGAAATGAAATACCATGTACTGGCAGATATAAATACTCAATAGTGATGTTTTTCCTCTGCATTAAACCCAAACACACTATGTAGTAGATACAAACACCAGGAGCTGTGGGTTGCAATGCCTGTTCTCATGGAGCAATATTTAGGGAGGGTTGCTTGAGGGTACCTCAGGGCAAACCTACCAGTGTGGGATTCAAATCAAGAAGCTTCCCATCATGGGGCCCTAATCTCTTATCTCATTGCTTTGACGATCTGATTACATTCAGCCACAAGAGCATTAGTGAGCTCTGCTACTGACACTGGATACACAGCTCAGGACCAGCTACCCTCCAGCTCTTCCTTTCAACCCTCCAGACAAGGCAGCTCCACAGTCCAGCGCTGAACTGCATGACTCTCAGATTCTACCCGAAGCTTAAGGACAGGAGATCCTCGTGGTAAAAGATTGCAATAGCGCCCCCTGCAGGGAGGGCTTAAAGAAGAATCCAAAGAAAGGCGGCAGGGCTGGGTCACCAGCTAGGTCTTTCTAGTCAAAAATTAATTTTAGTCCATTGTACCCAAACTCAGCCTTCAGTCAGTGTTTGTACGGGAAAAGCACAAACCAGGACCACGGGGATCTCGGCATAGGTGGACAAACAACCTTCAGGGCAGAAAAAACACCGAATCATCACATTTAATAAACCTACAGGCTCTGCTCATGTGTTAACGCAGGGTTATGTTCACCTAAAGCCCGTGTATCTCTGTTGTTTGGCGCTAACCGTCCAAGTTAGCACACCAGCTGCTAATGTCAGGGAAGGATGAAGAAAATATGATATCCACAACTGGTTTATTTCGCTTGGACTGAGCTCACTGACGACTAAAACCTTATGTTCATCCTCTGCTGCAGAGCACACTCTTTAACACGAACCAAGCCCCCCTTGACCGGCTAATTCAAGTTAGCCGTTAGCTCTGCTCGGGCGGACAGGAGCAGCTCCCCCTCCCCAAGTTCCTGTTTTGCAGGACAGTTTTAAACTCAAGTTTAACCACCCACCGGCGGCTCCTACCTCGAACTCGTCTTCGACCCTTCATCCAGACCCTGAAACATGTTTGTTGAAGTCATGGTTTGTTGTTTACTCGTCGCCCAGCGATAATCCGCAGCGCTGAGATAAACGGTGGCGCTCCTCAAGTTCGCCACAAAAAAGAAGCAGCGTCCCTCAGGCCCCGCCCAGAAGTACGGACACGTGGGTTCGGGATTCAAAATAGAGTCCCGGAGTTCCGGAGCGTTACCGGGCCGAGTTTAGATCAGTCACGATTCCCTTGTCGTCTACTGGGCTACAGGAACTGGACGTCAGACTCAGTTCTTCTTGTCGTTTGACTGAAAGGTTCATTTCAAATTTTGTTTATTGAATTTTGAGTCACTTTGATGTTTGGATTTAAATAAATTTCAACTCCAAAATAAATATACTTCAATTATTATTTACATAAATATTTTAAAACTGCTCAGAAACTTTACCTCTTTAACAATTTCATTTTAATAACTTTATTTACGATATATATATATATTATATAATGTATAATGTATATATAATTATATATATAATGCGTTACTTAAAGTTTTACATACTTTGATTTTATTTAACAGTTTTGAGTGACTGATTTGATTTTTATTTATTTGTTTATGTCTTTTTAACCCGTCTATAAAAAAACAAAAACTGCATTGTATTTGAAACATACATTTTTAAAAGGTACAGGTAAAAGTATAACTTTGGACACACTTTCTGATTTATACACTTAATAAATTTTATCCAGTTGTAAAGACTTTTTATGATTTGATATAGACACGTTTTGTAAAAGAAATGCGAACTTAAACCTAAACACTTGCCATTTTGGATTGTGATTGGTCCAAAGCGTTCCCTCGCTGGCAGATTCTCAACTTCTATTGGACCAGCCACTCCTTTTCTGTCAGGTTCTAAATTGGGATTGGACACGAGCATTTACATACTCATGCCGAGCTGTGTTGTGATTGGATAGGCCACGCCTCGGTTCTTGCGTCCCCGCAACGTGCTGATATATGACCAATCAGAATGTTTGCTTTGAGCGGCGATGGGCGTGTTCAAAGCACGAGGGAAAACAACACAGGAAGATTTGACAGTGTGAGCGGTGCGGCTAAAAGTTAGCCCTGCGTTTCGGCCGAAGTGAATGAGTAGTCACATCTTTGGAGCTGTTGGACGCCTCACAAGGTAAATAAACAACATTGAAAAAGAAGATGTTTTGCAGTAAACTCTGTCATCGTCATAGAAATAACTTAAGCGTAAACGCCTCTCCTTCCGCTTAACGTTAGCTGCCTAGCACCGTAGCTAAGCTAGTTAGCTTTGTTTTGGTTGGAGAAAAATCGCTTTAGTGGCGCTTAATGGATGTTTGAACATCGCAGAAGAAATGATCAGCTGTATCCCACCAGTGATCAGGCGAAATGCGCAAGATTTGTTCAAAAGCAAAGCATTAACCTGAGTTAAAATACAGGTGTGGCATAACAGCGTTCATCAGCAGGCTAAATCGGATTCAACAGCAAGGTACTTAAGATTTTTTGCTTTCATAGATTGGTAACAGAGGTGTAAGGGTCCAGACCGCGTGTTTCAGCTGATCAAACTTCCCCACACAGTCACAACTGGCCACCTTTCATCTCAATAATGTTAAATCCAGACAGGCTTGTCTGCGTTACCTGTTGACTTACTAAAACGCAGTGTGATGAACTGCTGTGGATGATATGCAGCTGTCGGTGTCGACAACTCTTCAACAGCTGTGATCAGCCCAACACAAGTGAGTCTCCACTTTGAGACACGGATTAAGGTTGAGACCAGTGCATATATGCTTATATAGAGACATACATGATTGCTTTGCATTGGAGGTTGAGATCAGTCCATGCATGCTGATCCATAGGCACAGATTATTGTTTTGCACTATGATCAGTGTATGCATGCTTATTCCCTTCCACTTGCTATAAATAACGTGATGATATAAATACTCTTCCCCCTTTAATGTGGAAATGTTTTAAAGGGATCCAGTGTTTTAGACTTGGGAGAGAGAAAGAGTAAGAGTAGAAGGCACACCCCCATTGCCACACTCTATCAACCTGTTAGAAAATGGTCATCTGACATGGTGAAACAGTTTCAGAGAAAGAGATCACTGTAGATAAAGGTGATTGGTGATTATTAAGTGCCTCATCTACACTAATCAGTAATCTGTTTTCAGGTGCATCCATGTGACCTTACAACACACTCCTCTGGGGGGAAAAGTGTCATCTAAACTTTCTTGCAACGCTTTTCATACTTTGTGATCAAGGATGTACTGTGTGCTTTACCTGTGATCTTTAGAGTTGGACTGTAAATGTGTTTTTTAAAATAATAAAAACAAACACCATCAGTTATGATGACGTAGATCAGCAAAGTCCAGAGTTGGGAGTGAGAGAGAAACCGAGGGAGGATTTGCGTTGGCTTAAGTGTTTATTAAAAAAATCTGACGACTGCACGGATCGGGGGCTCGTTTTTATTTTTCAAACCGTAAAAGTGTGAAGTGTGGAGACTGGGAGTCCCGGACTTGAGTTGTCGGAGCTGCTGTCGTGTCTCTGAGAGCCGAGCAACCAGTCAGCTCAGCTCAGCTCAGCTCAGTTGGAGCAGCGGCGGCGAGGAGAAGGACGAGGCTGATCTCACTCTCGGGCTTTGAATATGTTCAAATCGGTCCAGTGCTGTTCTCCAACATCTTCGGACTCATGGTGAAGAGAAAGAAGGTCGCGTCCGCCGCCGAAGAGCTGGAAAACGGGTGAGGGTCGCTCCAAAAGGAGCACTTTTTCCCTCAAACATAAACAGTAGAGGTCGAATGCGCGAGGGCTGCTCGTCGTCGTCGACTGTCGTTTGTGTTGGGCGCTAAAGTGCGCCGAGCTTTTCTCCTTCGCCGTCGGATTAAACGCGGCCAAAACTGTCTTCTCCAGCTCGGGCGAGAGTGGGAAGCGTCTGGAGTCGAAATATCACAGTTTCGGTCGAAGTGGGGAGGCTATAGACGGGTATTTTTCCGACGCGCTTCGGTCGGGACGTTGTGAGGAGATTTGAAACAAACAGCGGCGGCCATGTTGAGTTGGAGTGAACGAACGTCACCTTTCTAACTTGCTCGCCGTTTGTTTCTTCGCGCTCTCGGGACGCCAAACCTCCTAAATATGTGCTCTGTTTGTGTCCCCGCAGCATGACAGTGGGCCACGGAGCTGCCTCGGGAGCCGACGGGGCGAGCAAAGCGGCCCGAAAGCCGGAGGGCGGCGAGGAGAGCGCCGCTCAGCCGCCGAGCACAAAGAGGGACGGAGAGGAGGAAACGCTTGTGCCGCCCGCCGCCGTGCCGCCCGCTTCGGCTCCTTCTCTTTCGTCCTCGTCCTCACCCTCGTCCTCGTCCCCGAACCCGAGCCTGGGCTCGCCCCCGCACGGCCAGGACCAGCACCATTTTCTCCGCTCCAGCGTGCGACCTCCGAGCAAGCGGATACGGAGAGAGCTCGCCGCCCCGGCCATCAACGGCCACAGCGGGGCGAGAGCCAGAGGTGAGTCTCCTCACTGGACCCCCAAAACTTCACATTTTCACTCTGAACTCGCTGGTAGAGGAAGAAAAGTGCTATTGTTGGGGAGCGGGGAAGTTCAGGTGATGGGGAAACAGGAAAAGTGAAGAAAAAGGCGAGGATGCTGCTCTCACTGACTGAGGTGGAGGCTGAGTGTCTGACAGTTGATACCTTGTTGCTGCCACTGTGGTTTAAATCACACATTTCTGCATCTGGGACCAGTTTAGAAGAAGGTTTTATCAGTCCTACTTCTCCTGAACAGTTGATTAGATAGCATGAAGATGAAGGATGCTGAAATGTTACACTTTGAACGGGTTGCGTCTTTAACCGCTCAGAGGTTTGGTTTGGAAGCGAATGTTACTTTAGGAAGCAAAATAGGAAAGTGCTCTTGTGGTGATCTGAGGAGGTTTTCGGAGTACACAGTTCACGTTGGATCCAGTCTGTGAGTATGTGTGATTGAAGAGACAGGACTGGAGATGGAGGGTGGTGGTGTTGGCTCCCTTTTCTCCCCACGTGTTTTTTTTGGAGAGTGGTATTGAGTAGCAGGTCAGCAAGGTTTGGAACACCTCCGAATGACTGTGCACGAACTTCCTGACGTGTGGGTGTGTGTGAATGCCAATGCGCACACAACTGGCATGTACTTAATTTACACCGGTCAGCCATAACAGTAGAACCACCTGCCGAATATTGTGTAGGTCTCCCCTCGTACTGCGAAAACGGAACTGACCTGTGGAGGCATGGACTCTACGAGATCTCAGAAGGTGTGCTGTGGCATCTGGCACTGAGACATTAGCGGCAGATCCTATAAATCCTGTCACGGGGTTCCTGACAATCCTTAAAAGGTCTTAAAAAGGCATCAGATGAACAACTCTGAAATTGAAGGTTTAATTGGTGTTAAAATAAATTTCTTAAATCAGTCAATGAACAGTGTTTAAGCAATGAGCATGGGAAGCATTTTAGTTTTGTTTTTCTGACACTGCAATTTTTGTAAAGTTATTAATTTTATTATTAAAATAAATTAATTAGTTCAAAATAAAGAATAACTAATTCATTAATTATTCAAAAAAAAGTCGAATATCTCAAATTTACATCACACACACACACGGATAGAGGAACCAACACACTGAAGTTTAGTTTGCGGCCTGGGTGCTTAGAGGTAATTATCTGCTAGTTAATGACTTGAAGTATAAATTCAGTGAAAATCGGCTATTGAAAGGGAATTTCCAGAAAACGAATGTATGAGGTTTGATGTATTCTGTGTGGGTAATGTCTTAAAATCGGTCACATTCAAAATAATGCCAGTGAAATTCCACATGCAGAGTGCAAAAAAGAAATTCCAAGTCAATCCACCAACACACACCTGCTAGATATTTTTTAGTTCTGTTCCAGATTCTTGTCTCCACCACAATCTACAGTAGCATCTCTGGAAAATTTTCCAGAATTGAATTTATTGTTAATTTATTTTTTAATATATATACAGTACTGTGCAAAAGTTTCAGGCAGGTGTGAAAAAATGCTGTAAACAAAGAATGCTTTCAGAAATATAAATAATGATTGTTTGTTTATTTTTATCAATTTACAAAATACAAAGTGAGCGAACAAAAGAAAAATCTAAATCAAATTAATATTTGGTGTTACTACCTTTTACCTTCAAACCAGCATCAGTTCTTCTAGGTACACTTGCACACAGTCAGGGATTCTGTAGGATTATAGTCGGTGTCTGATCAACCAGTTTTACCAAACAGGTGCTGATGATCATCAATGTCACACGGAGGTTGAAACACAGTCACGTTTGGAACAACCGACCAGCCGAGCTCCTTCAAAAACTGTGTGCAAGTGTACCTTGGAGAACTGATGCTGTTTTGAAGGCAAAGGGTGGTCACACCAAATATTGATTTGATTTAGATTTCTCTTTTGTTCATTCACTGCATTTTGTTGATTGATGAAAATAAATGATGAACACTTCCATTTCTGAAAGCATTCTTTGTTTACAGCATTTTTTCACCCCTGCCTGAAACCTTTGCACAGTACTGTGTTTTTTAAATTTTTATATATATATATATATATAATTTTGGAGGCCAAGTTGGTGTGAACATAATTATAATCACAATCATGATTCCTCAAGAAATTTTCATGATACAAAATGTGTCGTGAAATGTAACTTTTTGGAAATGTTTTTCAGTAACGCCCTGCACTAAATGCAGTTCAACAGGACTGATTTCTACAATGCTTGTAACCATATTGCTGTTGGCTAATCATCACCTCTTTTCTTAACCTCGCATCCACTACTCTTTCCTTGTGGCTGTGGCTGATCAACTTTATCCCTCTATAGTTACTACAGCTGTGTGCTGTGCATCACCCTTATTCTTGAAAATCAGTACTAGTTCATATTTCTTCCACTCCTCAGGCATCTTTGCACTTTCCAAAATTGTGTTAAAAAATGTGGACAAAAACTCAACTTCCATCTCTCCTAAACACCCTCATTGCTCCTTCCATCCACACCATGGTAAAACAATTTAAACCCTCCTCCAATACACCTGGCCTTACTACCCTTCCATCTTGTCTCTTGAACACCCAAAATATCAACCTTCCTTCTCTCCATCATATCAGCTAATTCCCTACCTTTTCCAGTCATGCTGTCAACATTCAAAGTTCCTACCCTTCCTTCTCTCCTCCTACCTCCAGACATGCCTTCCTCCTCTTCTTCTTCTCCTTGGGCCAACAGTAGGCTAACAGCACTGGTGGTGGTCCTTGTTAACCTGGGCCTCAACTGAACCTGTATGGAAATCTCCTATGTTAATGTTAACGTTCTCTGCATATTTGATTTGGCAAAAGTTTTACACCGGATGCCTTTCCTGACTGATATAACCCTCCCCATTTATCTGGACTTGGGATCAGCATGAAGAAATACACTGGCTTGCATCCCTAGTGGCTGGATTGGTCAGTTTTGTTTGTGTCAGTGTATATACCATCATATTTACAAGCCCTAAGGCCAAGACATCACCTTTTAAATTTTTATCCTGTTCCTTAAGCCATTCCTGAAACATTTTTGCTGTGCCGCAGGGTGTCCTACCCTTACTCCTTCTTTCCTAAAAACCTCTACTCTCTCTCCTACTCTCCCACCCCTACTCCTCCTTTCCAAAAAAAAAAAAATAGTTTTATGGTGTATACTTGTTACAAGGCTCTTAGTCTGTTACTTAGATGGTACTAGCTAACCAGCAGTTACTGATCTGTGCTGGTTACCAAGATGACGATCTATTGTGGAAATTAAGCACTGTTGTAAGTCGCTCTGGATAAGAGCGTCTGCTAAATGCCGTAAATGTAATGTCTTATCCTTCTGAAAGAGGGGTACTGCCTTTAAGGAATACTGTTGGCATCAAATTGGCATGCTACAATCTTTAGGTATGTTGCTTCTTACCCTAGTATATTCTGGTGCTCTCCCTTCCCCAAGGAATTCATGCACACACTTGTCGTCCACATGTTTTAAAAGAAAACATGATGCATCAGATCAGTCAGCCTTCTTCTATGGGTTCAAGAGTACCCCTATGTGGCCATTGTAGACCCCTTTTGGCGGAAGCAATGGCACACTAGAGTCTACGTCTATGCGGGCCTCTACTCGTCATGCAGTACTGCACCATGACCTCAAACCTGTCCATCTTAGTCACTCTGAACCTTTACGGTGATTTGCACTACATCTTTTTTGTAGGTTATGTCTCTGTTACTTTTGCATACCTTTTTTTTTTTTTAAGCATTCGTGCCTTTATTTGTGCCTCCTTCTCTAATTCTTGGTCAGAAGACATATGTTCTTTGAACGGCAGGTGGAAATATTAGCTATCACTGTTTTGGTATATACAGTAATGTCCCTTCTGTACCTGTTTATGCTGTGAACCTGTGAAAAGACTTGCAGGTGTCTGGGTTTTTTCATATTATGCTCTTTTTCTCTTCTTTGCCATAGGAAGTGATCCGGTTCCTGCTGTATCTACAACAGGCTGTGCAGGTTCAGGTGGAGGCTCCGGGACTGGAGCGACCTCTCGTGCGACTCCTAGAAATCAGGGACCAGTGGAAAAGGATGAGGGGGGAAACCAAAAGCGTGCACGGAGACAGTGGGAGTCTTGGAGTACTGAGGACAAGAATAGTTTCTTTGAAGGACTTTATGAGGTAGACTTGGTTTTCATATTTGCTAAATTATTTTGATCCTGAGGAATGTTTATGGTTTGCCTTGAATAACTTTACATAAACCATTTTTAATGAAGTTGAGTAAAGAGACTTGTCTGCCTGTTAGGAAAAAAATGGATGCCCTTATTTGTAACTGATGTGCTCCTCTAAAAATGAAAACAAGCACACCTTTTACAAAATAAATAAAAAGAAAAGGATAATATGCAGATACTTTAAATCAACATTAGGGAAACTCTGCTCATGCATAATACGGTAATGCATCACCTTATTTTTCTGCCAAATCTTTCCAGTAAAATTTTTTTTTTTTAACCAGTTTTTTTTATTTACCAGCTGATGTGGATGTTTTTTGAGGTGCACATATGTATGGATTGACATCTACAGAAAGAACATATAGTTATTAATGGAAAGCACCTTTGGGTGTGATGGTAACATTGAGCACATGACAGTTTTACATGTGATTGAGTGTCTCTTTTGTGAATAGGATGAGTTGCAAATTTTCAGAGATTTCTTGCCATTTATTTATTTTTTTCTCAGCATGGGAAGGATTTTGAGGCCATTCAAAATAACATAGCTCTGAAGTATAAGAAGAAAGGCAAGCCTGCTAGCATGGTGAAGAACAAGGAGCAGGTTCGCCACTTCTATTACAGGACCTGGCATAAGATCTCGAAACACATTGATTTTAATAATGGTAAGACATACCCGTTTATGGCAAATTTAGTTTTTATTAAAGGATGTGGCTTTTAATCCAGTAAACCATTTCATTGTTGTTTTCTGCTCGTGTGATGTTCAGATGTTCATTTTCTTTTCTCAGCGTATTCTCGTGTACTCAAGAAGTCCTCCCAGGAGCTTTATGGCCTCATATGTTATGCTGAGCTCAGGAAGAAGATCGGAGGCTGTGAGTAGTACCTGTATAACTATTTCAGGGGGCAGTGGAAGTTTTTAAGTTTCATCTACCGATCCAACAATAATCACTCTGTGTTCCCATACTCATACCTGATTTTCAAGTATCTGCTGATAATAATCAGTACAAACTCCAAATTAATTAATGGTGCCTGAATTTCTGAAAAATAATTCTAATTTTGATCCATTTTTTAAAACCCATTTATTAAAAATTTAATGCTGTCTATTATTACATAATAGAGTATATGTGTAACATGTAATGGCTTTTTCTCATTTTGTCTCTCTGTTTGTTTTCTTTTCCCCTCAGTGATGGATGACAAAAATGTTGCCAAACTGAATGAGCTCATACAGCAGGGGTAAGTGTGTGTGTGTATGTATATGAGTATGAGTGACAGAATGTGTTACCATGATTCACAAAAGTAGAATTTATTGTATTACAGCTGGATGAACCTGTAACCTTTGTGTGTGGTTGTGGTTTCAGGGCCACTACAGTTCGCTCTAAAGGCAGGAACCTGAGGATCAAAGCCCCCATGTGTCGTGCACTGAAGAAGCTCTGTGACCCAGATGGTGTGTGTGTGTGTGTGTGTGTGTGTGTGTGTTTTCTATAATATGTGAGAGAAGCCTGTGTTTGCAAGTATGTCTTTGACTAATTGGGTGGGTAAAGTAAGTAGGATGGGAGTTTTGAGAGACAGCCCTGGAATGAAGAACTACAGAAGCAGAAAGTAGGTCTAGAACTGGATCGGGACATATAGGATGTCTGTAGAGGCTGTGGCACCCCTCCAGTGTGTAGGTAGGGTGAATACTGTGTTTCTATGGTTACAGGCTGTGTGGCCGATTAAAAGTGGGTGGAGATGCACATTGAGGCCATGGGCACAGTAGAGGAAGGTTTAATGGTCTCTCCTTGTTAGTCCTGATCTTTTTCCTGTTATGCTTAATTTTCTCTCCTTTTATCTATTTCAGGTTTAAGTGATGAGGAGGACCAAAAGCCAGTTAGGTTGCCATTAAAGGTTGCTGTGGAGCTACAGCCACGTAGTAACCATTCTTGGACTAAGGTTCAGAGTTTGGCACATAATCCTCGTCTCAGGTGAGTCGCGCTTTACTTCATGATTGCCTTAAACTGACATGATGCAGACAAGCGATACTTGTTTTTTTATTTATATTTTGCTCTATATTGGATGCATGGTTTAAAATGTTTTAAATGTCTAATTTTTTTTTTTTTTTTAGGATGGTAGTTGAGTTGCATAGGAAGGTGTCCAGCCTTATTGAGTTCCTGAAACAAAAATGGGCTTTTCAGGACCAAAGAATTGTATCCTTTCTAACCACTTTTATTGTATCTCTCTGTGAGGCAAAACACATTATTGATCAGTCTCTTATGTGAAAATCAATGATTGTTTCAGGATTTTAACACCAGTTAGATTCCTTTTAGCTATAATTGCTAAATCCATATTTCATGCAGATTCTACCCTTAACCCCAGTGCAGCTCAAGAGCCTGGCAGAACGGGAAGCTCTGGAGGGTGTAGCCCCACCAGGGGAATCTGAGGATTTATTTCTGTATCCAGCAGAAAACAGCACCATCATCCCATTACCAGGTGTTGCTCGTGTTGTACACTCCAAAGCCTCATGCACTGTGCACTGGCAAGAAAGTGGGCGTGGCCGTCCAGGTGTGCGAGATCTACCAGCTGCCCATATCCTAGGCATCCAAACCGTCCGTGGAACAGGGAAATTAGGCAAAGGTGGCTTAGGGGGCGGAGACTCTAAAAGGGTTGATGGACAAGCTTCCGAGGGTTCTGATGGCAACATCTCAACTTCCGGAGCAGAGAGTAATATAAATCCCTCCCAAAACACTAACGCTTCTACTCCTGTCACTTTGTCTGCATCTTCCTCCCCTTGCCTTGGACAGGAGGGCAGTGGGGCAGCAAATGGGGCAGCAAATGAGCCAGCAGGATCAACATCTATTCCAACATTATCTGGTGGAAAGGTTAAAGAAACTATCATTCAAGGGGATTCTATCCTGATAGACAGTAAAGAGGAACCTGGACCAGGAGGCGGGACCGTGACAGATGGAGCCCCACCTCCTCCCGAGCAGATAGCTCGTGTTGAGGAGACCGTTGGGTCTGGTCGTTCCCCTCAACAGATTCGTGAGGAGGGCTGGAGCTTGCAGGGCTCTGAGAATGTAACACTGGCTGAACTCTACCTCATGCTGGGCAAGCCAGGAAAACTGCAACTGGAATACGAGTGGCAGCCCAAGTCCCGTCCTTCAGTTCTTTCTCAACGCGTGCTTCATTGTCTTCTCAGGCTTGTCTCTTCAGAGGTCAATCCAAAACCTGTGAGTTGCTTTAAACTCCAAACCCTTAAAAGACCAAATACTGATAAGTTTTTCTTTTGTAAACTTCATGCTCTCTCTCATTCTCTCAGGCCCCAGATGTGTGTTCAGTTGGGACATCACCAGTGAAGCCGGGGCAGGAGGACCAGTCTCTGACTCCTCCAGGCAAACCACTCCCTCGCAGCCCTAGTTGTGGCCGACAACAACATGCAGCACGTTCCAAAATCCTTCCTAATACAGCCAGCACAGGTTTGTACTGCACCCACGTGTGTGTGTGTGTGTGTGTGGCATCCAACTTGTTGAAGAAGGTTAATGAATCCAGGCTACTGTGCCATCAGTCATCTTAGCAACACCTTAGATAAATTTATTATTATTTTTTTTCCTTCTACACAGGTGGGCGGAATCTTCCACGCTCCCTGTTAAGTGCTGGAGGTGATGGTGATGGAGGTGTGTTTGCTGTACCTACAACCCTGCCGCCCAACAGCTCCCGACACTCACGCATGTTTTCTCCCAATAAGGAGGCAGAGCTCGCCTTCCGCCAGCAGCTGGATTCGATCAGTGTAAGTGGGTTCCTAATTTAGAATTCAGGCCGGGCAGAAATTGTTGTACTAACTAAATCCAACCATGGATTCTGTTAAATACTAGTTTTGCCAAAAGTTGGTTGCTTTAAAAAATGCATATAAGATTTATGTATGAAAGGTAGCGCCACAATTCAGTTCCACATTTTATTAATAAGAGTTGATTGTGGATAGAGGTGTTTTTTTAAAAAGAAAAAAAAAGTTATTGAATCTTTCTTGCCCTTTTAACAATATTAGAATTGGAGTAGTTGTTTTCACTTTTTTTGTGTGTGTGATGTTGGTCATGTTAAAGATTTTTTCCTAATGATGTTTATAGTGTGCACCTAATGTGCACTGGCAAGATTAACATTTAGGGACTCACGAAGTTAGACAGCCTCTCGGAGGCACCATGGCACTGCAGGGACAGCACAAAGAACCAAAAAAGTGTGGCAAAATTTAAAGCAGGAAGCAAAGCTTAATTTGTGTTTCCAGTTGTAGCATTAGCAAATAAATAAATAAAGCAAAACAAACTTATTTCTGGTAGAAATGAAAAGGAAAAACCAATGACTCTTCTGAAAAATCATAAAAATATTTTTTTAAAAATGAAGTCCCTGAAAGAGCAGGTCTTGTTTCCTGCTTCCAAAGCACAGGCAAAACAGAAAGTTTGAAAACTACTGAATTTTGTGTCCTGTCTGCTCCTGCTGCCTCGAACTAAAATTCACATGGACATTTGTCTCGCCAACTTCAGCACTCACATTACACAACTACATTGTGTACCATCATCTTAAGTGAATTAAAGTCTTGTTACTGTTTTTTTTATATACTTTTTATAATTTATGGCTAAGAAAAATAAAGCTCTGAACCTGCTCTTCATTCAGTTGGGACTTTGTTTTTTCTCTTCAGCCAGACATTTTTCTACTCAAGCCAAGAAGACCAGGCAGAGGACGTCCTCTGAGGAAACCGCTTGTTGTGCAGGTGAGACAAGCAAAAAAAATCAAAAGGAACTGCAAAGACAATAAGAGTAGAAATAAAAATAAATCATCATGATATTGGTTGAAGGATTATGTCAAATTTGATTCTTAAGAGCTCACTTGCAGCCAGCGGATATTATAAGCATCTCTTTGTTTTTGCTTTGCAGAGAACTTTGCTGCCTCGAACAACAGGAGATACTTCTCAGCATGTGTGCTCCTTCTCCATTTTCTCTAATTCTTCAGCTACTGGTAACATACAAGCACACAGCATGTCTAGCTATATTTGTTCGCTGGCAATTTATCAAACAAAAACACAGTTTTTCTGTTCAATTTTGTTGTTGGTTTTTTTAGGAACGGGTTCTTTTCGACCAATCCAAACTCGGCCATCAACACGTCCTCTTCCCCTCAAAGCCACTCCCACTACAACGAATCCTGCTCCTACAACTCAGCTTTCGAGTAAGATTGCTGTAAAATCACTTAACCCAGACATCTGTACTGGTAAAATTTAGAAACCTCCTTTCAGAGTAGCTTCAGCTGCTATCATTATTTATTATATTTCATATTATTTTTATATATATATATTTTTTTTATTGTAGAGTACATTTTTATCTGTGTGTGTGCTGCAGGTGCAATTGACCTGGCTGCAAAGTCTGCAGGCATTATACCAGAAAGCCCCTGTCGAGAGTTGGAGGTGGCTGGTCTAGAGCCTAGCCTCATGGGGGCTGATAACCCCACACCACCTGTGCCTACTGCACCGGAACCTGAGGTGCCCCCACAGGAGTCAGAGGTAAGTGACAGAAATGAAAGAGAAATGAACCTTTCACTTCAAATTTTTGTTTCTGTTGTCAAAACCTTACTTCATAAATTCAGTACTCATGTTGTTTCAGTGGGGGGAAAAAGGCCTTGTCTATTTTTTACTTTGTGCCTTTTTTTTTTGCTTTTGTTTATTTTACATAATTCAAAAACATCCTGCTGTTTAGATTGTGTATCTTATGATAAATGTTCTAATAAACATTGTAATTAAATTGTATTATATTAATTAATACACAAAGTTAAAAAAGATTTCCTTGTTTAGAGATTAATTCATGAAACATTGTTCTAAAAGTGAAAATTTTATATATGAAAATTTTAGTTTAATATAGGTTTTTTTTTTTTCTTCTTCTTGCTGCTTTTTTTTTTTCTCTAGGGTTCCTTGCAAAATGGTGTTTCTCCACCATCTCCAGGGGGTGGTGACTCACTTTTGGCACCTCCAAGTGTAGCTTCCCTATTAGACATTTCTCTACCTGGTCCTCCAGATGAATCCCTCCCCTCTGGAGAGCCCCACACTCATATCAGTGACACCATTATCGAGCTTGCCATCAATTCTGCTCACTATGGTAGGTGTGAATTAATGTACATTTGAATATCAAACCAAAATACTAGAACATGTTTCCTGAACAAGAATCAAGCCTGATCAAAATCTGTATTTTTCTTCCAGTGGAAAATATCATGTTGTAGTGCAGAATTAGGTCTAGTCTTGTGTGTGAAACCAACTAAAGTCCAATTTTAGGTTTTGTAATTAGTGATAAATTCAACATGTTATGTCAAGTTTGTCACTGTTAATTACACAAGATGCCTGGATAATAGGAAGTCATCCTGTAGTTCCTAAGCATTAATGTCTCTTTTTACATAAGTGAAAAAATATATCCTTCTTGCCATGTTTTATGTAGTGATTAAGCCACTGTAGCCCAGCTTTTAACTTTATTTCATTTTCTCTGCCTTTTTCTTTCTAAGGGGATGGTTCATCTCTTTCTCCTCCAAAACTAAATGGAAGTGACCGTTCTAAGCTCCTCCCCTCACCCAGTGACAGCCCGGCTCATAGCTGGATGCCATCTCCTACGCATGACCCCCAGTGGTACCCCAGTGACTCCAGTGATTCAACTCTGGGATGCCTTCTCTGTGGGTGCCATGAGTTTACTCAAGCAAGACATGATTTCATTTGAAGTTGATTAAAACTTGACACATATGATTGACAAAGTGTCAAGACAGATGAAAGCACACAAAGTTCTCTAGATGCACAACGAGACACAATAGCTACTTATTTTATTAAACTTTGCAAAAGTCTTATATAGATCTCAAAAAGCTGAAACAATGGTTATGTACATTTTCTTGCTGAACAATCTAGACTAGCTTGTTTTGCAAGCTTGGTTGCCTGAGTGGTTGATTATTTGTAAGAAAGTGTGCTTTGTGTCATTTGTTTAGAGTTGTTCATGTATCCTCTTATATTCTATTTTGCATCTGCTCAATCCCCCACTAAGGTTGCTAAGCATCTTTGGAGCCATTTGTGGAACACTATTAGGAGGTTAAATTATGAACTCATGACAATTTAAAAAGTCCATGTGCCTTAATCTTAATTTAGCCGAGCACCTTCAGTAATTTTGAGTGTCCATTGTACTAATTATTGGGTGATTTTTGAGCAAGTTGAAGCTCTCTGTTTTATTTGGCACAATCTCAGGAAAACCTGAAGTTTTCTAGGTCTGTATTTGAGACAGATTGATTGATTGATTGATTGATTTTTTAACTTAAGAGCATGTGTGTCAAGGCTAGCTCTCGGATTTACGCATGCTGAGTTTGGTCTCAGCCCTAATCTAACACACCTGATCCATCCACAGATGCCAGGAGCATGTGCACATGGCAGGTCATTCCTGACGTCTTTGCTGGTTGTGCCACAAGTTTTTGCTGGGTAGCTTGGCACAAGCATTTTGTTTGGAATGAAGCAGCTTTATTTGAAAATATTTTTGGACTAACCTGTCCATAAAGGATTTTTAGGTTTTTTGTGGCAACCATGCTAAAGCATGTCAAACGAATTGAGCATTTTACGTGAGCATAAAAGCACTGCAGATGTTATTGGTCAACGGTGGTTGACAGACACGTACCAGTGAAGATGTTTATCATCACTCTGTGTATGTTTTGTGTCAAAGGCACGTATGTTAATTTAGGGTTGAAAATTTTGTGGAAGGATACATCTTTTGAGTGTGTGGTTGGGCAACCCTGAACAACAGGAATCAGTCACGTTATAAACGGAAGCTTTACAGTTATATAAACTCATGTACTGATGAATCTTCTATGTTTCCTCAACACAGCAAGCCTGGTGTCTCCTGATAAGACTCGTAGGACTGTCCTCCCCCCAGTAGAGCCCTCCAGTGGAACAGCCTTGCTAGGCCCCAGCCTGCTGGACAGCAACTCCCATGATTCATTTCAGGCTCGTGGCCTACCTGATGTCGTTGAGGTGAGAGTGAAGCTGTGGCTCAAAATATATACACTCTCAAACTGTGATTTGTAAAATGTAAATGGAGTGGTGTATCCAGTGTTTTCCATTGACCAAATGAAAAGTTTTATTTGTTGGTTGATTTGTTGAATACGATGCTACCTCTCAGATTAATGTCAAGGGGTCACTAACTATGTACAAATTACAGCTTTTTTAATATGCAGCTGTTACTTTAGCTGTACTAAAAGTAATTGGACACTTGCTTTTTGTGGGTTGGAGTAGAGCCCGTTTCAGGATTGCAGGCATAAATCATGTCTATATAAAAGGGGCAGTCAGAAATCCAAAGCCACCTCAGCTGTGAAACATGGTGGTATGGATAAATTCGGCCACGGGGACCTGGCTAAATTAATAATGTGACTTCCTACTGTGGAAAGAGAGAAATTTTTGAGTGTACTCAGTCTCCCCCTGAGGCTGGAGGGTCTTGCTCAGGAACGCAGTGGAGGTAGTGCGAGAGGTGGGATTTGAACTGTGGCCTCTTGATCCATAGGACCAACACAATGATTATAAAATCAGCCAACCTGAACCACACTCGGAGCATAATTTTACTACTGAAACTACACTGAAAACACTTATTGACCAAATAAGCCAAAGCTGATGAATAATAGTAATTAATTGTACATAGTAATTGATTTCAGTTAGTGTGTGTGTGTGTGTGTGTGTGTGTGTGTGTGTGTGTGTGTGTGTGTGTGTAATAAAATGAAGTTTGGTTAGCCACAATGATTGTGGTGAAATTGTGACGTCTAAGTTTTAAGGCCTGCTATATTTCTGCTTGCAACCTACTTTTAGTACTGTGGTCTGAACTTGAACATTTCATACATCTAACTGAATTAAGCCAAACCCACATTAAAATGTGATCCTTATTCTATCATCACTTAATACAGAATAAGCAGCTGACGCTTGAAAGCAGCAATAACTTATGTACAGTTGAGGCCAAAATTATTAGCCCCCCTTATGAAATTAGACCACACTCTTGATTTCTCCATGAAAATGACCACTAACAACCAGTGTTTATTTTGGAAACAAATACACAATGAAAAAAACCCAATGTCCACAAAGTTTAATTAGGATATTTTGATACACAGAGTTGAAACAAGAAAGGGCAAAAATTAGACTATATTAGCCCCCTGGCCATTAATAGTCAATAGTGTACCCTTTCTGAGCCACAACTGACAACAATCTCTTAGAGTAGTTCTTTACTAGGTTGGCACAGGTTTCCTGAGGGATTTTGGCCCATTGTTCTAGCTGGTCCAAATTGCATGGTTTCCGAGCATGGACATTCACTTTGAGCACCTGCCACAGATTCTCAATAGGTATGAGGTCTGGGTTCTGTATGGGCCACTCCAGGATCTTGGTTTTGGTATCCTTGAGGAACTGTTGGAATAATTTCGATGTATGCTTTGGGTCATTGTGTTGTTGGAAGACCCAGCGACGAGCTAAGCCTAGACTACGAGCAGATTTCTGCATATTCTTCCTCAAAATGTCAACATAATTTTCTTTTATCATGATGCCATGCACCAGAACAAGGCTCCCTGTGCCTGGGGCTGAAAAACAGCCCCCACAGCATGATGCTCCCGCCACCATGTTTAACTGCGGGAACTGTGTTCCTAGGGTTGAAGGCCTCACCCTTTCTTCGCCAAACATGAGTAACATCCATGTGCCCAGACAGTTCCAGTTAAGTCTCATCAGACCAAAGCACAGACTTCCAAAACTCCATCTTTACCTTTCAAATGTTCACGGGCAAACCTCAGTCGAGTTGTGATGTGCCGCTCTTTGAGTAAAGGCGTTCTTCTGGGACGATGGCCCTGAAGTCCACCACGATGAAGAGCTCTCACAACTGTGTTCCTTGAAGCATCAGCTCCAGAAGAGGCAAGGTCCGCAACAATCATGTTGGCAGATGTGCGGAACTCCTTGCTGACATCTCTGACTATTTTCCTTTCCAGAGTTCTTGAAATCTTGTGGCTACGGCCACAGCCAGATTTTTCTGACAGAATTTGTCTCTTTGTACTTGTTGGTGCAACGTACAGCAGTTCTAGACACTATGAATCACTTGGAAATGTCAGCGTAGCCTTCCCCCTTATCATGAGCCTCTACTATCTTCTTTCTGAGCTCCAGACTGACTTCCTTTGTCTTTGGCATGGTGAGTAACAGTAGTCCCTCTCGTGTGTTCAGGTGCCCTGTTCCTTGGAGTCTTTTTATGCTGATTGAATGTTGTTAGGAAGCCAATTGACTGCACAGGTGTGCTTTCAAAGCTGATTGGTTAATTACTGTAGGTGTGTTTTGAAAGCAAACATTCACATGGGGCTAATATTTTTGACCACCCCATTTTTTACAATATTTGATATAAAGCAAGCCTAAAAATGTAGTTTATATTACAAAATGGTCCAAAAGCTACTAAATAGCACTGGTGAATGTTTGCTTATATCAAGTTTCATCAATGCTGCAACCACTGGACAGAAGTTTAGAAAAATGTTCCATAACTCCACTCCAACAGCAGGAGAGCTAAAGTTAGCTGTCCAAACTGATAAACTCTGCCTTAAACAAGTTATTCATGAGTCACCGTTTTCAGAAATCCACATTTGAAATTATTTTAATGTTTAACATTAGCTAAGAAGAACAAAGTAAGGAGGGGAAAAAATGAAGATGGGGAAATGCAGGGTCAAATTTAAGCAAGGATGAAAATGTGAAAGCTGATGTGAGTAGTATGCTCTCCCCAGGTCAATGAAGTTTTTGTAGCCTACTTATTTTTAGAATGTTATCATTGCCTTATTATTCTTTGTTTTGGCAGATGGATACTCAGCTTGCCTGCATGATGAGTGAGAGCAGTGTCGACTACATTGCCCGCTTCAATGACCTTGCCCAAGAGTTATCCGTCTCAGAGCCGAGCCTGCCCCCTCCAGGAGTCTGAAATGAAGAGGGTGTTCTGTCGCTGCGTTAACATTCCCGCTTTTAAGGTGTCTGGACAGAACTCCAGTTCCAGAAACCCAAACGCGTGATACAGTAGAAGAATTCCAGTCCCCTGTGTGCGTGTGTGAGTGTGTCTTTCAGCTTGTTGAAAGTGCAATAAACACAGCCATGGTCCTAAAGTGCTTTCAGGATCATATCTGTGCACACCCATCATCTTGTGGCAACCCATGGAGCAGTCTTCAAAAGCCACACTCTGGACCCCCTTTTTTTTTTTTTATAAATACAGTTTTGTTTACAAAGCAACCTCGTGTACAGAAAATGAAGATCTGCCATATCTGAAGAAATATTGCCTCCTTTTAGATCTGTTTCCTTTCTCTTATGTCCGTCTCTCTGTCGTTTGAGTGTTTGTGTGTGCAATGCACATGCATGTGCCTGTGTAAAGAGCCAAGGATGCTTTTGTGTGTTTGTCTTGTTACTTTGTGGATAATACAAATCTGCCTTTGATTATCCTACGCAAAATGCTGAAAAAGCCATAAGGGTGCATGTGTATATGTACGGGTGTACATATAGTACACATCCATGTACAGTTTCTTTTTGTTTTTTTTGTTTTTTTGGATTGGCTTTATCTTTAATCTTGAGTATCTGAAGATTTATTGAGAAAAGGACTATTTATTAAGGAAAATGCTAGAACTAATTGGATGTTTCATCAACACTGAAAACAAAAAACTACTACACATTCAGGGCAAGTGTATTAAATAAAAAAAGATACTACCCTTGTACCTTCCTTATAGTTATAAAATAACTGAATTCCATTTGGTTTGATTATTAGTATTCACAACACTAAGTTGTTATTTTCTACTTTGAAAGCCAGTAATGGGATGTTTGAATGGCCACTAACTCTATCCTGTGGCCTCTATCTCTGTCTGTCTGGAATGAATGTGTAATATTGTTTCTGATGTAAATAGATCATAACAGATTCCAGTATTCACAGCACTTTTTTATAACATACTGTAAATTATTTGGATTATTTATTAATTTACACATTGCAACAGTGATTTTTTAACTTCAGAAGCATCTCCTTTCTGCTGTTTTAAAGATCCCTGCATTTGTTAAAAAAAAAAAAAAAAGGGTTTTACTCCACCATGTAAAAACAAAACAAAACAAAAAAAAAAATATAGAGAGTTCCAACCTGGTTCTGTGTCCCTTAATGTTTGCTTTTTACCAGATGGGGGTAGACGTTACTATTATGGTTGTTGTGTTGATTATTAGAGGTAGCATTAGTATAATTATCTGAGCATTGAAAGAACTGAAATTGTTTATTATAAGCTTTAGTTGATACTGGAAGTAAAGGCTTCCTAAAAATTGCCATTGAGTTTGTCATTGAGTTTGATCTGTAATCCTGAAGTCTGAGGTGAAGCGTCATAGTTCAGTATCATTCATGTGCCTTACTTTGAGGAATGGTGTTTTTATGGCGATGCCACACCCCAAATTCTGAAGCACTTTAAATCCTAGGGCTGATTCATGTCCTCTTCTTTATACACGTGAAATAGTCCCACCCTGCCTGGCACCTGACTTCTCTAGCTGAACACAAATCTGAAGGATGGACACAGGGGTCATCAATCTACATGATGGGTTTCCACAGTGCTTATTTTATTGTAGTTTGGGGTATTTAAACACTTTTGCATTCCCGTAATATATTTTCTGCCATTTTCTCCAAACATGAAAAATGTGGCTCCTATAAAGTGTAGGAATGTTGCACTATTTTCTCACCATATATCTTCTTTAGGTCTCATATAGATGCTTGGTTATATAGATACTTCCTCGTTCTTGGAAGTTTAAGTAGTATTACTGTTATCATTAACATTACTATTATAGACGTAGTAGCAATAAGTGTAGTAGTATTACCATTTTACTTGAAGTGTTCTTGCTATTAGAAGCAGTATAAATAGAATCAGCAGCATTATTGCCACTGCTATTAGTGTTTTAATAAGTAGCAGTAGTATTTCCAATATTACAATATTCGATGTCGATTTGGCCCCGCCCACAGTTCTGATTGGTTTACGGGGCCACACACGCCTGCGTCATTTCCGCGTGTGCACGCCCGGCTCTTGGCTTCCTGTAAGTAGCAGTTCGGTGATTTGCACTTTAAAAGAGTCCTCGACTCCGTGTACAGAAAGACTTATGTTTATAAATTATATATTGTTTCCAGCGTGGGCTCGGTTGTAGTTTGACCCAAGTGGTCGTTTGTAAACACGGAGATCCAGGCTAAACCTGACCCACGGGTTACTATGGTTGCCTGAGAGTCCGGTCCTTATAACGGAATAGTTATCGAGTCTTTGAGGCACAGTTTACATTTACCGTTTAAGTTCATTAATCTCGAGCTTGTGGAGTTGATAGACTGCATCTGGAACACAATAAGTTGGAAACGTACGCTGTGCCAGCATTAACCCACTTGCTTTGCGTTTCCATGCAAATACGATGCTCGTCCGTTTATTACGCGACACGCCCCCTCGGTATTCGACACGCCCCCTCGGTATTCGACACGCCCCCTCGGTATTCGACACGCCCCCGTTATCATTTTCAGCGTTAACATGTGTCTCAAATCGCATATTGGTTTACTCGTTCACTAGCCATTATATAGCAGAGATGCTCAATTCTCAATCGGGCAGCGATGGCCTAGTGCCTAGTGCTGATCCTGTGTTGGCCACAGGATCAGAAGATTGTGGGTTCAAACCCCTTACCAGTAGGTTGCCCTGAGGTACCCTTGAGCAAGGTACCAGCCCTGTCACTGCTCCCTGGGTGCTTTCATAGCTGCCCACTGCTGCACGGTGTTTGCATGGGTTACATGCAGAGGTCCAGTTTTGTTGTGGTTCACGGTGTGCTGTGACCTCACAATGATAAGAATAGTCACTTTCACTTTCTATCATTTTGATTGCCTAAAGAAATGTCATTTATTTATTGTCCATATGAAAGGAAGTATTATTGTTTATTTGTGTAGTTTCAGTTTAAAGTTATAGAGAAAAAAAAATGTTGTGGGATAGACAAGTTTGAAAAAAGTTCATGCATGTTGTTCCCAAGGTCAATAAGTGATTGTGTTAAAAAATCTTAACACTGATTAAAATAATCAGGATTATGATTTTTGCCATAACCGAGCACCACTTTGCAAAGAACTTTCTAACATTTTCCCAATTAAAGTGAAAGTGGCTACTTTGTCATTATGAGTAGAGTAGAGTAGAGCAGAGTGATCTTTTATTATCCCATGAATGGGAAATTTGGGCGTTACAGGGCTCTTATAAAAGTGACAGGTGTACAGAAGAAGAAAAGAAAAAAATATATAAAAAAATATAAAGATATAGAGAAAGAGGAACAAGTACAGGAGAAAAAGTAGAGGAGCTATAAATAAATAAACAATAAATGATAAATTATCTATCTATCTTTCCATATATATATATACATATACATATCTACAAGAGTGATAATACACGGTAATAAATAAGTTTGAATAAATTATAAATATAAGTAAACAAGTAGCAAAAAATATAAATATAAATGTAAATGTAATAATAAATGTAATAAATAATAAATGTAGTAATGATAAATATAATAAAAATATAATAATAATAAATAATAATATACAATACATTATTATTAATAATAATAATAATAATAACATACAATAATATATAATATAATATATAATAATAATAATTAACAAGTAGTGTAATGTTATGTTATGTTGAGTTGTGGAGTCTGATGGCTGCAGGTAGGAATGACCTGCGGTAGCGTTCTTTCTTACACTGCGGGTGAAACACGGCACAGCACACAGTGAACCACAACGAAATTCAGCTTCTGCTTTTTTCACCCATACACACTGTGCAGCAGGGGGCAGCTATTTTAAGTGCCCGTGGAGCAGTGACGGGGACGGTACCTTGTTCAAGGGTATCTCAGGACAACCTACTGGTCTGGGATTTGAACCCATGAACCCTTCTGATCCTGGGTTCAACTCCCTTACCACAGGAAATGTCAACAGTTGTAATAAGCGCTATAAAAATAAAATGCATTTTTGAACGTTTGCATTTTGACTACTTTTCAGTTTTAAACAGAGTAGTGATTCTCAGTATAGTAGCTGTGCTTCAGACAGGGAGGGGATTTGCGGATTATTCCTTTACATTTTACCTGTTGCAGCAAGTGACCTCTCACAAATTAAGATTTTTTTTTACATGAATTTAAGATTAAGGTAGTGCATCCTATCCTAAGAGATAATTTACAAAGCCACAGTCAGTTCTGTCCAATAGGGAGAGAGAAGGGATATTCCTTTCAGGCAGTGCCAGCTTTTCATTTAAATTAACCAGCTTATTGAGCAATCCTGCTTTGTGAAATACCCTCCCCATGCCTAATGTGCCTGTTTCACTACTGCTGTTTGTGACAGACAGTTAAGGGGGAAGGGAGACTGTAGTAAAAGAAGGTCAGAGTACGCTACTTTGATATGCTGATGTTGGAGATAAAATAGTTGTGTGAGTATTTCTTTATGAGTTTGCATATGTTGATGTTTCCTCAGAAGAATGGAACGCTTGACCGGAGCAGGTGTGGGTCCGCTGGCCGTAGGTGCAGTTGGGCTGCTGGTCCTGTTGAGACTGATCCAGAGAGCAAGAGGCCGACAGATTGTACAGGATAAAGTCGTGGTCATTACAGGAGCTAGTTCTGGCCTGGGCAAAGGTAACAAGCACATTTACACCAGCCAACCACCTTGCTGGACACACCTGTCTTTTAGGCATAACTGTGTTATCTTAGAAACTACAGCCCACAGTGTTTTGTAATGATAGCTATGCTCTGTTCCTTGCAATGAATATTAAGTAAATACTGAGTGTGTGTGTACACGTGTGTGTTTTTCTCCCAAGAATGTGCACGGGTGTTCCATGCTGCAGGGGCCAGACTTATTCTATGTGGACGAGACTCGAAGAGGCTGCAGGAGGTTGTTCAGGATTTAATGGCGGTGACAGATGGTCAGAGAAAGGTACACACACTCGTGCACATGCAAATACAGCCCCCTTACTATTTTATTTTTCACATTTTTTTTGCATCATCTTACTGCAACTGAATGGAAGATCTGTCTAATATGCTTTGCAATTTGAAATGTACACTCTTCAAAATAAAAGGAGGAATAAAAATGAGTGATATCTCAAGATTGGATGTTTGTTCCGCCCAGACATATACACCCTGTACCGTCACATTTGACCTCTCGGACATGGACACAGTTGCCAGGGCGGCAGTGGAGATTTTGAAGTGCCACGGTCATGTGGACATCCTCATTAACAACGCAGGCATTAGTTACCGTGGCAACATCTTGGACACCCATGTCTCTGTGCAGAGAGAAGTTATGGAGACCAACTACTTTGGCCCTGTTGCTCTGACCCAAGGTAACAGCTGAAAAACAGACCTTTACATTTGCATGGCTGGGAAACCATTTGTTATAGAAATAGTATTTTAGGTCTGTAAATAGAAGAGCCATGCAGGTTGGTGAGATTCATTTATCAGCAACACCCTGAAAGTTTTGTGTCTAGATTCTGCAAAGCTGCTGATTTGTAACAACTGTAAAAAGCTCTGCATATAAAGCCAACTTGGCTTATATATGTAGTGTAGAGTGGAGTGCAACAGGTAGTTCTGTGAATTTTAGATATATTCTCTCTACACTATATGTTCTGTTCAAACAATCAGCAAGACAATTATCAGGAGTATATCACAACTCTATAATTTAGATAAATAATAAAACTGATGTTTTGCTAAATAACATTAAATATATGCAAAGGTTTAGACACTTAAGTGTTTTTGAAAATGGCTTCTTTTGGCAAAATGCTTAAATAAATGTAGGGCAGCAATGACCTAGTGTTTAGGGACTAGGCCCCAGGATCAGAAAGTTGTGGGTTTGTGAGGTACCTTTCCCTTCACTGCTCCCCTTGTGTTTTAAATAGCTGCTCTCTTACTACCCAAATAAAAAGCTTTTTAAATGGATTTTTCTTAGGTGGCTGAAACTTTTCCACAGTACTGTGTAAAATACCAAGTATGTGCCTGAAGCTCAATCATGTGAGTTAATGAATAAATTCATGCTTATTTTCTTTTTTCCCCCCCTTTTCCTCTTTAGCCATTCTTCCCTCCATGGTGGAACGAGGCAGTGGACATATAGTTGCCATCAGCAGTGTGCAGGGAAAGATTGCCATCCCTTATAGATCTGCTTGTGAGTAAACAGACATAGAGACTGAGAATAATCTACCTGGTTTAACTCAGAAGAGGCCTGGAGAAACATGTTAGGAATTTGATTTAGGCCATCACGTTCTTCTTGCAATCTATACAAAAAGACCAATATAGTTTACACATATCAGTGACTGTATCACAAATATTTGTCATACACATTAAAATCATTTTTAAGATCGTTAGATCTCTCAAATATGGTAAATCTGTATCTAGAGTTCTATAGAGGTATGATCCGTGTGCCATGTAGTTTTTGTTTTGGTTTGATTTCACACTTAAAGTTGCAGGCAGCGGCTCAATTGTCTATAAAAATCTGGAAAAAATTCATTTCCAAGTGTAAACACGCTTCTGTCTAAAAGGACGATGAATGTCCAGGTACTGTTAACTTGCCAAGCTTCTAAACCATGTGTGGAAATGTGTTGTTTTTAGATGCAGCATCCAAGCATGCAACGCAGGCCTATTTCGATTGCCTCCGAGCAGAAGTGGAAGGGTTCGGTTTACAGGTGTCAGTCATCAGTCCTGGATACATTAGAACCAACCTTTCCGTCAATGCGGTCACTGGAGATGGATCCAAATATGGAGGTGAGGCAATATTCATCTTTAATTATCACAATGTAATGTTTTACTCCACTTAAAACCTTTCCAACCCAGCAGTGCTCACACAGTGAATAGGTCACTCTGGTCCTTTTTACTAGTTTTATAACTGGTTATTTATAACATATGTTTATAGGTTGATTAATATAAACCATTACTTAAAAAAAAAAATTAAACCATGTACAAAAACTGTAGAAGGTAAAGTGGGACCAACATCAGAAACAGAAATAAGGTGCTTTAAGTAACAGATTTAATCAGAATTAGATTATTTTTATTTATTTATTATTTTTAACTCATAGATCTGAATGCTTAAGGTTTTGAGTTTAAAAGCAAACATTTATTAAAAGCCCTTCTTTTGAAACCCTTTTAATGGATTTTTCAAATCAATGCCACTTTTCTTTGGATCAGATAGTGCTTGTATCAGGGCTACTGTTAGAGAATTCAGCTTTGCTTTGTGACCAGAAATGATGGTTTGGATGAAAGGATTGTTTGATTATACTTCAGATGCGACACAGAGATGTCGCTTTGTAATGCACTTGCTTTTTTTGACTAATTTGGTCCTCGCTAGTGATGGACAAGACCACAGCATTAGGACGAGAACCTGCAGAGGTGGCCCATGCGGTCCTGAAGGCTGTCCGCTACAGACAGAAAGACATTTTGTTGGCCGGACCTCTGCCCACTCTTGCTGTCTACCTCCGCACTCTCTGGCCCGCTGCCTTCTTCAGAGTGATGGCATCTCGTGCCAAAAAAGAACAGAGGATAAAAGAACAGTAAACACAGCCGTTAAAGCCGGAAAAGTTTTTTCTTCAGTAAAGTGCTGTGGGTGTGTTTTAACATGTCTGATACCATTTTTATTGTGCGATGTCATGCATTTAAAAAAGCTTACAGTATTTGTATTTCTAAGAAATACAGGCGTTAGAGATTGCTGGAGGGCTGATAGTAAACAATGAATAAAACCTGGGTATTTAAGGTAAAAGGTCATCAAGTCTTTTTCTGAATTATCCCCCAAAATTCCTCTTTGAGGAGTCTTACTGTCCTAACCACTTGTCGGTAATTTGTCCTTTAACCCAGTGGTCCCAAACCTTTTTTGCACCACGGACCATTTTCATGTAAAACAGTATTTTCATGGATCGGCATAGAAACAGCCAAAAACAAAGAGCATAAAAATCTGATTGTTTTTACTGATGTTTGCAAGCTTGTGGGCTTAATTTTTGACCAAATAAAAGAGTTTTTAAGACTCTGTGCGGCCCGGTACCAAAGGACCCAGTGGGGCCCGGTGGGGACCACTGCTTTAACCCATTCGTTCCCTTTCAGACCAAGCAGTGCTCAATAAACACTGCCTACTTACAGTGATGGCTTGGCATGAAATAAAATGCAAACAATTTTCCTACCAGGATGCAGTTATTTTTAGTTTTGCATGTGAAGCCAACCAAGCATTGTGTCAACAGGTTTGCTTAATTAGATTTTTGTATGAAATACTGTCGAAGATAAAATGGTAAAAATTGCAGCGCAGTCACCATTCAGGTTTGAACTAGTGTTTGGAAGGCAACTCAGCAGTGTCAACAAACTGATAATTTAGTCTGTTCAAATCTATTGGTTTCTAGTTCTGCATTAACCCTGTATCTCCAGTGCAAGATTAAAAATCTAAATGTCCTGGTTGATCCAACCAATCTGCAACCAGGAGGAAAACTGTTTAAATAATTTGTCTTAATTATTTTATTTAGAAAATATAGATACTAGTCAGTTTAAAGTGTAATGTAGTGGACTTGTAACACTCAACTTTCCTGTCTTCCTGCACTTTTCTTGGTGGACCAGCAATTTTAGATGACCTTTCACTAAGCAGGTGACCTCAGCCATGTCTCTGAGTTGTGGGAGTAAGCAGTATTGTGCAGTTTCCACTCCTCTAGCCTGTGGTCTAATTCTGCTCTATACCACCTACTAGCAGTTCACTAACCCAATTATCTTCCCCTTGAGATTAAAGTGAGGAGAGAACAAAAGAAACAGATGCTACAACCAGCTCTGATGCAAGAGTTCAGTAGATAATCAGCACATTTTGCACATCTTAAAGCACAGAATGCAACTTTTACAAAAAGGTTTTGCATTTACAGTTTGGTGACCATGTACGGTGGAAATAAGAGATGAACCCTTAATGGAAGGGTATGCTGAGAAGGAACCTCAAATACAGTAATTTATTCCAAAACTGGGCTTAATCTGTGTTCGGAAAACAAGCTCCAAGTCTGAAAGCAAAACATCTGCTCCCAGCTCCCCAGCTTTCGTTGGGAGATTTCAGCTTATCAAATGACTAAAACAGCACACTAAACTGTGTTCTTTAACGCTGGATTTTTTCCATTCGCTATAAAGTGTGAATGTGGCTAGTGATCTGCTACGGTTCTCCTTTCTCCTGAACTCTCAAGGACATTTAAATAAACATCCATTGCTATGAACTACCCTCATAAAGAGTTCTCCTGAAATATTTTGTAAACAGCCAGGTTGCTAACTGAATTTATAGTGCCAATAACTAATTTTTAGATAGACTGTTGTCACCTAGCTGTCATCAACCCAGGTTGTTTAGACTGAGTTTGGCTTGAGCATTACGCTAGTCCTAAAAAGGACTTTTGCAGGATAAAGTAACAGTTCATTTATGAAACCCCCACTCAAGTCTCAATGAAAACCACTGGCCAGAAGTATTCATCCCCTGCCTTTTACGCTTTTCAAGTTTACACACACACACACACACACACACACACAAGCACCGTGCTCAGCAAAAGCAACATGATGTGCTTAAGTCTCTTCTACATAATATGGGTTGGCAGAATCTCAAAGGCCTTTATCACAATGTAAAATCCATTCTGTGAGGTGTTTGATTTACAGATTAGATTAATGCTTTCCTTGACCACGTACACTGAAGTGCCATTTACTGACCCCAATTCCAAGAGGATATTTACTAAGTCTCTAGCTTACTGAGCATTATCTGTTAAGTGAACTGCACCACTAATACCACATAGACCTTACTAGTTACACCTGAAAACCGTGTGCACAATACCTGCCTCTACATTGTATGAATATTGCCATGCAGATAAGTTAATAACATAAAATCATATGCAAAGGTTAAGGCACCTATGGTTAAATTACTTTTTGCTGATTCCTGAAAAAGGAATACATATCCTCTACAGTGAACACACCCTTACACATTTAAATGTACAATTAATGTTTATTAACAAAGAAAATGTAGCATCTTATTATGGCACATTTCATATTATATATATATATATATATATATATATATATATATATATATATATATATTTATTATATTCAAATTTGTTATATTTGGTGAAAGCCATATCATATGCCATATTATTGTTCCCTGTAGAGGATTTGCTCACTTATTTTAATGTATGTTTGTGCACACGTTAATCATATGGAAAAGAACAAAAACCGAAGAGGTTAAAACGATCAAAGAAATGTTGGCAGAGATTGCATTGAGGTTAAACTCCTACTGTTTAATGAAAAGGTGATGCGCCAAGGCAGGGTACAGTAAAACTACATAGGGAGGAGGGGGAGACAGGGTTCAAAGGTCATACTTTAAAACACGTCTGTCTGTTGGCCTGTCCAGCACACGCTACCGGTCCGACGGGTTACTGCCCAGCTGCAGGGTGCTCAGCGTGTGCGGCAGGGGCGAGGCAGAGGGCGAGGCCTGGAGAACGCCAAGGAACCGGGAGGTACCGGTGATGGGAAGAGTGCATTGGTGATGTCACTTAAGTACAGAAAAAAAAGGAACGAATCTTGCTTCTAGTTTTACTGTGAACCCCCTGAGCCATCTTGTCTCATCATCCTCCTGTCCTGTTTGGTTGCTCTTCCACCGCTTGAGAACACAGAGAGGAGAGTGAGACGGGGAGAGCGCTGCTTGTTGCGCGATGCCGTTCATTCTTATTTTTTTCTTATTGGCTCCTTGCGATCGCTCTCTCCATCCGGGCACCTGTCTACCTGTTTCTGTTTTGTTGTTGTGTTTGTGTGTGTCTCTCTCTGCAAGTGTTTGTTTTTAGTAATGCATCTGACTTCCCTGTCAGTGTGTACAGCTGTGTGCGAGATGTTGTATCAGTATCTGTGTATGTGTGACTGTGTGTGCATGTTTATGCAGCAGCACCTCATACGGAGTACAGTTCATAAATCTTCTTAGCGCAGTAAGCCAGGGCAGCAAGGGCTATCGTGTTGTGCAGTCTCTTTCTGTGCACGTCGTCCCGCCGCACCAGCACTACAGGCGTGGAGGAGGTGAGCGTGTGCAACGGCAGCCGTGAAAGCTTCTGACTGTCGTACTCAACCTGGTACTTGCAGCACGGGTCAAACTGCCAGGAGATGCCATAGAGAGCGGCACAAGCCAGGCTCAACGCACCTGCCGGCAGTGCCACGTAGCGCGAGTACTCAGCAGGAAGGGCCAGTGGCGTCAGGAGGCAGGTGGCCCCAGCCAGCACGGCTGTCTTGTGCAGGCAGTTCCCCACGGCCACCCAGCGGGCCGTCTCATCCCCAATTCTCGTTGGCTCAATCACAATGTAGCGGTACTGCGCCTCGAGGGCCTGCTCCAGCTCATACTCAAACTGCTCCTGTGCGTTCTCGCCATTGTAGATCTCGTGAACGATGTAACACTCCGCTGCCGCCATCACTCCCCTAAAGAACAGAAGGTACAGAGAAAGAGATGTTCTGTGCAAATGTGCTTAAAGAGAACTTTAATATACTATTATGGACTTTCACCTATTTGTACTGCCCTTGGATACAAATGAATGCTAATGTAGATCTTTTGTTAACTAGTGCTCAGGGTCAGAGCACAAAAACCTGAAAGTAATAAAATTCATGTAAACATTCAGAGTTGTCTTTAAAATGCAGAAATTTTGAAAAAGCGACCACATCTATTTGGACAAAACAGTCTAGATTTTCCACAGGTAGTCTACAACACACCAACCACAAATGTGTGTTTGTTGGTAATAGTTTCCTCTGCATGTTCTGGCCTTTATATAGGACCAGGAAAAAAATAAAAACAAGTGTTTCCCCTTCCAGGAATTATTAGGCTAGGCATCCATTAAACTCACAAACAGTGCTGTAGTCTGGAGCATCACGGGTGGGAAAAAGTTGAACTGACGATCCAAGTCCCCAAGGGGCCTAGACTGCGATGGTTACTTTGGTGTGCACTTTTAAATTTGAGAATTTGGGGTCAAAAGGATTTACAGAAATTTCTGGACATGTTCATGCTTCCCACTGCGTTACAAACCTGATCCAATGTTTAAAAGGGTTTTTATGTTTATTTAGCCCGTGCACTTTTAGTAAAACCTTTTCTTTCAGCAACACTACATGGAGCTGAAGAGCTGGAGCAAAGGGACACTAACACACACTCAGTGAAGTTAACGTCCTAATCCACTAACTCTAAGATGCGGGGTTATTTCGGGAGTTAACCTTGCTGAGACAAAGTCAACACCGGAAATTTTGTGGAGAAACTACGTCCGAAAAGCGCAGTGGAAAGCTTTTACACGGCACTAACTTGTGAAAGCCAGAGTTTTGGGCGAGGAGTTAAGCTAACGACCGCGTCCCAGAACATTCCTGTCTGAAATATCCGCTCAGAAAGCAGGAGGCGAGGGTCCGTTTAACCGTCATGGTGCTGCTTGGCGCTCGCCATTAAGCGCCGTTTTCAAGACTTTAATAGCACCCTCGTCTGCTGCCTTTTTGCCTGTTTACAAAGAAGAACGCGAGGAGCTTTTTGTTTTTATTTTCTTTCTCTTTTTCTCGTTGGTTTCCAGAGCCTGGGAGCGAGTCCGCGATTCAAAACACCAAACCAAACTATGTTTCCGGCCTTTTTCAAAGCCCTATTAACACCCGACGTGCTCGGCTTTTAAGGCTATGACCCGGCTGCTTCTTTGAAAGTGAAGTTTACGGGTTGAGCCGATAAAAGCCGGTGTGGAGCGGGTGTTTCGGTGAACTGACCTCTCCCTGTTCACTGGGACACCGCGCCTCCTTCCCAACGACGCCATCTTGGAGTACGAGTGCGTTGGTGTTGACGTTAAAAAAAGTTAAGCGGGGCGAAGTGGGTAATGGAGTTTTGCTACCTAACCGGGCCCTAGAAGGAGCGCTGAACCCGAACTACATTTCCCATGAAGCATCTTGCTCCAGGGCGCCTACCACTTATTTGAGCTTGTTCAAAGATAGAAATATCATCTTGGTGTCCGTTTTAGAGGTCAGCTGGGCGCATTTTTTCGAGCGTAAAAAAAGTTAAGTGATGTGGCATTTTTCCGAACGACGGTTCCAGGAAGCGACGGCGTGGTCCATGTTTTGTTATTTTGAAGGATGTGCAGCAGCCAATCGAAAGCAAGGACAACAACCCGCCAGCAGGACGAACCATTTCTAAACATTGTGCAAACGCGGCACAAATGAGAGGCGCTGAATTAAAAGGCACTGTCGTGAGTGAGGAAGGGTTGGCTCATACCCATACTGTGCTCTCCTCACGCTGCGGCACCGAGTTCCGTCCTCGCGCCGCCGCCGCCACCGCCACCGTTGCCGCAGGTCCTGCCGCTCGTGAACACGTGCGCGACGGTGCGCTCCGGCTCCCCCGGTTTGCTGCAGATTGCATAAGTGCGGAGCGCCCACCTCCACACCAACACAGCCTACAGGACAGGACCCACTGCTGAGCACCAGGCCTGCACGATTAAAGAACTAAAAAAAAAATAATCACAATCCGGATCAATTTGGCTACTGAGATCATAATTATTCAGCAAAATTAACCTAAATTTAGATACATGATGCATTTATTGTACTTTTTAAAAACTGGTCTATCTAACAGCATCTAAGCAATTTTGTTTAAACCATAAACTTAAATCGAAACAATTCTTAATAAAGGAAAAAAGTGTAGAAATATATGAATATTATATATCAATAATATTTTAACACATTTCATACAAATAATAAATCTAATCTACTCTCGGCTGCTAAAAGCAGCCCCAGCAAGGTGCAAGACCACCTGGCTATTAAAGAGAATTGGAGATATCTTCATTCGGCTGCTCCCATTTAGGGGTCGCCACAGCGGATCAACTGTTTCTGTTTCTCCTGGTATTCTGCATCTTCCTCCTTCAAATTGACCACTTGCATGTCCTCTCTCACCACGTCCATAAACCTCCTCTTTGGTCTTCCTATTTTCCTCTTTCCTGGCAGCTCTATCTTCAACATCCTCCTTCCAATATAATCCTTATCTCTGCTCTGCACATGTCCAAAACAATGCAGCCTTGCTTCTCTAACTTTGCCTCCAAAACTTCCAACCTCAGCTGTCCCTCTAATATACTCATTTCTAATCCTGTCCATCCTCGTCACACCCAACAAAAATCTCAGCATCTTTAACTCTGACACCTCCAGTTCCGCCGCCTGCCTTTTCATCAGCGCCACCTTCTCCAACCCATACAACATAGCTGGTCTCACTACTGTCCTGTAAACCTTCCCTTTTACTCTAGCTGGTACGCGTCTGTCACAAATCACTCCAGACACTCTTCTCCACCCTGCCTGTACTCTCTTCTTCACCTCTCTTCCACACTCACCATTACACTGAACTGTTGATCCTAAGTATTTAAACTCCTCCACCTTTGTCACCTCTACTCCCTGCAGCCTAACCACTCCACTTTCCTCCCTTTCATCCCTTTCATTCACACTCATGTATTCTGTCTTTGACCTACTCACTTTCATTTCTCTCCTCTTTAGAGGAGATCTCCATCTCTCCTTTCTCTGCATTAAACCTTTGCTTCCACTCTTCTACCCTTCCTTCTCTTCTCCTGCCTCAGGACATGTCTTCTTCCTATTCTTCCTCTCTTTCGGCCAACAGTAGCTCAATTTCTACCCACACCCTGTTGACTAACAGTACTGGTGGTGGTCATTGTTAACCCAAGCCTCGACCGATCTGCTATGGAAGTCAACTGCTATGGCAAACGTTGAACTGCATGCCCTTCCTGACGTAACCCTCCCTATTTATCCGGGCTTGGGCCCGGCACAAAGAGAAAAATTGGCTTGTGCATCCCTAGTGGCTGGGTTCATAAAAATAATAAATGACCACAAAAAAATGATGAATTATGTGCAGTGTTACAGGATATTGGAAATGACTACAGTTGTCTATTGAATTGTTTTTAAAATCCCTTAAAATAAACAAGGCAAATAAAATAACTGGGGCATCAGTGGCCTAGTTACTTGTCTCTAGCATCGGCAGGTCATGAGTTCAAAACCCAGATAAGTAGGTTGCCCTGAGGTACCCTTGAGCAAGTTACCACCCCCGTTGCTGTACCCCGGGTGCTTGATATACCTGCCACAGTGTGTATGGGTGAAAAGAATTAGGTTGGATTTTGCTTCACTGTCCTGTACTTTTTCACTAAAATGAAAAATGTTCACTTCACTGCACTGTTACAGGAAAAGTAATCTAAAGATGTTTGGCCAGAAACCTCAGCCTGTTAACACGGTCTGGTTAAAGATGAGTGCATGCAGCTGACAGTATTTCCACTTCTTAGATTGGGATGCTCAGCTATTTCTTTGTCAGATGGGAGCGCAATGCTCAGGGCTTCTGGAGTTGCCTTCACAGCTTTTCTTCTCTTCTCTTTTTATGCTGTATATTTTATTTTTATAATAATTTAACATTTGGTTCATGAAGCAACCCTAGTGTGAAAGGAAAGCACCAAATGGGGCAGCGGTGGCCTAGTGATTAGGGAGTTGCTCCAGGGTCAGAAGGTCGTGGGTTCAAATCCCATACCAGTAGGTTGCCCTGAGGTACCCTTGAGGAAGGTACCACCCCCATCACTGCTGCGCTTTCAGTAGCTGCTCCCTTGCTGCATGGCGTGTGTATGGGTAAAATGCAGTGGTCTAATTTCATTGTGCCTCGTTGTGCTGTGTTTCACAATGACAAGAATAGTTATTTTGACTTTTTTTTAATTGACCAAACGGGATGCACCTGACAACAGCGTATGTTTGCTCTCGTCAGGTTTACTCTATCTGATGATACAGGTGTTTACAATCTTGGGTGATGAGGTGACAATTGCTTTTCTTTATTACTGGAAGCCCTCACAGAATAAAATTGAAATGTCTGTCTTTTCCTGTATAAACAGAAATCATTTCAAAACAAACTCATCATGTCTTTGCATCTATGAAAAGCAAAATTTGCTTTAATACATGATTAAATTTCGATTCTTGCAAGATTTTTATTACTATGAGATCAGCATTTTCTACTGTCCGGAGAAATATTACTGAATGTAAATATGGATTACTACATTTGCTGGATTATTTTATTTCATATTAAGTATTCATATTCAGTGTGACATCTCACAACAGAATCAACACATGCAACCAGCCCATAAAAGTGACTTCCTCTACTCCCAGTGGCAGTTCACAGGGCAGAAAATTTTGCTACCCCTTCTCTAAACGGGACCAGTTGGGCGCGTCCCCCTCTGTGTATCTAATTGTGCCTCGTTACACTGACAACCAGTGTGCATATAAATAAATCTAATGATGTGACTTGCACAATCTGTTGTGACGTATATTCACTTTCCAAAAAATGCATTTGAATATATCTGGTTTCCTCATTTGACATCTTCACCACTCGTTGCTTTTGCAAAGACACCAGCATTACGGGGAACCCCACTCTCCCTTTTACACACTGCCTTCTCCAAGAAGACTTGTCCTTTAGTGTCAGGATGGGAACGTTTCTTTGACCACACCAACAGGCTCCTGAACCAAAACTGATTTGTGACAAAAAAACCTACATGACTGGTTATATTCTTACAGTTTCCATTTTTCCTTTATGTTTGAATTGTGTAGTTTTATTGATGTTCAGTGTATGTATTTAGTGTATAGACTTTCTGCGAAAAAAAAATTAGAGAATTTAGTTCCCAGGCATGCCAGCACATACAGTGGGCAAAAGTATAGATGGAAGATGGCAGCAGTCTTATCAAGAATGTCTTCTCTACTCATCCTATCTTCAATTACATGAAGTCTAGCAGTACCACATACTGAAAAACATTTCACTCCATGATGCTCCCACCTCCAAACCTCACTGTTGGTGTGGTGTTTTTGGGATGATTTGCAGAGCCATTTCTCCTACAAACACAGTTTGTGCAAAGACATCCACAGAGTTCAATGTGAGTTCCAATTGACCAGAATATATTCAGTTATTTTTTTGGCTTGTCCAAATGTTGTGCAGCAAACTTTAAACAAACTTCAATAGGCTTTTTCTTCAGCAGAGGAGTGTAAGTGTTCATAGAGGCCATGTCGGTTTTACCTTTTTACTTACGTTACTTATTTTCTTCTTTGAAACACCTGTACCTGCTGATTCCAGGTCTGTCTGAAGCTCTCCACAAGTGGTGCTTGTCTCTTGGACAATTCTTCTGATTATTCTTTTGACTCCTGTGACAAGGAGCACCTGGTCGTGGCCACTTTATGGTGAAATTATGTTCTTTCCAGATTATGGTCCCAAAGGTGCTCAGTGGAACGTTCACAAGCTTAGAAATATGTCTGTAACCAATGCCGTCAGTATGTTTTGCAACAATAAGGTTGCAAAGAGAGAACTCTTTGCTTTTACCCATCATGCGATGCTTCTTGTGTAACATGTTGCTGATGAGTAACATTTTTATAGACCATCAGTTAGGACTAAACCAGCTGATTTTAATTAAAAATGACAGGGTTCAGGTTTGCTGTCTAAACACTGACAGATTTCAGCTGTTAACCTTTGCACCTCCTTTTCTTAATGTGTTCAATGCTTATTCCCTGTCATTCCACTGTACTACACTTCATTTAAGGATTACTTGTTTTAATTTCTTTCTACGTGTGAATAACTTCTGGGTTGTTACCAACAGCTGCTTTTATGGTAGGTGCCCCATAAGGACATTTACTGAGAAAAAGGTTGATGTGTTTGATGCTTACGTAAGAGCATGGTCTGGTTTTACTTAGCCTTGGCAGCAGAAAGCTTGGATAGCTAACAGGCTTAGGGGCTACTTTGATAACACTGAGAGGATCTTTTCTATAGCAGTGGGGAAAAAAAGTAACATTAAATAAATAATCATCATCATGTGCAATTACCAGCACAATTATCCTCATTAGCACCATAAATATGATACTTTCATTACTGCATACTGAGTGCTAGGTCAGTTAGTTTGGTTCCCATTCAGAAACTAGCCAAAGTTAAAAGAAACCACTTTACAAATGTATTATATCGCAAACATATACTTTGCTGAAAAATCCATCTGATTCGGATCCATATCTTTAAAAAAAAAATCCTGTTAAAATCAGCAAAAATTTGTGCATTTCTTTGTAAAGTGTGTGCCTGAGGACAAATTGGGTGTGGTTCTTTTTTAACAACTTGAAATCTGAACAGAATGTGATTCAAAGAGCAAACCGGATTTAACTGACAGTGTAACCAAAGTATAATATCAACTAAAGCAACAATGTAAAGCATGTTACATTTACCGCATTTAGCAGACACATTACACGTTTGATGTAAGAAAGGGAACTTGTGATGGCACTTTACTGTCTTTCCCAGATCATCCATGTGAAGACCCACTTATGATTATCTATGGAAAAGATCTTACACAACTGCAGAAGCAAAATTACAAAAACACTACGTAGTACATATTTATTTTTGCTTAAAAACATGAATATTAATATAAGGTACATGAGTGTATTTAAAAAAAACAATGTATTTCAGGCATGTCCTTGTCTGTGCAACATCACGTTTAACTGTAATGGAACAAAACAAACAAGCCCCTTATTGTTTAGAGACAACGTCCATCATTCTCATCAGTTTTGGATGTTGCAACAGACGTCTGAATGGCCAGGCAGATAATGTCGCTGTTGTTTGAGCACCAATCTCACTCTGCTTAATTGTGGCCTGCGCTGACGCCATCGCTGATAAGGCCATGGGGAAAGAAAGGTATGGTAATCATGGTAAAGGTATGGTCACACACATGCACAAACACACACTCAGATTGACAACAGATAACTCATGCATCTGTTATGCAAACACACCCAGGCTCCCAGTACTAAAGGGCAGTAGTGGGTGTTTGAAGTTGAAGTGTCCATCCTGAGAAGTTTCTGCCCCACAATCTGCAGAAAGGGGATTGTCTCAGGAGCTGAAGCTCCTTTACTGGCCCTGGTTTGTTACAAAACACACCACACACATGAACAATATATAATGACTGTTCCAGAATTTTAAATTGATGGGTGCCATCCACCAATCAATTATCAAACAGGTTGTATATTTTTGCATTTAAGTAAGTGAGAGTCTGTCTGTCTGTAGTTAAGCACCAATGGACCTGAAGGCTTTGGGCTCAAGAGGCATGTGAAGTGTAACATAACAGTAACAAGCTGTACCGATGGATCCTCCTGCGTTGACTTGTTGGCTAAAAGAACCATTAAGTACAGTTGTCCTGAGTTCTGCAGACACTGGCCTGTACATCCACTTTAGAGCACATGGCCTGTCCGCTCTTAAACAGAACGCAGCGGACATTTCTACAACCTCACCTGTGTAGTTGCAGATGCTTTCAGACACAAGTCCTCTCGTCCTTTCTCTGAAGTCCAGTTAAAACGATTCATTTCCCAGCCACAAATTTCCTGCCCATCCAAACTGCAGTCTGTTCAGAGTGTCATGTACCCATCTCTCTCAGTGGATGATGTGCTCCAAATAATGGGGAAGGGGGTTTTCTTTGACATACTTTTGAATGTACCAGCAAGTCAGGTGAGCCTTGAGGTCTTCCTCAACCACGAAATCCATTGCCGCCTATAAAGAACACAAAAGATTCTAAATAGCATTTCCAAGATTACAAACCCAAGATTAAATGCAGGTTTGCATCGTTTAACCTATTATCTGTGCAGTCAAATACACATTATGAAGTTATATTACAATGCCAAACCTTGGCCAGGTGCTTGGCAATGCCTCGTCCTCTGTAAGCATCCGGCACCTCCGTGTGCTGCAGGTCCACAGTCTTCTTCCCCACATATTCATACAGCAATACTGCTCGGTCATAAGAACCTACCACACAAAGAGAGGGTAGGAAATGTTCAGAAACCAACTCTCTATAACATCACCTGAGTTTATGGTATCATTTAAAAAAGTCTAGTGAGTTTCTGAAGTGCTTAATGAATATTCAGGCTTTAAAGCATTTAGAAGTGGTGCGATAATCAGCTGAGGACCAGGAAGTTTTGTGGGGTTTGCACTTGGTTCTCTCAAGCATAATCTGAGTCCCTGATCATTACATTTACGGCATTTATCAGACGCTCTTATCCAGAGCATCTTCCATGTCCTAATTACAGGGACAGTCCCCCCCTGGAGCAACTCAGGGTTAAGGGTCTTGCTCAGGCAGTGGTGGTAGTGCTTGAGGTGGGATTTGAACCTGGGACCTCTAGAGCCATAGGTCCATAGGCAAGTATCCTACCACTAGACCACCACCACCCATTAGGATCAGCACCTCAGCATGTCTAGAGAAGAGAGCCTGGTAAATACTATACATGCACTGAAAGCAATATAAAGACAATTTGTTGGGGCTGTTGTGGCATAGTGTTTAGGGCCTTGCCCTCAAGATCAGAGGGTCATGGGTTTGAAACCCAGACCAGTAGGTCACCCCGTGGTACCCTTGAACAAAGTACCGTTCATCACTGCTCCCAGGGTGCCGTCGTTGCAGAGTCGTTCACTTCTGTTGTGTTTGGATGCCAGCACAGGAACTTCGATTTCAATTCTTCAGTAACATGGCCTTGTTGTGGAATAACCTACTTTGACCAATTAAGGTGCTTCACCTGGGCTTTTAGGAGGACAGCATTAGAACCTGTTATGTACTATTGTAGAATATTAATCTTCATATAATGAGTAAACTGGCACTGAAAAGAAGCAGCTCGTTGGCTTGTTTCCCACAGATATTAATCTTAGTTATTGGTGCAACAGGAAGTCAAACGAAAGCTGGCTTACTTGGCTAACAGTTGGAAAACAATACAAAATAAAGAAAAGGCCTCATCACATACTGACTTCTAAAGACAGTTTACCTCATCGAAGTGCACACATTTCAGACACATGGTGAGCTTCACTGTGCTACAAGCTCGGGCCGAGGAGAACAGGAGCCGCTAGCTAGGCTAAGCTAGCTGGCGAACTTGTTAGTTGTCTGAATGTGCCTCGCTGTTTTAGTTTGATTTCTTAAAATAACAGGACCCAAATCTGTCCATGATCCCGTGAACAGGATGCAAAGTGGCCAAAATGTGCCACAGAGAACAGCGTGGGCTACGACCAGCTAACTAGCCAGTCGGCTAACTGAGCTGAGTGTTATGAAAACAAAGGTGAAGCGTTTTGTGTTTTAGGGAGCCTCGGTCGTCCAGACAGCCGGGAGCCTGTTTACCGTTGAGGCGGATGCTGAACTGCCGTCGTTTCTTGTCGTGCTCGACGCGGACGGGGCTGTTGATTTCGAGCTCGTTCATCTGTGCGGCTTGGGCCATGATACGTGGCGGGGACGGCAGGAGATCTCAGTGCACCGAGGCCGTTTCTGTGTCGCCGAGAAGCGGGTTCATCGCCGGGCCGCCCAGCGGACTGAGGACGAGCTCCACAAAAACACTCCGCGCCATCAGCTGTGAGCCCACGTGACACTCCTGGACCAATCAGGAGGCGCCGCCAATGTTTTGATGCGCAGCCTCGTGCTACAGCAAAGTGACCGCTAGGTGGAGCCCGTCTTCCCTCAATTCCTTACTGTCCAAAAGTATCCAGACACAACAGAGACGTCACCAATTCATGGGTTTCAGTCACTAGCGGAACGAGCAGGAGGGCCCAAACCCATACAACACTGACACATTTTCCCTCTGTTAAAAGCAAACATATGTTTAGTGAGTGAAAGTGACAACTTGTCAATGTGAAATACACACACGTACAGCAGGGGGCAGCTATTGAAAGGTGCCTGGGTAGCAGTGATGGGGACAGCACCTTGCTAAGTGGTAGCTCAGGACAACCCACTGGTCTGGAATTCAAACCCATGGCCTTCTGATCCTGGGGCCTAATTGCTAACCGGGATTGCAGGGTTGTGGAATTCCAGACTAGTAGGTTGCCCTGATGTACCCTTGAGCGAGGTACTGTCCCCATCACTGCTCCCTGGGTGCTTTAAATAGCTGCCCCCTGCTGGATGGTGTGTATGGGTGAAAAGCAGAGGTTGAATTTTGTTGTGTATTACTGTGTGCTGTGCCACGATCACTTCAATACTGAGTGAAAAGTAGAACACAGTCCCTGTGAATGGAACCAGTGATTCTCCTTCTTCTCTGTGTTAATCCACAAAAATGAACCGTGCAAGAGTGATAAAAAACTCCGACTCAATAATTTCAATCAACTCATTGCATCTTCTAGAATCTGCATCTTCATAAATTTGCTGTATCCTTCTCTGATCTATTTTCCTTTCCTGAGATTCTGCAGAAATCCAGGGATCATTGGTTATCACTCCCTATTAAACAACAACTAAAATGACAGGAAAAGGCTTTGTTTTGCCCTCCAAGTGGGTGGTCCTTTAAGGTTGTAATATCATGTGAAAACCATGAATAGGATAAGATGTGGGACATGCAATCTCCCTTCTGTTTCAACAGCTGGTGTGAGGCCTTTTCAGAAGAACTGGGACAGGTTGTTACAGATTTGTTATTTATATCCAAATAAGCATTGCATAATCAAGTGTCTGTAAACTTTTGGATATGCAGTATATTTGAGGTGGGGGGAGAAACTTTCCCTGCATGGATTAAAGGCCTAGTGTATTTCCCAATATGCATTCAAAACTGTAACGCCAGTGGTGATTCACTATTGCAAATCCTTATTAGTCTAGGCTTAGGCTTAATCTGTTGCTAGGAAACCAGCCCCATATCGGCTATAAAAGCCTGGCGCTCATAATGCATGCACGCTTTACTTAATTCTTAACATGCTGTGCAAAAATGCAAAGTATGGTGAACTGAAAAAGGCTGCTGAGCACAGGTCAAGGAAATCCTCAGATCTATGGAAATAATAAAATATTAGTTCTTCCATTAGTCATTAAAAGGGGGATAAGCAGGAACAATTCCTTCTGGATATTTTTCAAAATAAAGCTAAAATTAACCAGCTTTACAGAGAACAGTTGGTCCGTGAAACAAACTCAGACCCTTAGCTTGGATTGTAATGTTTCATAATGTGGGATCAATCTGGATTATTCACTGTATATGCCAAGCAGTTGTGCATAGTGAGGAGGAGCCCACAATTTCTCCTTCTAAACAAACCATTTATAGTTTAATAAGAAGGTGACTGGCTGCAGGGCTGGATTTCTGTATGTACTTCTATGAAAGAGAACCCTCACCTCTCCCCAGATTCCTCTAAATAAAAACTGATCACAATTTGGATTACTTATATTTAGCACACAGTGCGGGATACTGATCATAACCATTGTATTTAGGGCTGTCACTATAGACAGTACGAGCAAAGAAGTGATGGTGGGGTTGAGATGGTGGTGATCTAGTGGTAGAATACTTTCTTATGGACCAAGAAGTTGCAGGCTCAAATCCCACCTCCAGCACCACCATTACTGGGTTCCTGAGCAAGAACCTTAACCCCAAATTGCTCCAGCGGGACTGTCCCTGTAATTAGAAATGGAAGTTGCTCTGGATAAGAGCTGCTGCTAAATGCTAGAAATGTAAATGATCTAGCAATCATTTGATGACAAACTGAAAGATTTGTTGGATTTTTCTTTTGAATTAAATACATGATGGTTGAAGGCCCAGTAATAAAAATAATAAAACCCTGGGCTTGATATTTAAAGCACTAACAATGGATTAAATTTTCCACTTCTTTAAATGAAGCATTAAAAGCTTGTAAAGGATATTGAAGTATTGTATTTTTTCTTTGTATGTTTCATTATTAATTGCTCAATTTTGCATCCAATGTGCTTGATAACCCAAATTGTAAATTGTTTCGTATAGTTTAAAATACCTTTAACGAAAGTCCAATACCAAGGTTAACATGGCTCTCTTGTGTGTTGTCGGTCAGAAAGCAGCTGAGTAAGGCAGGTGGAAGGAAACTCAGACATAGAGTTCAGCAATGATTTATATTTCTCCTAATAAGACAAAGTTATGATATGAAAAGTTAAAATTTATGATATGCAAGGTGCATAAAACATATGCAAAGCATAACAACAGTACTACAAAGATGTGAAGCACATAACATTAAATAAAAAAATGGTAAATATAAAATTGAAAAGCACCATCATTCAAAATAGGACCAAGATATTCTTCTAGTTATGACTTTCATGCTTCATTTATCACATGTTCAGTTATAAGGGTACAAACAGCAATAAAATATAACCTGATATTACTCTCAAAATAATAAACAATTGAATAAACAATAAAGAAAAATGGATTTTTAACAGTATAACTTTGTTCATATATCTGTTAAATCCATATTGACTATATCGTCATATTTCCAAACAGGCTGCCAGTTCTCTTGGCAGAAGGGCAACCTTTGATGCCCCACTCCCAAAGCATAGAGTATATTCATTTGAGAGTATGTGTAGGATAAAAAGCTTTATCCAGTAGATGGCAGGGCAGAAACAATCCGGTGTTCATATGTTCATAATCACTCCCAGTTACAGAAAAAGAGCACCATTATTGTGGAAATCATGTGACGAACTGTCTGAATCTTCAACTTTAAGTCTCTCAGCTGTGAATTTTCTATTTTGTTCACTTTTTAGGAATCACTGTTTAGTACTGAATGGGTGAAACCAGTCAGCCAAGATGTATGACACTGATAGAGGAGTTTGCTATTTAGCAACCCATTCTAAATGAATGAGATCTCAAAATATTATGTTGGATTTCAGGGCAAGGTGCTGATGCTGGGCAGCTTCACCCAGTCTAAGTAAAATAACTGCGCTTATGATCCTGGCAGGGAGTCCCCGAGGGTAAACGGCCAACAGGACTTCAAAAACGGAATAAAAAACAGACATGGTGTATTGGAATGGCCTCTGCTGAATTTTCGCTGGGCTTACCTCAAGAAAGTTGCAAATGGCGAGCTCAGGCAGGTTACCCTAAAAAGGGCAATGAATTGGTAGATGTGGTGGATGTAGTTGGTCATTACCAACGGGAAAATCCCAAAACCTGTCATGGCATCAAATCCCAGTTTTTACCACTGGTTTATATTTGGTGAGCAATTAATAAGAACAATACAACACTCCTAGGACAAAAAAAAAAAAAAAGGATTTCTAACTTCTCAACAGGCACAAGAAGGTTATAATGAATCACGCGATATGATAAAGAAACTAAGCTGTCATTTCATACCATTTATTTGGTAGAACACAGTGCAGGCATTCTTAATTAACTCCAGTCATACCTTTTCAACGTGTTCATTACTTTAGTATTAGTAAAACAAATTGCCCACTTAGACACTAGTTTTTAAGGTATGTTTGTATAGATATGTCATACTTTGAATTATTCTGTGAGAGAATTTGGAAAGTACATTAGTTAACTGTCAGTTATTTGATCAAAAGCTGTCGAGATGAATGTAGGTTACAGAATGTCACTGCATAAGAGACTGAGTTAAATTATGTAAATGAAGGTGGTGGTGGTCTAGTGGTAGGATACTTGCCTATGGACCTATGGCTCAAAAGGTCCCAGGTTCAAATCCCACCTCTGGCACTAACACCACTGGGTCCTTGAGCAAGACCCTTAACCCTGAGTTGCTCCAGGGGGACTGTCCCTGTAATTAGGACATGGAAGTCGCTCTGGATAAGAGCGTCTGCTAAAATGCCGTAAATGTAAATTCAAGCTGGCTGTGTTTTACATCTGGTAACATCATCTTAAGACTTCAGCAAAACTTGTAAGTGCCAGGATCATCAAAATCTTATGTAACATTTTTCAGTCCTTTAATACTACAGAACCAGGCATACACTGGTTCATCCCAGAGTACTTTAGATATTGTCCAGGGGCACTGATGAAAAGACGGCAGACAAAGCTGGAGGTGTCAAGAGTAAAAGATGCTGACATTTTTGTTGGGTGTGATGAAGAAGGACAGGATTAGAAATGAGTATATAGGAGGGACAGCTCAGCTTAGACGTTTTGGAGACGAAGTTAGAGAAGCAAGGTAGCGCTGGTTTTGACATGTTCCAACACACGAGGGTCATATAAGGATGGAGCTGCCTGGCAAGAGGAAGAGAGAGGACATAAAGGTGGTCGTTTTAAGTGAGAAAGATGCAGAGGCGAGGAAGACATGGAAACGGATGATCTGGTGTGGCGACCCCTAAAAGGGAGCAGCCAAAAGAAGCAGAAGCCAATGACCACATAAACCAACTGATTTCTGGACAACGCTTTCCCTTAACAGGTGATGAGAACTGTCCGAACATCAGTTGGACAAAAAGTTGGTGTTTAGATCAAGTACACAGGGCTGGGTTACTTGGGAGCCTTTTTTAAGGCCTTTCTTCTATTATCTTCCTGAGCCTGTTAATGATGTCCTCGCCACTGCTCCAGGGCACCACATTGGTCTTGTACTCTCCAGGTTTAGCTTCTCCCATCTCCTGGATCAGGCGATGCATGGGGAAGTCGCGGCGAGGAAAAGCCGTATCCCCTGGTGACAGGGTCAACGATGGGCAGAAGTCGTTGGCTCCATCTCCAACGTACAAAATCTTCTGGTAGGGCCTACCACCTCTTTCACGCACACGCTGGGCTGTGTACTGGCGCACAATATCTGCCTTGCACATGTTCACCGGGCACCGCTGGCAGTTGTGGGCATGGAAGGGGCGGAGCTGCAGCTGCCCATTATCATCAAAGTGGGCGGGGTTCGCAAAGATGCGCAGGAAGAGCTGGCGGAAGCCCAGGTTCTGCAGCCAGGCTTCTATGAAGACTGTGTTGGCATCAGACACACATACAACTTCAAAATCCCGTGGAGGGCGGGACATCAGGAAGCGTAGCAGTGCTGGAATGCCGGGACATGGTGGAAGCTGCTGTATAGTGTTTATGATGGTGCCTGGAGTGACCCCCTGCTCAGCCAGATAGGCCAGAACACGCTGCATGTACTCATTATACCTGCCTGGTCGATATGTGTCTTTCAGCCAGCCAGGCAGAGAGCCACCAGGTGCAACATTCACCACCGCATCATCGCTGCACTCGTCCACCAGGGTCTCATCAAAGTCAAAAAACAGCAGGAAGCGCCGGTCATTAGGCGGTGTGGCCTCTGCTCTATTACCATGCAGATGTGACCCATCCCCTCTGCCAGGAGGTGGATGGGGCGGAGCAAAACAGCAGTTGAAGACGGAGTCCCTCATCGTTTCCAGTGATAGGAACTAGGTCAGGTAATTTCTATTCTTCTCTTCTCCCTTAAAAAGAACATTAGAAAGAAATGAAGGAAACTCATTAGTAACAGCGAGAAGACATTTTCCAAACTTTTCCAAACATTTTCCAAAACCGTTACTTAGAATTATGAAAGTGACTATTCTTGTCATTGTGAAACACAGCACAGCACACAGTGAGACACAATGAAATTACACCTCTGCGTTTTACTCATACACAGACACACACGTGCAGCAGGGGGCAGCTATTGAAAGCGCCTGGGGAGCAGGGACAGGGACGGTACCTTGCTCAAGGGTACCTCAGGGCAAACCTACTGGTCTGGGATTCGAACCCATGATCTTCCTCTCCATGGGGCTAGTCCCTAAACACTAGGCCACCGCTGCCTATTGACAGTGCTATGTAAATATTACTACCATTTCCAACATGGGCTTCTTATTAAACTGTATTTAAGCAGTGAGACCTGAGATCTTCAATATAAAAAATTTACAAAAGTAAAAAAAAAATAAAAAAAAAATTAAAGCAGAACCCTGAAATGGATATCAAATGTGTTTTAGTCTTGGCATCTCCATTTGCCACAAAAAGCAGACGGCAAGTTCAGCTCAACCTTGTTTTTAGCAGTTTGCGGTTTAGTTCGGTCAGTTCATAAATTACTTCACAGCACAGACTGTTTCAGGATTTGTATTGTATTAGTTTCTGATATAACAGAAAAAAAATGTATTTTTTTGACAAGAAAAAGTCCAAAGTTACTAAAGGTTAGCTGCTGTTTCAGCGACTCATGGTCTTGCAGAAAAAAAATAAATAAAAATTGTGCTGTTGTCACAAATAAAAACTGAGGTCCATGAAACATTTTAAATAACCTAATTGTAATTAAAGAATTGGATTTCTAGTGTTCTCAATGAGATTCCCCATTAAAAAGAAATTTTAATCCAGGCTCAGGCCCAGGTCTGTCCCGGACCCCAGACCATTTGATGATAGAGGTGTGGCACAATCGATTGGCAGATTACTTTTGTGTCATATTGTTTCAGCTGAAAAACAGGACAGAGGTCAGGCAATAGCAGCCGCGAATCAAGCTGTGCTGAGATTTCAGAGTAAGAGCAACTGAAAGGGGGTTAAACATCAGTTTTCAAACATTGTACAAACATTTAGAATGTCCTCAGGTCACTGTCCTGGAGCGCTGCAGGAGAGAGAAAAACCAGGAAGGTGACTTGGGAGATGATGAGCTGAACCAGTTTGAACCGACTGTGTCTGGGGGGTCCGGTGAGGAAGATCAGAGCACAGGCTGCTGTACCCAGAATCCAGATGTGATACCAAATTACTAAAACCCCATACGATCTCTCAGACACCTCCTGTTAAGTTTAAAGAAACTTTTCAACTTTACAGAACTTTTTGCTTTGTTTGAGCACTTTTTAACTAGTTGAAACCATAGATCTATGATAAGACATTTACATATACTTTTTTGCAGTCTAATGTATATTTAAAAGCATTGAATATTGGTACATTAGCAAAGCAATAGCAATATACTGCTATTCTTAATATTATTTCTAATAAGATGATGTGAATACATTAAGTCCTTAAACTGCCACTGAAAAGTGACTTTCCTGCAGCGAAGCTGCCAAAACTGTAGACAAAACCAGGGATTGCAGATAATATTCGCCAAACAACCCCAGACATGCGGTTTACCTGAGACTGCACATCCAGCAAAAAAAGCCTCTCGTCGTTCTTTTGTTTAATCCTGTTGTGTTTGTCTTGTCTTTAGTGCAGCTCTGCGTTCAGCCGGCCGGCTTTTATAACAAGACTGAGCTTCAGCTCCACCCACAGAAGAACGGAGGGGGGGATTTTTCCAGAGGGGTTTGCATGGCTGTGTGAGCTGAATTATATATATATGTCTAACATTTTTTCTAACAATACTTCTGCTCTACTCCATTTATTACTTCCTCAGTCTAGTCTTGCTAACAGTGATTTGCTGGCCATTATTTATACAAATATAATTTGACCAGAAATGGTGGAAAAAAAGGATTTCTCTGTAACTAAGATGACCAATGTGAACAAATATGCCCACCTCAGAGGATAAAGACAAATCAGACAAACAGTTGCACAAACATTGCCCGTTTTTAATAAAAGGCCTTAAATAAAATAATTTTTTTAATTTCTGTCCTACATTCCCATTACTCTGGCACCCTCTAATAAAATATAAATGTGTGTGTGTGTGTACTTACATCTTTGTGCATACAGTCATTACAAACTCAAAAATAAAGCAAACGTGTGACTCAGATCTACTGAGTCACATCCTCATTGATGCTTCCACAAAAGCAGACTTTGGCAGACACTCATGCTGACAAATCAAAGGTTGATGTTAGTGTGTTTGTACATGTCTGAGGATATGCAAAGCAGGCTAACCAATTCTTTGTCAATAATCACCAAGTTTCCATGTCTATACAGAGAGAACTTTATTCTCAGAGTTAAGGGAGGAACGGGTGCACTGTCCTTTGACCTATTTTATCCAACAGAGGATCAGGCTAGTCAGCTCATGTTCGAGTTCTCCTTAAAAGTCTAATTCTGCCTTTAGCTTCCTGATTTTTAAGGAGGAAGTTCATGAAGCCAATGTCTTGATCAAAATGCACCTGATAATTTTGAAAAACACCAGATTTTTGGGGTTTGGTGGTCTAGAAGAGGAAGTGGTTAAATAACATGAAGGCACCAGAGTCTATTAGTCATGCTTTTATAGTTCAGCTTTTTATGTCAAAGTTTTGTTGTTAGTCAATGTAAAAAAAGGACATTGTCTACAGTGGGCACAAAAAAAAAATCCTGAAAATTTTAGCGCACACATTTTTAATTAATTGTTTACCATTTATTCTTATAGATAAATGCTAGATTTCTTTATCTCCGAGGTATTAAATTCAGTAAATAATCAGTAAATATGTGATCCCCTGTAGATGATGTGCTATTTTTTTCCCCATCGGAATATCAATAAAACATTTAAACTGAGTTGAAAAACCTTTACATACAAATGGATATTGGCTTGTTGTTCTGAGAGAAATGGAATTAAATGGCTCAGCAATTCTAAAAAGAAAACAAAAACAAAAAAACACCACATGTATGTAAGAATACTGTGCTGATCAGAGTTCGTTTACCTTTGACAGCTTATAATAGCCATTAAACTCACTTGGCTTTAACTCATTTGGAAATATGATGGTTAATTTGAAGACAGAATAAAATAACCTGTAAGTTATGAAAGGACCTCTATTAATCTCTTTCTGTTGACTAAACAGAGAAGGGTCAAAGGGTAAGAGTGAAACTCCAACCCCTGATCCATTTCCCTATTCCAGGTAGATCAGAAACACTACTTTTTTCCAGCAAGCACACATGAATCATGAGAAAGTCAGAAATATGGCTACGTAATCTTTTACTTCCTAAAGTTAGCAGAAAGTATGTTAAATGAACTTTAGAAAAAAAGCCCATCAGTAATACATGTCCATCATTTTATAAACGATCAAAAGAAAGAAAAAAAAGCATAACATTGAAACAAAACTCAAAGTTGGAAGTTGGCAAAGCCGCACATGTGAGTACCAGACACAGTGATGCATTCACACACTGCTACAGTCCAATGGCAGAAACAGAGAAAAGGGACGAGTCCTCAGGGTTAAAGTGTCTACCCGGAGTATTACATTAACATGGTCTGTTTAAATGTCTTAACTAGAAAGGTTTTAGTAGAAAGTGCATTCTATAAACCAAGAGAAAAGGAGGAGAACCAGAAACCTTTAAAAACAATGAAACACTGATATCCAAATAAACCAATATGACTTTCCCAGTAAGAAAAGGTTAGGTTTGGGAATTGAAAGTTAATTAAAGAACGATTTAAAAGATTTAAACAAAATGAAGACCCCCAACTCATAACACAAAGGCTCATCTTTTCGTGTTGATTCTCCTCTTTTTCTAAAAGCCAGCCAGCTCACATAGACACACCCGCTGGGTATGATCAGCAATGTTTTGTCAGTTTCAGTTCAAACCTGTAATGCAGCAGTAAAGTGCAGAGAAGAGACAAACAAATAGGGCATTTTTTACACACACACACACACACACACACACACACACACACACAATTAACCAATGACAAAAGGTCAGTAAGAGAACCTTTTCATAGCACGCATACTTTTTCCAAAACCCCTTTGCGCACAAATGCACGCCACATTATAATTTACATGATGAAAGTCATGTAAAAGACAGAGAACTTAACAAGCAGCTTTCAACGCCAGCACCACCAGGGGTATAACGACAATCACAAATACACACAGTCGCAAACTGCAGCGCCCTTCCTGCACATTCTATTCAATAAACGAGTACAAATAAACCTCTTATCTTTTTTTAGCCCACACTTGCACTTAGAAATTTCCTTTTAAAAACAGTAACAAAGCTTACAAATGAAAACGTCTGGTAAGTGGGTTAGATCGTATAGAACATGAAATTAATGAAATATTCAGTTTTTCATTCAGTTCCTTGTGACACATCACAGCATTGGTCATCCTAAACAGTGTCATTTCTCCACCCAAACGCACTGATAAGATCTTACAGAACAAACCTTTGAGTCCTTTTCCAGGGCACATACTTTCATTATCAACACAGAATTTGTTTTCAGTGGAACGAACAACCGATTTGACATAAACCATGAAACAACAAAGTAAATGTTTACCTAATGTAAATGTTAAGTTTAAGTGCCTAAAAGTCTGCATGTGTAGGTTTGTGCACACGCAAAGTGTTTATATGTGACAAACTTGTTTTCGCATTGTGGAGGAGGTTGAACTGCATTTTTTTGTAAAAGTGAATTTCTCTGAAACCTAAAACTTCCCACAAGTGAATGTTTCAAACCCGTAGAACCTTGGCAGCAGCAGCTGGGTATATGCTGAGTGAGATTAATGGAGAAAGATGAAAGAGAGAGAGAGAGAGAGAGAGAGAGAGAGAGAGAGAGAGAGAAAAATATTGTGCCAACTAAATACAGTGGCAGGTTTTCATCATTATGATGAAGTGGAATTTTTCCATAACAGTATATGAGGTGTAAATAATGCTTAACAAGGTTGTCTGCATGTTTTTTTTTTTTTTGTAGAAATTTTACTGAGAAGCTTCTGATGAAAAGTCACACATTCAGCGTTATTGCCGAGTTCCATCCTTACATAAATGAACAGTCAGTATGTTTGTAAGAGTCTTTAGTTGTTTTATAGCTTTCCCAAGCTCGGTAGGGCAGATTTTTGTGGTTCTCTGTAACTCTCTATGATTTTGCATGTGTTTTAGGTGGTTTTCAGTGGTGCTGCGTTGAACCTTGTCTCAGATACGTATCCTCATGTGTGCAGTGGTTGACAGGCTCACTTTTGAATAGGGCAGGAGGAGGGGGCAGGAGAGAGGATGGGACGGAGAGGTGCTGACTGGTCATAGGAGTGTGTCCAGAATGATGGATGGGGGTGTGTGTGTGTGTTTGGTGATGCTGTGTGGGTGTGGCTGGCATATGCAAATGAGAGTAGCCATGTCCAATTCCTCCTCTTTGACTGAGGGGCCCAGAGGTGGGTCCAATCATACTGGGGCCGACAGCTGCTACAGAGGACGTGGCCTGGGAGGGCTGAGGGGTACTGGGGTTGTGGCCAGAGGAGGAAGAAGGGCTGTGGCCTGGTAAGTGGATGGGCAGGGGCATGGTGGAGGGCTGCAAGGTCATGGGGCTTGTGACCCTGAAGCACTTTTCACGGTGCGCTTTGAGCATGTTGGAGAAGCGGAAGCGTTGGCCGCAAACCTCGCATGGATAAGGCTTTTCTCCGGTGTGTGTTCTGCGGTGGCGCTTCATATTTGGCCGACTGGTGAAACTCTTCCCGCAGATCTCACATATAAATGGTTTCTCACCTACACAGAAAGATAAAGCAACAAAAATAAGGCTTTAAATAGTGTCAGCGCTGAAAAAATTTAATTTTCCCCCCAAATCAGTCAAGACCGTTCTCAGTCTGATGTGCTCCTGAACTGACCCACATGCACAAAAGAACAATATAGCATGCCAGAATGCAAGTTTAACTTAAAGATGTCCTCCCCTCAAAGAGAAATGAAAGCGAAAGCAACTGTTTGTCATCGTAAATGCCACAGCACAGCACACAGCAAACCACAACATAACACCTTCTCTGCATTAAACCCATTACACGGAAGTGGAGCAGGGGGCAGCCATACATCCAGCGCATCGTGGCAGTGTTGGGGACGGCAGGGTAAACTATTTGCCCAATTAAGGGGCTAGTCCTCAACCAATAGGGCACCACTTCCCACTCTTTTTGTTATGAAAGGTGATCAAAAAATAGTTATAAAAATATTTATTTAGCTTTCCTTACATGAAGAAGAATAGTAACAAAAAGATAAAAATAATGTCCAAATTGTGACATTAGCTGAAAAAAGATCCTTAATCTGTATGAAGCTTCAACGAGTCTTTTACTGTCTTTTATTTTATTTATTTTTTAAACAGGAGCAGCCAAAAAAAGATGATGCTGCAAAATATCCTTTAGGTAAACCTGATTCAGAGAGTGACTGATTGTCCTATTAGTAGGCATCACAGGTTTGTGCAGAATGTATAGTTGGAACCAAATATGCAGCCAAACAATAGGGAATAAACCAAATAACCCTAGAAATATAAAGTGCAATAACAAATATATACTGACTGCCCAGATTACCTTACGAGTATTTTGACTTATGAGCAAAATTTGGAATGAAATTTAACTTGGGTTATGAGCGATGTCTTGGTACATGAGCAAAAAATGTTTCTGATATGAGTAAAGTTTGGGTTACGAGCATACTTCTCGTGATGCTCTCCCATTTGCAGAACGTCCATAGTTGAGGAAACATCATACAAGCATTTATGTACTGCATGTGCTCTTTCTTCCTTTGTGATCACGTATGTGTGTTCATAAAGTAATGTTGTGTTTTCCTTCAAGAATTATTGAATTATTTATTTCTGATGTTAGGAGTAATAATTTGTAGAATAATTCCAATTAAAAATTATTTTTATGTGTGACTTTATGTGGGTATGGAACGCATCATGTGAATTTCCTTTATTTTTTTATTTTCCTTTATTCCTTAATGGGGAAAAATTGATTTGTGTCATGAGAATTTTGGGTTGCAAGCACGGTCCTGGAACTGATTATGCTCGTAACCCAAGGTACCATTTACATTACATTTACAGCATTTAGATCTTATCCAGAGCGACTTCCATGTCCTAATTACAGGGACAATCCCCCTGGAGCAACTCAGGGTTAAGGGTCTTGCTCAGGGACCCAGTGCAGGTAGTGCTAGAGGTGGGATTTGAACCTGTGAGCTCTTGAGCCATAGGTCCGTAGGCAAGTACCCTACCACTGACCACCACCTTACCACTGCATTTGTTCTATTACATTTCTGAGTATGCTTTTCTGAGCATTTCCAACTTTCAAATCTTGAATGAAACATTAAATAACAACTTTATAACGACAGTTTTGGCTATTCTTTAATTCTTATTAACCTAATTAAAACTTAACCACATTTTCTTGAAATTTCCTCCCACCACTGCAGTGACTTGCAAAAAATGTTCTTCTTTCCACTCTGAAGTAAGATGCACTTTGGTTAGGTCTACAGATCAGATACCAATAAGGAAGGGAGAAAGGAGAATATTGGGACAGTTTCTCAGTAATGTTTCTGCTGTCCCTCTTTATCGGTACGGTTTATTAAAATGTAAAGCAACGCTGGTTAGAAAGCCAGCAGGAATTATCTGGCAGTTGGGGGAAAAAACGGCAAAATGTACAGGTTGATGTTACAGGTTGAACTAGAAATGGAAAAAGATCTGTTTTAAGCCCCTTAAACTCAGCCCTGGCATAGCTCCTGGTTAGTACATGGCACATCTGGAGCGCATTGGGCGTGTTCTACCACAGAACTTCAAACCACTACAGTCTCAAGAAGCTAAAAAAAAAAACCACACTGAAATTAGGCAAAGTATTTAGGGCTGCAGATGACTACAATTTTTATGAAGGGTCATGGCAGGCTACTTTCTACGTGTTTGCTGACAGTCTAGAATCAATACCCAGTTTCCAGAGAGGAAAAGATCACGCAAAACAACTTTGTTTGTGTACATTACCTGTATGCGTCTTCATATGCTCATCAAAATACTGCTTCATATTGAAGTCTTTGCCACACCACTGGCACATGAACTGCTTGTGTCCGATGTGGATGCTCATATGAGACCTCAGTTGATACTTGTACTGGAACCGTTCATCACAATTCTATAGACACAAACACACAGTGAGAGATGGAGAAAGAGTGGGTGGAAGCAGTAGAGGCACACGAAATACAGAGGGAGCTTTATAATATAGATGACCTTCTATTACATCTTATAAGCCTGTCATTACCAAGTTTTTTTTAAACACGAGGCAGCCCAACCCTGCTCAAGTGTATGTTTGAGACTGACACACACACACACACACACACACACCCACCCAAGGTCTCTCATTGAAATAATCTGCTCCACCCAGACCACCTTCTGGGCCCCATACCCAGCCAAGTGAAACAGTTTCTATTAATATGCACATGCTGAAACCTTTGAACTAACATTTTTTCCTTATTTTATTTTCCCCTTACACAGCCTAACCCTTAGAAGACAAAACTTAAATACTTTTTATATATTTCTCCCATAATTACATAATGTAGTTATAACACAATATTCAGTACCTGATAACACCATCTGATAATTTTGAAGAATGGAAAAGTCATCCAAAAAACAAGGTTCTTGTCTTGATGAAACAAATACTTTATGCATCAGTTACTTAATAATGGAATGAATGGAAATAATCTTTTGTTTATGAGGTTTAATGCTAGTGATCTAAAGAGAGCATCTACCTACACATCATGCCAATACAGAAATTTGTGATTTGCCTTTTTTAATGTCTGAAATGATCCTTTCTCGTCAAAGTCACAAAATCTACAATGTCAGTTTTAGTTTTGTGCTCCTGCTCGCCACTGTATTTATTTCTGGCAATAACTGACAGCATACTGGCTAACGGGATGTCTCTCTGGAGCAAAAAGAAATATTCAGCTTTTAAGACTAAAACAGTTTAGATCATCCTTGGAGAAAAGGTTTTTGAGTGGCTTTAATCCGTGCTCACTGATGCCAGATCACTTCCTATGACTGTAATTGTAAAGGGATACTTTTCTATTTGGGTGTATAATCTGGGAAATCAAAATAATTATGTTTGGGATTAACACAGTTAAAATATCTTAAAAAGGTGTAATTTTCAGAACCACATCTATATTAAATTATTATTATTTTTTTTTAAACTCCAGACCAAGTAACTTCTAAAATGTACTAAAAAGTTCAAAAAGGACTTTTACACAAAATTAAAACTGGGTTGAAAGTAAATAATTTTGTAAATTAAATATTGGAAAATATAATAAGTGTCTATTATATAGTGCCTCTCTCAAACCTAAGATCATTTTACAATGATATGCAAAAAAACACCATTTGCGGTCCTCTTTATCTCAACATTTGATGATGGACGAGGAGTAAACCCATTCCAGAGGAGTGCAGTGAATGGGGTGGGAGTGTACGAATGGAGCAATTCAGTGAGGTAAGAAGGGGCAGATCCATGTGAAAGTGAAAGTGACAACCCTCGACATTGTGAAACGCAGCACAGCATAACACAACGAAATTCAACCTCTGCGTTTCACCCATACACACACGTGCAGCAGGGGGCAGCTAATGAAAGCGCTGGGGGAGCAGTGATGAGGAACGGTAACTTGCTCAAGGGTACCTCAGGGCAACCTACTGGTGAGGGAATCGAACCCACAATCTTCCAATCTGGGGCAACTCCCTAACCACTAGCTCACCTCTGCCCCTAAAGCTTTAAATGTAATGGCTGTATTGAATGTGGTATGCAATGTAGCCAGTGAAGTTTGTGGCAAATGGAAGTGATGTGCTCTGACTTTCTGGAAGAGGTGATGACACAAGCTGCAGAGTTACATTAGTACTGGAGTTTGGTTAATGTAATTTCTAATAGTTTGGCTTGATCTAAAATCCAAAACCTAGTCTAAAACCATTTAGTCCAGGGCTACATTATTTCCTCTGTGTAAACCCATCTAAAGACCAGCTCTAAAGGGCTGCACGGAAAAAAACTGGATCTTATACTGTTCTAGCTTACTGGAAGTGCAAATGGTCTCTACCACACAAGTAACAGTACGGTGAAAATGCTGCTTATAAACAGAAACAGAATGGTCTGTTCAGCCTCGGTTCACTATTCAGAGTCAAATCCTTGTATGCACAGTATGGGTGTCTTGGTTAGGTGAATTTTGCCAAAGTTATATATTTCAGCCTGCAACAAGGATAGCCTTTAGCACCAGCCAGAAGCACAACCCAGTTACATCCATTACAAAGAAACAGCATTCATTTTCTACAGTTAGTTCAATATAGCAGCAACATCCAAACACGCACAGTAGCCAAAACTAACACCAGTGTCAACAGATAAATATACATTTGCCTGTAAACAGAGAAATGCCAGCTCGTAAGTATTTCTCGAGATTTTCCAAAGAACTGGTTCGTAACATTGCAGGTATGAGTTAAACGGTTATGCAAAATCTAATGAAACAAGAACATCGTGAAACTTATGTAAATGAAAATTACACAGGCAGAGAAATGCATGAGTTATTTTCAGTTTAGCCTTTAAAAACTAGCTGAATCTGACCAGTAATCACAAATGCATGCACAGTGAAATAAGGCTTTATAGAAGTATTTATCAATTATAATATAAATTCGTACTGCCAAGTTGGACTTCCATTTGTGTTAGCTTTAATTCATTGTGGTAGTGTCTCTCTGTGCACACATTCAAGTTAAACTGAGACACACTGTTGCACACTGCCAGGGTTTAACAACGCATATGTAATATGAGTACGTATGCATATGCTGTATTTAGGGATTTACCTCACAGCGGAATGGCTTCTCTCCTGAGTGCTGAAGTGAGTGCACCTTTAGGGACATGCTGCGCTTAAAAGACTTTCCACAGGTTTCACATGTAAATGGCATGTCCTTAGTGTGAGCTGCAAGGATGAAGGTGTGGGAAGGAGGGAGGGAGGGAGAGAGAGAGATTTGCAATTTGTGTAATGCTTACAGAATATCACTTGGTTGTACTCAAATCAACATTACCATTCTCCGTATTCATTAAAATACAAAAAGGCTGCAAGTAAGAGGTTTTGAGTGCTGTGAAAAGATCTTCCTCTTGAGAAGCTTCAAGCTCATACTATACACTGTACATTATGGTAAAGTGCAATTTGAAAATTATAGTAATCATTACTCACCAACCATGTGCTTGCGGACATGGGCCATTGTGTAGAACTTCTTCTCACAGATCTCACAGGCAAACTTCTTCTCAGCAAAGCCATGGACAATCTTAATGTGTTCATGAAGTGACCACAGCTTCTTAAAGGATTTATTACATGACACACACTGACAAACAGAAAACACAAACACTTATTGACCAGCACTGCATTTTGTAAATAGCCACTTCAGTTTTCAGTGTATTCTTCCTTTCTAAGCAATGCTAATCATTAAATGCCTGAACGCTCATTCTCAGTTTACCACTACTGACTCTTTGGCTCCATCTGCTGGGAAGTTGCAAATCAGATCATTACATATTATTATGAGGAGAATATAACCTGGCTAAAATACTTCGGAGCAAAATTAAATTGATATTTTGACAACAAAATAATGTTAATTACCCTTTTATTCTGATATTTAAAATCAAATTATATTAAAACACTAATGGCTGGAAGTTGGTTAGCAGAGCTGCTTCTTCACTGCTCATTCTTCTCGCAGTTGCAATAACCCTCACACCTTAGTGCTATTTTTTCTTATACTCTTCTTATATATTTTTCAGTGATATCTGAATATTACACCTATGTAACATGTTATGTCAGATTCATATATACATACCTAAGCAAAGTAAATTTAAGCAAAGTAAACCTTTTGTTTTCAACCAAGGGGATAAAATGATCATGAATAATCTTGAAATTCTACTACACTGATGACAGATGTTTAAGGTATCTTGATAAAATGAGTAAGTCGTCTTGTTCCTGTTCCTATTACATGGAGCAAAATCCTGAGCATCAACAAATCCTGCTTCTAACTAGACAGCAGAGTGTGCCTTGTATGTGCCAGACAGAGAACAACAGAATTTCATCCTGCTATTCACTCATAACTGTACAAATCTGTGTACATTTTTCAGTGTGGAGATTACAGACTAACAAAAAAGCTGTGAGGTCGGGGAGCTAAACTAGGACAAAATAGCCAATTTATTAAACTTCAATTCAATCTCGAAAATTTGTAGAGCATTATGCTCTTCATGCATCTCACCTGAATGTTCTTCTCACAGTCCGTCTGCTGGTGCAGTGCCAGCTCACTTTCCAGCACAAACTTTTTCCCACACTTGTCACAGATTTGCATGCGCCTGTGTGTGACATTCATGTGCTTCTCCAGGTACCAGCGGGTGTTGAACACTCGTGGACATTTCTCACAGGTCAGCATCTCGCGTTCCTCCCCCTCTCCCTTTGTCCCACCACCAGAAGCAGATGAGGGAGTGGAGCTCTTGCAGTCACGGCCAGACCTGCGCTTTTGGGGTGGAATTTCGGCACTCTTTCTACGCCCCCTGGTCGTCATTCCTGCAGTTGTTGCTACAGTGACGGCCGCTGCAGTTATGCGACGGGTCTTCCTACATGGCTTGGCACTGACCCGTCCCCTCCGTGGCCTCTTGCTCCTCAGGCTCCTACTCCCGTTTTCTTCTTCCTCTTCTTCATCTTGATCCTCCTCTTCTTCTGAACTCTCTTCTTCTATGCTTTCATCTTCTTCCTCCTCATCTTCCTCGTCATCTTCCTCCTGGCCCTCCTCTTCGCTGTTGCTTTTGCCTTCTCCTGCAGGGTTTGCCAGACTCTTTTCTCCTTTAGAAACGTGCAAGGTCTGGTTGTTCAGGTTCACCTCCACAATGATTTGTGCTCGTTTAAACTCCTCCTCTTCTTCCTCCTGACCTCCATCCTCATCCTCTGTGTCCTCAGATGTACCGTCATTCGTCCTTCTTGAGGCCCCCTCGCTACCAGCTGCTCCAGAACCATCTTTGTAGTACTGCTGAAGGGGGACAGGGTTTGGGTCTGGATCAGAGGCCGTCTGCATTTCTGGTTTGGTTGCCAACTTGCTGTCGACCAACACAGAGTATGGCTTCGCCCCAGCCTCCTGCCTGTAGATCTTTGGCGACAGATCACTGTCTGCTGGAGGGGTATGGTGATAGTAGGTCTGTGTAGGATGAGCCCTTTGCCCCTCGTCCTGCGACATGGCTTCTAGGTCTGACACCTCTTCCTTCAGTGTCTGGCACGACTTCATCGATATGTATACGTAAGCGTGTAAAAAGAGTTCGGTGTTGTCTGTACTGTTCTCTCTGCGAGTGACACTGGCTGTTTCCTCTAGGCAGCTGAAAAAGCTAAAAAGGGCCCAATCCTACCCCTCCCTCAAAGAGCAAGAGGAGGGCAGAAGACAGAAGAGAAAAGGAAGGGGTGGGACCCTAGCGATAGTTCAACCCAAACCGAACTGAGCCTCCATGACCTCCGCATCAGAAGACAGACAGAGAATAAACTTGGCAGTTCTGTGGTTTCTTTTCCACACACACAAACAGAAAAAAAAACAAAACAAAAAAAAACTTAACTTTGCTCAGGTTGGGCCAAAATGATTAGGCTTCTGTGGCAGAGGTTGACAGCAGTGATTTCAACAATTGTTAATATCTGCTGAATCACCTCTGTGCCGAGATCAACCTCTTGTGATTATAGCAGTTTGCCAGCTCAGCTTCAGAAACTTCCTGCCATGCACCACCTGAAAGAACAAAAAAAAAAGAAAGAAAAGAAATTACATTTAACGTGCAGACAAAAACATACATTCTAAATTATTATATATATATATATATATATATATATATATATATATATATATATATATATATAATATATATATATATATATATATATATATATCTCAAATTTTGAACTAGAGATCTGAAACAATTATGGAAATGTTACAATATTGACACACAAGCTGGTCTTTGCGCTAACAGTATTTCACAAAAAAACAACCTAGCACTGCAGAGATTGTTATTTAGTTACACAATTTTTTGAATCCTCAAGTCAGGCTTTCACCGTCTAATCCGGGTGTGCGGGTGTGTGTGTGCGTGGGTGTTTGTGTGAGAGAGAGAAATGAAACTTGTGTCTGGTTAAGGAGCAGAGATCTAAAAATCTCACTACCAATCACATAAATATAGGCGTGCGCGCACACACACACACACACACTCCTGACCACAAACGTTTCACTTCTGTGTGGGAGCGTGTGTGAGCAACTTATATTAAAACCACAAAGGAGCTGAGTAGAGAAAACTAAACCCTTAAAAACACACACCTCTTCCACATAAGCAAACACCTGAATGTCTAATATCTTGAAGAATTAAACTGTAGGCTTGATGCCTTGGCACCATTTCAAAAAAGCACTCAAAAAAAAAATTTCAACCAAAAATAACACTATTACTTTATTTAAAAAAAAAAAAAAAAAAAAAAAAAAAAAAAAAGTGCATCTCTCAGGTTACAATTCAAACCATTAGATCAAAGAAAAAAAAAAAAAAGAAAAAAAAAAAAAGAAAAAAAAAAAAAAGTCAATTAAATTCAAAGCGAATCAAGTGAGGAAAAAATGTAAGAATGTGGAGATTAGTGCCACAAGTCCATTTTTCTCCATCCTTCCCAGTAAAACTCTGGAGAAGTCAACCAGAATCAAATGGTATGCAATTATAACTATCAAACTATGCTGATAATATGTCTTTGGTCCACTGATAAGTTAAATAATTACAACGTCATACTCGATCATACATCAACAATCATACACGAGCCAATTATCTTTCCACGGAATAAAAGTTCTCAGGGTCCTGAACCCACGTTTGAACTTTGAGTAGTTAAACATGCCTAAATTGACCAACCTTTCTTCGCTAAACGGTGCTGTCAGGATGTTTAGCTACATTCATTCAACTGAGCTGACAGTTAACTTCAGAGGTGTAACGAAACCGCTGTTTTCAGTATGAGTTTTGTGGGTAGTGGTCTACAACAGTGTTTTCAAGGAACGTTTTTAACAAAAAACACCCAGATTTCTCATTTTACCTGCTAATGAAGGTGGAGGTGCAGCTAACGGGATCACCCGCTGGTAACCTCAATGACCCCTGAAGGCCAAAATGGGAAAATGGAAAATGAAAATGGTGAGCGAGGACCATCGTTAATCAACAGCTAATTAACGGCTAGATGGCAGACACAAACAAGACAAATAGTGCTGTTTAACCACACTCTACCCTTAACAGTCTCAGCCTTTACTTCCTGCGTCTCAGTGACTCGTTTTCGCTCTGTGTGCCTGTGCGTGTGCGCGCTCAGCCTGCCCGCTTGCAAATGTGTGCAAGCAAAGCATGCGAACGGCTGAATTCAACTAACCTTAAAGAACAACAAAGCCCTGGTAAATATTATCCCTAAATAAGCCAAAAATGTCCAGATAAAAAACAAACACCCACATGCACACACACACCCACACCTAGACAGACGCACTCCGCTACCTTCCTGTATTTCTGCAGCTTTCTGAGAATCGGCAAGCACACCGAGTGTGTGACCACACAATGGGTGCATAAGGGGTCACAGCTATCTGTTGATCTGTATGTTGGAAGCTCTGAATCCTGCACTGTGAAAGTGTAAATGTTTGGACTGAATGTAATTCACAAGGAAGATGGTCTAACGCAGGGTTACACAATGTGGACAAAATACTATGGAGATTGCACTGCTGTGTGCCTTCGAATGCCTTGCAATCTATTAACAGAAATATAAGAAACTCATCACCAGTGTTTTTTTTTTAAAAAGATCTGGATGTTGTTGTTTGCTGGATCACGTGAATCGGGCGAATTTGCCTCCCTCACTCACTAAAACAAACCAAAAAAATTAAAACTGAAATTGCCTAAATTTGCATACTGCAGCCTTCTGCAAAATCTATTCTGCAAGCCCATCTGTAGGACGCCTCACAAACACTATACCTCAGGAAGTCTATCGAGGGGCATTTTTTCCAAGAATTGTTTGTATACCATCTCTTGCATCTCTCTGCTGTAGCCCACTGTGAGGCAAACAATACACACCTGTGCCAGTTTGTGTGTTGTGAGATGAAAGCGTGTGTGGGTGCTGCATGTATACTTTTCTTTTGTTGTTTCTGAGTAAACACTTGTAGCTGAAGCAGAGCCTGTGAATGCCCATACAAACGTTTTCATGTCATGTTGGATGCTTTTGAGAGAAAGAAACTAAAGTACTGCTGGTATCACTGCCAAGAGGGACATTAAGTCGAAACTGATTGGCCAGATCCCAAATCTGCCGCAAGCACTTCCCTTAATGTTCACTGTGACTTGATAGTACAAGGGACAAAAAGAATCTACAGGACCGGCTTTTAAATTAAAACTACAGCTGCATGACATGGACAACCCTATTACTACAGCTTATTGTTTGTGCACCAAAACTGCAATATTTTTTTTATTATATAAGACTGGGGAATTGTAATCATGCAGAATTTGGGAACGAGCAGTCAGTTCTTTAAATATATACTGGAAAACCCTGAATAATCAAAACACTTCATCTCGCACTTTGACTGGGCAGGATGCAAACAGCACACCAAAAAAAAGACACCTGTGGCTACCAGCCTAGTGCATAATTTTGCCATTTTATTTAGTGTCTGTATTAATTTAAACTGATTTAATCATCTGGATAATTCTGAAGCAAGCACACACTCAGTGATTTGGGGTGTTCAAGCTTTAAACAAATGAAACAAGCGAGAGACTGAGTATGAACAAAGTTGACATATACTGGGAACATCAGCACAGCGGAGCACAAACTTTTCGTTCACAATGTTTTGCTGGAGTTAACTAGCTAACCAGCTCAACAAAGGCGGCACAGACTGATCTGCAACCATGGTATTAAGTAGAATGCTGTACTCCCAGGGGTGACATACTTCATGCTGCAATTTAAAAAATTACAGCAAATCTGTGACACAAAGTTACAGCTTACACGTCAGTTACCATGTGTGCCTCAAACATGCAATTTTTATAACAACGAGTTCATAAAACAATAAAAGTAAAGGCTGGATGCTGGGGAGAGGGTTGGGTTTGGGGGGTGATCGGGACTGCCACCTTATTTAAAAATGTAAAAATCTGCGCCATTTCCCCCATTTTCTTTCTTGTTCTTTCACGGTGCCAAGCTAATCCTCTTCCTCATGAGTGAGGATGAAGATGATGAGTCATGCAGATTTGTTTCACACACTTAATGTGCCTTTGATGTGGGCAACCGCCAAAGCATCGAAATCTCTGAAACTATCATACTTGCTCACTCATCGTGTGGTTATTACACATTTCTAAGCTTCAAAAAGAAATCACTCTATTGATTTCACTAACTTTCACATAACAAACCTAACTGCCACAAAACTGAACTCCGGCAACTGCAAATGATCTCACTGTACTAATTCAGGCTGGAACCAACAGATGGACAAGCCACCATACCAAGAATTCATGTGCCAGTCACTTACAAAAGAGAAAGTGTGAGACAGAAAGTCAGAATGAGAGAGGCAGAAAGAGGGAGGCGATTGGACAACTAATTAAAATCTCTGACTGTTATGTTATCTAAATTCTGTTAAGTTAAAAGTAGAGCTGAATGATATGGCAAAGATACTGCCCTGCAATATTTAAACTTCAAAGTACACAATATAGCAAAATAAAAGAAAAAATGGCGGCAGATTAAATAATGTTTTAAAAGCCAAAAGTACAAATATGTACCGTTCTTTACATACTGTAACCTTCCCAAGGGGCACTCGAAACATGTGTCACATACTGAAATCACTACAAAAAAATTATATTACCCAACTCTAGTAGCAATGCAGGACGCCACCATCATATTACAATGGAAAAAATTGTAACGATACATGGGGAAGAACAGTCATACCAGTAATAACATTCTTCCAACACAGCTTCATCGTCTGAGCATCAATTTTTTTTTCTCAAACAACTAATCAGAAGACTCACTCCCAGTGCTGTCATTCTTTCAGGCTGCTCTCAAATTGTGATCAGAATAATCAATAAATGATACACTTCTTGTTTCTGATACAGCAGATTTATGACAATGAAGATTTAGACGTGGAAGCAGAACTGCAAAAGAAATTTAGAAAGCAGGAAAATTCCTGACGGTTGTCCAGAGGTGCTTGAAAGTTTGTGAAACCTTTATTTGGTAATTTTTTTAAAGAGGAAATATTAGGAAGTGCCAAAAGCCTCACGCATTTAATCGCATTCTCTTCATCTACTTTTTTAATAGATATAAAACCTAATATCTAAGGGTGGTGTATTACAAAGAATACATCTCGCAGTCGGTGAAACCGAGATATCTTAACCTGACTGGACCGTATTGTTTTGTTTACTTAAAATTACACCAAAGTTACCCTTACACAGCACTGCAACCGATCACTAGAGAAACATTTCCAGAGAGGACATTTACTATTAATTAAGTTATTCTATATACAGAAGCTGATCAGCCACCCAATTAAAAGCTCCAGCCAAAGTTTAGGTTATCAAAGCAAAACTGACTTGTTGAGGCATGTACTCTTCAAGTCCTTCGAAGGTGTGCTGTGGAATCTGGCACCAAGATGTTAGCAGCAGATGCTTTGTGTCTTATGTCGTCTTATGTGTAGCACCAGGGTCCTGGAGGAAGCTTATTTCGTTCCACTATGTACTGTGTATATTGTTGAAATGACAATAAAAACCTAATTGACTTGACTTGATTAAAGTTCTGCAAGTTTGCCTGTTGGGACCTCCAAAGATCAAGCTAATTGGTCTAGCACATCTCACAGTCATTAGGGAATACCTTTGTCATGATGGGCTGTGCTTGGTCTACACCAATGCTTAGGTAGGTGGTACATGCAGACCTAACATCCATCTGACAAAGGACCCAGCAGAACATTGCCCAGAGCATCACACTGCCTCGGCCCACTTCCCAGCTTTCTAAAGTCCATGCCTGGTGCCATCATTTCTGTATGCAAGCAATGCACAGGCACTCAGTTTTCCACATGATGTAAAAGAAAACATGTTTCCAGACCGAGCCAACTTTTTTCATTGCTCCAAGGTCCAGTTCTTGTCACTGGAAGAAGATCATCAATGTTATTGACAGAAAAGTATGTTGCAGTCTGCAGCATGCGCCATTTATCAATGTTTCCAAAACTAAAAAATAATAATGACATGCTGGTAAAGTCAAAGAATTAGAGTTAGTAAACGATGATGTGAGATGATGTTCTGACAGTCAATATTTTGTTTTCAAAGTTCTCTAAGTAACAGTTACCTCCCACATTGCATGGGCTTAAAACCAGAGGGTGAAAATGACATTTGATAAAAATATTCGGGGGGGGGTTAAAAAAAAAAAAAAAAAAAAAAAAGCAATACTTGATTATGTTCAAAGTGTTGCAACTGTGTGCGTTTCCCATTCATAATGAAAAGTGAACGTATCTGAACAAAAAAATTATATAAAGAGCTTAATGTGTAAAACTGACCCCAAATTATGCCCATTTAGTCCTAAGCACTGGGACGTTTGACTACAGCCATGCTTTTTAAAATCCGTCACTCACACGGTAAACACGTCTTTGAAACCCTGATCCTTTGCATTAGTCAACTCTTTCTTTAGTCTGAAGTCTTCCTCTTTCAGAATTCTTATCACAGGACACATTCTGCATGTCCTATTCCTTTGCAACCATCTCTCCAGTTCTGCGCTTCCAATTTTAAATTTAGCATCATGTTCTACGTGTCAACTAGAATTTGGTTTCTGCACCTTTTTTCCATGTTTGCAAATGATAATATAAATAAACCCTTCTGGACTTGCAGCCTGAAGGTTGATCCACTTTCTCTACATGTTATGCCACGTATGAAGCCAGTCTCAGTCTGGGGTTCATTTCCCGGCTCTGCAAGTAAAGACAGCTTACAGCAACACCATGCATGGTTAATATCCCTTCTTTCATCCATCTGGTCCACATTTCTCTTTTGGGACATCCTGACAGAGCTCATCTGTCCACCCGAGCCGTTTCTACAGTTTCACGGTCCTAAATCGACAAAAGGCCAAAGAAATCCTGAAGTTTTCTTAAGGGGGTGTGTGTGAGAGAAGGTTAACGACAATTGATCAAGGTTTAACAATTGCACTTCATATGCATATCCATCCAAAATGGAAAAACAACGTGTTTTCTGTGTTTTATGTACACGAGAGTTCTCTCAACGCGCGTAACGAAGCAACCGCTAAGCAGTTAGCTAGCTAAGCTAACTGACAAAAAAAATCTCCACAACTCGAGTGCACGTTTGTCTGGTTTTTTTCTGATGTGGACTACAAATGAGGACCAATTTTGATGTGCTGACATTTAATAGAGGCTGAAGACGTTCACGGAGAAGAGCAGAATTCCCCCTTCCCCGGCCAAGGGACGGCTAAGTGGGGTTAGCCAGCTAGGCGAGCTTTAGCAAGGTTGGCAGTTTTCAGAAGGGCCTCCACCGTTTCAGTAGGGAAAAAAACCCCTCCGCCACCGAAATAAAACCGAAAAGTGTGGGAAAGCCCGAGTGTGGGTGGTGCTGGGGTTTATGGGGGAGCAGGTGAAGCATCGAGGAGTTAAGTGCAGCTCGGTGACGGGAACAACTTTGCGGGAAACGCCGCGGAGAAAGGGTTAAGCTGAGGGAGAGCTTGGTTGGTCAGGAGGGAAAAACACGAACAGGCCGTGCGCTCGTCCAGCTTAGCCAGTTAGCAGGAGAGCTAGTGCAGCTCGGCGCGGACACGGCGGCGTGCAGCCTCCCAAAATACCACCACAAAACACGGGTCTGCCTGCTTTTGGACACTTTCCTCCGCTTTCAGCTGCATTCGCTCATGGAGAATCGCCCCCAGACAGCTTCGCGTGTCCACGCTTTCCATCTACTCTCCTTTCAGCCCTTCCAAAAACGCCCAGATTTCTTCTCTCCAGCACGTCGCTCCTGAGATTTTTCATCCCTCCTTCACGCCTGCAAACCGCAACGTCGAACGCCTCTGCAAGTGCTTTGCATTATTTTGCATGCGAGCTAAAAGGTGAGGAACCAAGCCAGCCAGCCAACAAACAAACGGCAAAAAAAACCCTCACTGTCTGCAACTCGAGGCGTCAAAACAGTCCAAAAACAACACAGTTCGTTCGTGACAGCGTCCTACCTGCACGCCTGCCCGTGTGAGGATTTCACAGAGGTGATCGCTTGCCATCTTCTTGACCGAATAAGAGAGAAAAAAAGACAGAATGGAACTTGTGGAGACCCGCTCCGCTCCTCTTCTCTCCGCTCCTCTCGCCGCTGCGCTGCTCGGCCGAAGCGCGAGCGCCCTCTCTTCCAGCGCGCGCGCCCCGAACTTGCAGGACCCACAGACGTGGAGGAAGAGCCGCCGCTGTTTCCGTGCTTTTTTTTTGTATTTTTTATTTTTTTTTTACTCGCAGCGGCTGCAGGGCCGACCGACGGGAGACAGACGGCGGCTTTCGGAAACTCCGCCGCGATGTCGCGACGTGGCGGCCTGCTCCGCTCCGGCTCTCGCGCCTCCGTTACTGAAGCGCCCGGGCGCGCGCGCCGTCGCCTGGAAGAGAGGGAGAGGAAGAAGAGAAAAAAAAAAAAAAAAAAAGATGCACGCTCCCTTCAGAGTCCCGCACAAACATTTCAGCTTTAAAAGAGAGGGAGAGACACTCGACGTTTATTTATTCAGTTATTTATTTGTTTGTTTATAAATGTCTAACGAGCAGGTAAAAGCCACAGGAAGTGTCCTCGAGATGAAAAAGTTCTTATTTTAAAGGGAGCGAGCTCATAAAAATAAACACAGAAGAATGCAGCGAGACCAGGTGGAGGTTTCGAGGAATAGGCGGTGTCCTAATAATATATAGGACACGGTTTCTTGATACTGCTCCTGGGACCACACACACACTCACACACTCACACTCACACTCTCACTCTGTTCCCTGTTGGTGCTTCTGAGTGAAAGTGAGTGTGAACACAACGCAAACAACACAGTGAACCTGGACTAAACACGTCCTCACAGCGTAGCAGCTGGCAGCCATACATCCAGCAACAGAGAGCAGTGTTGGGGACGGTACCTTGCCTCTTTGGGTAAGGCAACTAAGGACTTGGCCACCACTGCCCCAAAAGTTGGAGAGCTGGAGCGAGTGTATCAAATGAAAGAATATTTGGAAATGTGGAGGACTGTGGGTCATCAAAAGGAAGAGCTTCTGATGAAGGTGTAGAGATGAAGTGAGTTCTGATAAAGGTGTAGAGATGAAGTGAGTTCTGATAAAGGGGGTAGAGATGAAGTGAGTTCTGATGAAGGTGTAGAGGGATGAAGTGAGTTCTGATAAAGGTGTAGAGATGAAGTGAGTTCTGATGAAGGTGTAGAGGGATGAAGTGAGTTCTGGTAAAGGTGTAGAGGGATGAAGTGAGTTCTGGTAAAGGTGTAGAGGGATGAAGTGAGTTCTGATAAAGGTGTAGAGGGATGAAGTGAGTTCTGATAAAGGTGTAGAGGGATAGAGTGATGCAGGGTAACGCATCTTGATGTTGCTTTCACTTTCACCAAACTTGCAGCTTTGGACTGTTCTGGCGCTTGCAAGAAAGTCTTCCTGTTTCCCTCTATAACTTTGAACTTATTCTGTCCCTCTATTGCTTTATCTAAACTCACTCTTCCTCTTTACTTTTATCTAAACTCACTCTTTTCCTCTTTACTTTTATCTAAACTCACTCTTTTCCTCTATATCTTTATCTAAACTCAGTGTATTTCTCCATACCTTCATCTTTGATCACTGTTTCCATATACAAGCATTTCTTAATCTTGCTCTTGCTCACCCACAGCCCTCCACTTTTCCTAATAGTCCTTCATTCGATATATCCGCTCCAGCTCATCAGCTCATTTATGGGGTTAGCGGTGGCCTTGTGGTCAGGTACCTGACCCAAAAACTGGAGGGTTGTGGTTTGTGCCTCACACCAGTAGATTACCCTGAGAACCACTTGAGCAAGATACCATCCCCCAGTGCTGCTCCCAGATGCTTTATCATCTTTCCCTGGACTCATGGCATTTCTATCTATCTATCTGAGCTCATTTCCTTTAATCCTTTATTAATTAATTGGGAAATTCCTCTGCCTTTTACATGATCAATAGTCAAGGGACAGTGTTTGTTCTGATTAAGGTAGATGAGGAAAGAGTGAGTTTTGAAAATGGTACAGAGGGATACAGTGAATTGTGAAAAGGTGTTGAATGAGGGTGAATTCTGATAAAGATATAAAGCGATAGAGTGCGTTGTAATAAATGCACAGGATAGAGTTAATTCTGATGGTGGTATAGAAAGAAAGTGATAAAAAAAAGCAAGCCTGCAGTTTTTGTTTTAGAGGGGCTGTTTTTTCTCTCAACTTTGGTTGTGCAAATTTGAAATACTTTAAAATGACAAATTTTGTATAATTGCATGATTAAAATTTTTAGTATTTTTCTGAATATTATGTAATTCATTTGTCCTGCCATTTGATATATGTTAAAACAAAATGATATACACATGCTAAACTATGACCCATATTTTAATTATATTATAAATAACTAAATTATCGGTATTGCAGTCATGCAACAGAACTGATATACACCTTTCCATCTTAGCCAGTGTTAATTTAACTTTTTTTCTGAAGTGTTTCTAGTATGTAATATAAATAGCCCTGGGGCCGCTGCGATAAAAATGAAATGACATGAAAATGCTGATCAGTTGAGCAAATGAACCTGTATTTAAATTAGAAGATTAAAAGTCTTATATTTCTGCACCTCTCTGGTGACCTGAAGTGTCTCAGGTGCGGCATGTAATTGAGATGAATACTGAGGCCATCTAGTGGCTGGGGAAGCATGTTTTTCTGAGCAAATGCAATTTCATGCAATAATTGCAGGACTGCAAAATAATCCGTAGCAGATTTGTCCTTTCAGCTTCCAATAAAAGAATAAATGTGCTAATTTAATAAAAATAAAATCAATACTCAAGAGTACACAGATAGACAAAGATAATAAGCCTCCATACTAACATGTCCAGTTTCTTAATTTCCACTTATAGCATCTGTATTTCCATTCAGAATTGGATTGTTTGCTTTTTAACAATCCTGCACTTTCCTAATGCAAACACTGTCCAGGAAGATATTCATTCCAGCAATCAATTAAGACAGCAGTTATCATACTATTCAGTTCCGTTTGATGCAGTTATAAATGAACAACTTTTCTTTGACGCCTGCTATTTAGCCACCTATGATTTGGTTTGATATTTATAGGTATATACAGTTTTCTCCTCACCTGTTTAAGTAGCAACACTTGCGATGTATCAATTACACAAGATTTGATTCTTTTTATTGAATAGTGAGCCAGAATTCTCTGTAATATAATATACAGAAACCAATAGAAACAAAAGAGCAACATGGTCTGGCTAGTGGGGGTAAAGAGTGAGATCAATATGATGGTCAGCCAGAAACCTGATTTGCAGAGGTTTTACAGTTTGGGTTTGCGGAGGCCTGATTCCCCCGTCTTTGTTTGGACTAAAGTCTGATTTTCCATTTACATTTCCTACTGCAATCAAAATGCAATTTTGAGGTGGACTGTTTGGGTTGGACTCTACAGCTTTAGCCATTTTAGTAATAACATGTTACCAGGCACATACAAACACACACACTGCAGTGCTGTTAGATACACCTCCACACATTCGGACTCTGGTGGGGGAAAAAAAAAAAAAAACAAAAACAAAAACTCTGAGGCAGTCCATAATTTCAGCCAGAGAGAGCCAGGGAGAGTTACGATACAAAAAGATTAAACAGAATTGGCCTTTTCAACAAGTTGAACATAGCTTCCTTAGTTGTGGGTTTGTCTCTCCACGTTTTCATCAGGCACGCTGATGAAATCATGCAATTCATGTGGTTGTGTCTCACTGAGGCAGCTGCAGCAGTGTGCCCTGGCCTGAGGGCAGGTAGGTGACGTTGCGTGAACGGCTGAGCTGGAAGGCGATGTCCTCGGCAGCCTCCAGCTTCCTCAGCTCTACTAGGCCATCTCCCGCCTCAGCCAGAGAATTGGCAATGAGGAGAGCAGCTTGTGAGTCACCCGCTGCTGAGATGATGGCTGCCTGCTTCTGCTGTTCTGCCTGTGACGCACACACTCATTAGTTTTTGGAAATGTGATTAGAGCACACAGTATTTTCTACCTCATGTAGATGCAAATGGTGCAATTAACTGTGGTTGTCCTGATTCCTTTTTTAAAAAGCAGAACCGGAGGCATTCAAAGCAGATTTTAGTAAACCACTACTGGCTAAAGAAAGCCTGATCAAATTAGTAATGATGCAATTTTATGGCTGTTTTACACCAGTGTGGTCTGTTTACAACAGCAGAAGTGACAAGCTGAGGCTGTCCACAGGGTGACCTCTCTTATGTCAGCATTTTTACTGCGCTCAAACAACTTGCTGCATGTATTCAAATAAAATGAGATAATACTCTAAACAGCAAGTTTAACAGCCATGAAATAGGACTAAGCATATATTAACATGTATTTGTCAAAACGCAATATACACAAAAGCGAAAAAGTATTTACTGAAAAACTAAACAAAAATAAACAATGAAGCAGAAAATGAATGGGATCAGCTTTGAAGAAAAACAAAACTTGACCATAAATCAAGGAATGCCTGCAATTTAATCAAAGGCTGATAAATAGATACAAAAGAAGATGTCAAAGAAAATAACTGAGCTTTACAAAATTCTAACGTTGGTGGCATAAGTTCTCCCTTACCTTCTCTACAACAAATCTCGCTCTTTCTGCTTCTTGCTGGGCAACTTGTTTCATTTCAACAGCCTCCGTGAACTCCTTACCAAATGTCAGATGTGTCTGAAGAGGAAAAATTATACTTGTGAAATGGTTTAAACATTCAACTTGCAGCGACCAATGAATAAGGGAAAAAAATTTAATCAAGACAAAGAAAAGAAAAGTTTACCAGAGAGACGTCGTCGAGAATGAGGCCGAAGGTAGAGGCTCTCTCGGTCAGATCTTCACTGACTTGCCTGGATACCAGCTCTCTCTGTGTGATCAACTCTCCCGCATCAAACCTAGCCTGGGGTCAAACACGGTTAAAAATTTGTCTCCAGGGCTAAGGAAAGGGTTCAAACTACTTGTGAATTAATCATTCTTCCGAAGCACATTTTATGTTAAATAAACCTGGTAAACCGATTAACAGGTCTAGCTGTACCTTTCCTGTTAGACGCTTAGATCCTTACTGCAATGTTACAGGTTGGGGACTTCTGATAAAAGCCCAGTTATAATAATCTTTAGTGAAATATTAAAATCATAACCTCAAAAAAAGTACCACACTATAACAAACTGCATTTGCCTGTTTTGTTTTCTGTATGCTGAAACATTAATCCAATCAGACTCACTTGCTGTATAATACACAAGAGACAACTTAGCCTTTGCAAACTGCAATCAAACTTTAATTCACTGAAACGGCTTCACATCTTTAATCAATACAACTCACCACAACAGCCTTCAGAACTTCAGTGGTGATGGAGGGGAGCACCCTTTCATCATAATCTTCACCAATGCTGGTGAAAATCCTTGGCAGCTGACCTGCTACTGGCCTGAACAAAATCCTCAACGTAATGTTCACATTCTGTAAATCTGAGGTAAGAAGATAATATAAATATTTTTTTAAAGGTGAGTTAATACTATTAAATTTGATTATTTTCATTTATATTATTAATATTTATATAGGAGCCATTAAACTTGTGTGTCCAATATTAGGTGGGTCAATTACAAATAGAGCTAAAAAAGGTAATTTTAAGTATTTTCAAAACAGGTGCAATTTGTTTTTTTTACATTGGAATAATGTTTATAATTAATCACGTTTGTTAGACAACACCTCACACTGTTAATTCATTTCTTGATTGTATATTTAATTATTTTTTCGGCTGCTCCCATTTAGGGGACACCACAGGAGATCAACTGTCTCCATTTCTCCCGGTCCTCTGCATCTTACTTCTTCAACGCAACTGCTTGCATGTCCTCTCTCAGCATGTCCATGTAATCCTTGTCTCTCCTCTGGACATGTCCAAACCAACACAACATTGCTTGTCCAACTTTGTCTCCAAAACATACAACCTGATCTGTTCCTCTAATATACTCATATACTAATACACGCATATCTAATCCTGTCCATCTATTGTCACTCCCATCTTTAACTCTGCCCCCTCCTGTCAGCACCACCCTCTACAACATGTATAGTATAGCTCAGGGGTGGGCAACTCCGGTCCTGGAGGGCTGGTGTCCTACACAGTTTGGTAGTTGCCTTCTCAAACACCCTCACTAAACTTGACAACGATCAGGTGAACTGTACCAGGTGAGTTTAAGCAGGGAATTCACTGAACTCTGCAGGACACCAGCCCTCCAGGACCAGAGTTGCCCACCCCTGGTATAGCTGGTCTTAATACTGTCCTGTAAACCTTTCATTTTACTCTCACTGGTACCTGTCCGCCACAAATCCCCTTTGGTTGCTCTTCTCCACCCATTCCAACCTGCCTGCACTTTCTTCTTCACCCCTCTCCTACACTCGCAATTACTCCAAGTCTAAGTGAGATACTCTACTCTAAGTGTTGATCCTAAGTATTTAAATGCCTTCACCTTTGTCACCTCTACTCCCTGCATTCTAACCACTCCACTTTCCTTCTTTGTTCAGGCTCATGTATTCTTTGTCCTTCTCACTTTCATTCCTCTCTGCTCTAGAGCATATCTCCATCTATCCAGGGTCTCCTCAAGGTGCTCTCTAATCTTGCTACAGATCACAATATCATCAGCAATTTGTCCACTGGGACTCCTGTCCAACCTTGTCTGTCAACTTGTCCATTGCCACTGCAAACAAGAATGGGCTCAGCGCTAATCTTTAATGCATTTAAAGTAGAGCTTGGATTACATCAGTCATTCCTACTGTTGACCTCACCACTGTCACACTACACTTATTCATATCCTGTACTATTCTGACACTTCGGTAACACTTGACTTCCTCATACAAAACAACTCCTCTCTAGGCACCCTGTCATATGCTTTATCAGTCTACAAAGTCTACAAAGGCACAATGCATCTCTGACCTTTTCTGTACTTCTCCATCAACACCCTCAGAGCAAACATGGCATCTGTAGTGTTCTTTCTTGGCAAAAAACCATACAGCTGTTCACTAATCATCACCTCTTATCTTAAACTAGCTTCCACTACTCTTTCCCATAACTTCATGCTGTGGCTGATCAAATTTATCCCTTTATATAACAATCTTCCACCGATATGTCACCCAAACCGACAGCCTTTCCTTTCTTCATTGCCCTGACTTCCATCTTGCTAATCCACTGCAGTTCCTGGTTTAGTATCCTCACTTCATTCAACCTTTTCTCTCATGTTCTCTTAATTCATCTGCTCAATATGCTCTGCTCAGTTATGAGTACATTTCCATTGCTATCCTAGGGGATGCCCTTCCTGACGTAGCCCTCCTCATTTATAATCCTCATTTTTGCAATAATGCAAAAATGTCTTATATGACTTAACCTATTTTTACATATGTTTGGTTATTTTGTGGTTGATCTGCTACGGCGACCCCAAATGGGAGCAGCTGAGAGAAGATTTTGCGTTTTTTTTTTCTACTGATGAATTCGAGATGATTGTATTCTAGTGGAAAGCAAATAGTACCTTTACTATCTTTGAATTAAATACAAAGTTTTTATTTTATATAAAAATGTAAAGTTTTAAAAGTTTAAAACTTTTCTTGGACACCCATATTGGTTTTAAGCTTTGTAAAAAGCTCATAAATATATTTTGTTAACAAAATACAGAGCTTTTTCTCCATATACAGCACTGTGCAAAAGTTTTAGGCAGGTGTGGAAAATGCGCTGTAAACAAAGAATGCTTTCAGAAATATAAATAATGATTATTTTTATCAATTTACAAAATGCAAAGTGAGCGAACAAAAGAAAAATCTAAATCAGATCAATATTTGGTGTTACTACCTTTTGCCTTCAAACCAGCATCAGTTCTTCTGGCCCCCACAGAGCCCTGATCTCAACATCATCCAGTGTGTCTGGATCACATGAAGAGACAGAAGGATGTGAGGAAGCCTACATCCACAGAAGATCTGTGCTTAGTTCTCCAAGATGTTTGGAACAACCTACCAGCTGAGTTCCTTCAAAAACTGTGTGCAAGTGTACCTAGAAGAACTGATGATGTTTTGAAGGCAAAGGGTGGTCACACCAAATATTGATTTGATTTAGATTTCTCTTTCGTTCATTCACTGCATTTTGTTGATTGATGAAAATAAATGATTAACACTTCCATTTTTGAAAACTTGGTTTACAGGATTTTTTTCCACACCTGCCTAAAAGTACTGTACAGTACTTTTGCACATTACTGTACACATTTCCTAAATTAACACAGACACAAATAAAAAGCATTTACGGCATTTAGCAGACGCTCTTATCCAGAGCGACTTACAGGGCCTAATTACAGGGACAGTCCCCCCTGGGGCAACTCAGGGTTAAGGGACCCAGTGGTGGGAGTGCTAGAGGTGGGATTCGAACCAGGGGACTTCTTGATCCCCGGCACATTAATTTTTCAAAACATGTTCATGAAACATTTTTAAGATTGTGCTTTCTGTTGAGGTTCAGCTTACTACAACTACACAGCAAACTTGAAAGGCAATTAAGCACTGGATTTATTAATAAACAATAAATACATAAATAAATGAGTTATGTTTATCTGCATATTCTTATTGATGATCAGCTCCCTTTGAGATCAAAATTATGAAGATCAGTTTCTCTTTCTGACATCAGTTACCTTTGCTACCAGTGACGACAGGCACATTGCGTGGACGGGACCTGCAGTCGAAAATGATTGGTTTCTGTACCCAGGGGATCAGAAAATGTGTTCCTTCTCCAACCACTGCATCCTGAACTCCTCTAAACCGGTCAAAGATGACTGCTCTGTGGCCAGCATCAACTGCACAATACACAGAACAAATATAGTAAAGGTAAGAACTGTGAGTCAGGTGACAATGTCATTTAACCATGATGTGTTTTCGCAATTTTACAACTTAAGTCAAAGTCATCAAGATGGCTACAATGACTCCTATACATGAAGATTTCAATTTCTGTTAAAACAGATGAGAGGGATGAGGTCTTACACCATCTTGTGGACTTCAGAATTCAAGCTATCAGAAAAGATGTACAAAAGTACATCACATTTGTTTATTATAAAACAATATCAGTGTAAAATATTGATAATTGTCATGATAATTTTCTCCAACCTTTTTTTTTTTATGGTGGATATAGATACATGATCTACTGCTACCAGTCTAACAAGGTACCTTATAATACTACTGAACCCAAGGCTTTTATTCGGTCCACACAAACAAGTACAACACCACATGATGGAATTAGACCAAAGCAAAGACAGGAAAAAGCCATTGATTCAAATGAAATCCACTTACCGTTAAAGAGGGCAGAGTTAACTACACCACCTCCGATGGCCAGGGCCAATCCCAACTTTCCAATCGTCTCGAACAGCTTAGCCATGGTAATAGGATGACAGCTCTGGATTGAAGAGAAATGCTATTTAATTTTCACACTGTACAGGATGATGAAAGAGAAAGAATGTATGACTTCATGTAGTTATCAAAAGTGCAAAGTCCTTCCATAAATTAAAAATAAAATTCAAGGATCATCAGCATGCTTACATACATTACCCTGCATGTCTTGCTGTTTGCAGTGCCATAATGTACAGTTTAGATACATCTGTTTATGTTTACCAAGTGTGCAAACAATGAACATATATAATGTGTATACATTATTTAAAAAATCTATTTGAACATATGTATTTCTTTATTAGATATTTGACAGACAGTCCATTTAGTCATCTTATATAGTCCTTAGAATCTACCAGGTAACATTTAACTTGCGTACTCGTGTAACTGAGCATGTGACAAAGTATCTTTAATCTAAACTGCTGCCCGGGTCAGGAGAGATGGTGGAAAGGTGAGGCCCCTGTTTAAAGCAAAGCAGGAAAACTGTCCCCCTTTAGAGAATAAAAACCATAATAAAGAAAACAAGAAGAGAGTTGACGTTTTCCAAACATTAGAGCTGAAAGTGTAGTTATTGAGCTGTCACTAAACCTCACGCTGTTCATGCACCGGCTAACTAGCATATTAGCTTAGTGCTGCTGCAAACCTGCCACCGATACCTCAATAAAACACACTCAAACTAATCTCCATCCAACAGAGAGGTAAAAGGAAATGTACGCACACGTTTAAAAAAAATACAGTTTTACATATTTCTACAATTTTGTCAGTCAATTTTCTCCTACTGACCGGCTAGCTACTCACCGTGACCTCCAGGCAAACCCACGAACTACACGCATGAACGGTAGGGCTTTATGAGCATGCGCGGCCTGCTGAACAACAACTGTTCTGATTGGACACGCTGTTGCGACGCACTTGGGGCCGAGAGTAAGAAGACAGCTGATTGGTTCTTGAGCCTAGTTTATCTGGGAACTGTAGTTGTCCACGCTTCACTCAGCCCGCGCTGTTAGTTACTGAATAACGTAACAGAATATCGTCTGCATTAAATCAAACGAAGCTTATAAAGCTTTGCATTGTAAGGTCTCACAGAGAAACACAAAACCAATACTCCATCACATTGCTAATAACAAATAAATATACTCTTTCCTGTTGTGCTCCTATGCTGTAGATATTTGTTTTTGAAGAACTCAGTTAATTATTTTTTTTGGAAGGGCCTTGGTGTTGTGCACTCCACCAGCACAAGGTCAAGAAAGCAAACCAGTGGTTTTCCCATTTCTCCCAGTGGAGAAATGAACACTTTACAGATGACTTTTTGAGGATTTGAATTTGTGATGTGAGAATTACAGTTTTAATTGGTTTAATCTTCTGTGATAATCATCACAACAAAAGTAAATAACGAGAGCAAGAGGTATTTCCTTGATGGCTCTTATACTTTAGATTTTTAGATTCAGCTGTTTTGATGACGTATACTCCTTCAATGTAATTTCGACTAAAACAGCAATAACGTTAGTGTTGATCACTAATGAACAGATTCATGTTCATTATTAAATCTTTCCTCTGAGTGGGGCAATTAACCAGACAAGCAGATCTCACTCATTTGCAATGAGGCCATGGCGTCTTCCTGGTGAATCTCATCTGTTGGTGGCACTTGGCCTTCCATAAACCTAAAGACAAGCACAACAAAAAGACATTCATTTTCTCTCTGTTGGTGGCTGCACAGTCAGAGACATATGAAAGAGCACTGATGTCCTGTGCTGATATGGAGATTTGTTTTTAAAATGACCTAAAATATGTGTGTTTTGGAAGCCCATGAAATAGTTCCTGTTTCCTCTTTACTGGGAGAAAACAGTGTTGGACTGAAGTAAATCAATAAGGCTATGCAAACATTCAAATGTGTGCAACAGAGATGGATATGTTCTGGTGAGAATGTGAGTAAAATTAGAGGCAAATGAGAACAGGAACACAAGTACAGCAAAACAGTGATATTGCAGCCCCACCAGTGGAGAAGTGGACACACTTTGTGATGTGAGTTTTCAGCCTTAAATGGTTTAATCTTCTGTGTAATAATAACAACCTTACAGTGTGAATGCATTAATGGTATGTAGTGTGATTTTCTTTCAGAAATGGATCAGATTTGGATTTCTATTGCTTTGCTCTCAGGTCAGTGTGCACTTTTTTTTTTTTTACTATTTTTTTGTCCATTACTTACACACATAACTTTAGTATGGAGGGAAAACATTAATTAATGAAAAATACATATATAAATACATGTATTCAAACTTAAAAAGACAGACAATACTTAGATAACACATAAAAAGTACAATATACCAACCGACAGACAGACAAATGAAAAAATACAGATTGATAGACAGGCAGATAGATAGATAGATAGACAGACAGATAGATAAATACATAGCTAGCTAGATAGATAGATAGATAGATAGATAGATAGATAGATAGATAGATAGATAGATAGATAGATAGATATGTTCAGTAAAGGTCAAATTTGGCATTATTAAATGGTTTGTTGAAGGTGTATTGAGTTTTTTGTTATGACCATTATTTGCAGTTTTATAATTATTTAGTTTAATAAGTGTCTGTAAACTGTCTGTTACAACATTGTCTTCTACAGCCAACAGATCCCTCTTCTCTGCAGCTGTGTGTTTGTATGTTTTGCGTTTCACACTCCAACCACAGACGTGAGAATTTGTGCATTCTGCTCTGTCACTGTAAAGCACCACCTCAAGACTTTTCTCTGTGTGTTTCTCTCAGCTGTCTATGGTTCAGCTGCATGCATTCCTAAGATGTTCTTCTTTGTGAATGAGAGTATGAACTGGACTGACGCTCAGAGCTTCTGCAGGGAGAACTACAAGAACCTGACCAGCATCCACAACATGACAGAGATAATGAATCTGACTGCCATTCTGCAAAGCAAAGCTAACAGCTCTGTTTGGATCAGCCTAAACTTATTGAGCACAGAGACATTGGGCTATTCTCTGTTAGATAAAAAAAAAACTGCAGCAGAAGTTTTGTGTTAGGATGAAAAAGAATGGACAGCGGTTTGTTGATGAATGTAACAAAACTAATGAATTCGTGTGCTATAATGGTAAGAAGTTTCTGCTTGCCCTAATATTAATGTATGAGAGAGAGTTTGGTTAAATAAAAATATTTAATAAAAAATGTCCTAGTTTTGGGGTGGTCTTAGTAAGTGTCTACAGCGAGAAAAATCTTTTCTTTTATGGACATTTCTGACAGATTTGCAGCTTTTTTAACTGAGCTACTAAGAATAATTTATTTCAGCATTTAGTTATCATTAGTGGCGTACTTTTAGTTTGTGGCCAGTGTTGTTTATGTGTTATAAACATAGATTTAAATAGATTTTAATCATCCAAATGAAATGCTTTTCAGAAAGCAACACAGGCACTAGAAGATTCCAACTGATCAATAGTCCAAAGACCTGGCATGCTGCTCGGTGCCACTGCAGAAAGCATTACACAGACTTGGCTTGTGTGAGGAATGACACTGAGAACCAGGACATTTTTCACAAAATATGGGTTAACCCATTCTGTGACTCCTGTAAGTGGTCAAATCAGAGTGAATCTTCATTCAGTTCCTGGTGCTCTGACAGCGGTGAACATGAGAACTGTACGGCAGTAAAAATGACTGACCAGGGTTGTTGGCATGATGTGGACTGCAAAAGAAAGTTACCATTCATCTGCATTAGGAGTGAGTCATATTTAACATATTTATTAATTTGTCCATTGATTTCATAACATAATAACATAAATAACAATTTTACTTTACATTTGTTTTATGTTTGTGTTCTCAAACGTTATGTAGTAGTTATGTTTATGTCCACAGGTCTGTCCAGTTTTGAAGCTAATAAGGTGTTGGAACATTGACAATTTACTATTTATTTCCAGATAAACTGATCTTGATCACACAGAAAATGAATTGGTTAGAAGCTCTAAGATACTGTAGGAGGAGACATTTGGACCTGGTCTCAGTGGACTCTGAGAAGGTCCAGCACTGGGTGATAGAAGTGGCAGCCAAAGCCAGCACTCGGCATGTGTGGCTGGGCCTGCGCCATGTCATCATTGTGGCTTCCTGGTTTTGGGTGACTGGGAAGCCTGTCTGCTACCAGCGCTGGGCTCCAGAAACCAGGACAGGGGAGGAAGACTGCAGCCTTGTAAAGAGAAGTGGAGCTGTGCAGTCTGGTGGAGAACACCAGTGGGTTGCCTTGCCTGAGACCCAGAAACTGAATTTTATCTGCACCACTTACTGAGGTTAGTTTTGCATGTGATGTTTCTGAGATGGTATTAAATCAGTTTTAAGACTTTTTAATTTATACAGGTAACAAAGTGGATGTTTAATTCTTCACTTATTCTTTTACTTTCAGATTTTGAACCCCAAGCCTTTGGAAAATATCTTCTTACAGATTTAGGATATAACCCCAATGGTAGCAATGCTTATTTTCTTTCAGTTATATCATCTTTAGTTTATATATAAACACACACACACACACATATATATATATATATACACCCTGAATCACACCATATATTGTACCACTGCTATATGTTAACAATGCTGTGCGTTCATGTATTACCAAAAATTATTGTTTGTGTACTCTGTTTATCGTTTTTGTTGTGATTTTCACTTCCTTCTTTATGCTTCAATGCTTCAATGATATGTAAAGTATGACTGTCCTGCACCTGGAAAATGCACTTATCAATCTGAAACTAAGCATCTTTATTCATCGTTTTCTAATTATTGGAAATTTCCAGTGTCTTGAAACCTTAAAGGCCTGGTGTAGAGGAGATTTAATAGATATTGCAAGGTGCTTCTGCATGCTGCTGCGTTTGTTCAACAATAAATCATAGACCCACTTAAGCATTACTACTCTTATGTGCTGACTGCTTCCTGAGGGGTGACTTTCACCTACTGGTCTCAAAGAGGAATTGCCAAAGCTCAGAAAACTTACCTTCTCAAGGTATCATTAACATCTTTTGAGGGCTCTGGATCAGAAATAGATTTAAGAGATGAATAATGTCAGTGTATCTAATCAGCATTTGTATCTCAGTGTAACAAAACCTACTGATGTTCTATTAAGCATTTCCACTGCTCTCAAAACATGATGTCTACTTCACTGAGAGATCTGTTTAAGTTCAGCACTATTTGGATAGCTACTTATCCTTCCTCAAACAACCAATATTTCCCCTTTAACCTATGATTGCAAAACTTATACAATTAGCTGTTCTTGTGCTGTTTGCACAGTTCATCGTCCTTATTCGTTAAGCAAACACCATAGTTAAACCATATTTTACTGGTCAAAACATTTAAATTAGATAAAGTGTGCAGCTCTGTCCTCTTGCAAGTACATTTCTGGAGTGTAACGTCTCCACAACAACAAAATTTATCTCCTCTAATCCTCCTGCTCAGCATCATTTTAACTCTGTGGGAAAACATCCGGGAGGATGCAGAGACGAACTAGTGTTGTTGAGAGAGAGACTTCTAGCTTAATCCTGACCAGAGTCTACATGATTTAATGCAGTGAAGATGCAACTGGAGGACTACAGATAAGAAAAAGAAGTGAAGTGAAAGTGCCTATTTGTCATTGTGAAAGACGGCACACAGTGAACCACAGCAAAATGCATTCGCTGCTTTTCACTCATACACATGTGCAACAGGGGGCAGCTATGTCCAGTTCCTGGGGAGCAATGATGGGGACGTTAGCTTGCTCAAGCACCACTGCCATGGAGTACTTGTGTAAAGTACAACTCACCCAAGAAGTTAAGTACACACAGATAAGTAAGTACCATCAAATGGATAGTGCTTGCATTTTTCATTAAATGTCATAAGTCACAAATTCCAATTTATCATCCTCCTCTCTACCAGGACCTGGAAGAAAAATACACTAGCTACTGTGGACTGATTAAACCAACTGACATGACTAGATTATTGTAATGCCCAGCTGTGAGGTTGTTCCAGGAGAAGCCTTCATAAACTCCAATTAGTCCAGAATGCAGTAGCTGCAGTCTTCACTAGATCTAGAAAATTTGATTACATTAGTCTGATATTATCTAGACTTCATTGGCTTCCTGTGAAATTCCGCATCGACTATAAAATTTTACTACTAACTTACAAAACCCTAAATGGCCTCGTGCCTGAGTATTTCTCAGAACCTCCAATCTCCAGTTATGAACCTTCACACTCACTTAGATCACAAGGTCCTGGTTATCTAACAGTTCCCAGAATCTTGAAAACAACCCAATTGGGGCTCGGAACCAGTTTTTATAAAGCTGCTTTTTGATAACAACAGCTGTAAAAAGTGCTATAGAAATTAAATGGACTTGATTTGATATATAAAAAAACCAACAAACCTCCTTTCTAAGTATTCCAACCTATATACCCCAGGAACTTATCTTTTGCTCCAGGTATTGAGATGTATTGAGAAACACCAATGAGTTTTGTCCTGCGTAGACATCTCAAGTAGCTAACTGTCCTTTCTGTGTGGAGCTTGCATGTTCTACCCGTGTCTGTGCTGGTTTTCTACAGGTGGATTGGAGGTGTGAGTGTGTGTGTTTGTCTGTGTGTCTGCCCTGCGATGGACTGACTACCCGTCTAGACTCTAGATTGTTTCCTCCTCTTTCGCCCTGTAAGAGCTGGGATAGACCCCAGCACCCCCTGTGACCCTAACTAGACAAGTGGCTAAGAAAATGAGTGAGTGAGAGAAATGGGGTCTGACTCATTTGTTTAACCTACATATTACTCATTATGAATTAGTTCCCTTCTTCATCTTTTGGTCTGTGGGCTTGTTGCTCCCTCTAGATGGCAGCAGTGTCTTTTGGTTTTGCATTTTTTTTTTGTTCCACTGTTGCTCAATCTGTTATTACACTTTATCTGTTGCTCCTGTGCTGAGAGTAACCCACCAAATAAAAGTGCTGCCTATAAACTATCTATAAATTGGGTAAAGAGGGTCAACAGATGACACAGAGAAGTAAATGGAGTAGTCTTTAGTGTAGATGCTGTGTAGGTAGATGTAAAAAAGTGGCTCATTGGTGTTTGGAAAAAAAGCCTTACCCACTTTTCATAATATTTTATATGAAAATTAGATGATGGACTTAATGGAACACTTCAGATACAATTTTTCACGCAGAGTTTGTATAATTCTAACAAGCTTCAAAGTCAGGATGTGACCACTGTTATTCTTCAGCAAAGCCTGAACTTTCTTGTAAATTATTTTAGTGGTCTTCAGGAATAGTTCTTCAGGCTTCTTGAAGTACATTCCAAAGCTAGTTTTATTCTACTTTATGGATTCATGCATAGGTCACTGTGTGACCAAAAAACCAAAACCAAGACAAACAAACAAACAAACAAACAAACAAAAAAACAAAAAAACTGTAAACTGGTCAAGTACAGGGGCTGAACTGAAAATTGGGCCAAAAACTTGAGACCTGGTATTCCTCAATAATACATAAAAAATATATATATATATATAAAAAATGAGAAAAAATGCTGCTTATCCTATGTTCAAAAGCTTTCTCTCTCTGTCTGTTTCTCTCTCTCTCTCTCTCTCTCTCTCTCTCTCTCTCTCTCTCGCTCTCTCTCTCTCTCTCTCTCTCTCTCTCTCTCTCTCTTACTCCGAATAACTGGATGGCCCAAATGAACAACAATTTGTATTTACTCACTACATGTGCCCAGTAAAGGTCCAATCACTGAGCAATCTCAGATGAAATGAACATCAAGTGACATTGGATAGCTGAAGGTTACACTTGATTTAAGGAGGAAAATTAATCCTCTTGAAGCTTTGCATCTATTTTTGTGTTGTTGTGCTGATCCTCTGCTTTTCTTAATGAACACTGACACAATGCATTCTCTTGCTTTGGCCTGAACTGTGGGCTGGGAGCATCCTCAGTGGTCTGATGTAATCTTGCACAGGTCTTAGTCTCCTAAAATTCTACAAGATCTCAGACTCTTAATGTCAACCACTTTACTGACTGACAGCTTGAAATTAACCTGGTATGAAAAAGAGGACACTTGGGTCTATAGGTAAAGCAGTGAAGACCGCAGCTGCTCATATAGGTGAACATGGCAGTGGGTCAATAAGCAATTTAGTGGTTGTCTCATATCCAGCAGTCAAGGATGTGTTCATATCAGCCGGAGCACATTAGATGGCACTGTAGAAACACCACTGATCACAGACTGTGGGGCTCCTCTGAATTGTGTAGCAGCTGGTACGAGGTTCTTGCATCACCTCAGAATACATTTCTGTCCTGAATCCTGGCTGATTGTGTCAGTGGGTTGAGGATGGAGCAAAGTTGTGAGATACATGTGAGTTAAGATGAAATGTACATTTTTTTTTCTTAAAAGTGCTTTTTTGCCCTTTTTATTTTGGGTTAGACTAAACACATCAAAGTACATCAGAGAGCAGTACCACAAATTTAACAGATTTATTTAAGACAGTCAAGTGCAGGATTTATCAAGAGGGAGAAATAATTAAATTGACAATTCTTTTGAACTGCTGTTCCATGTCAATTTATGTCAGAAAACCTCAGGGTAAAAAAAAAAAGAGCTTGATGGAAAGAATGAAATGCAGAAGGCACGGTTTTGCTCAACATATTCCCTAGAAGGCAGGTGATACACATTTATTTATCTATTGAGTTATTTGTGAAAGAAATAGCTTGATTGAAGTCATGGCAAGCCAAATCTTTATCTTATATATGCATTTGGTTCAGTGATGCAAGAGCAGTTCCTTTCGAATACCCAGTGAGGTAGTATAAATGGAGGAAGGCTCTCATATGTAGCTTTTGTTATAAGAGTTGTTTTGTCCTTTTAATGCATTTGGATTTTCTACATAATATATACAGCACAGTCCAAATGTCTTATGACTTTAGACAATCATTTAACATTTAAAAGTGTTAGTCAGTGAGGGACAAACATTATGTAACATTAGTAGAAGTCCATCAAATACACATACAAGTATAAAAAATGTTTTACAAAAGCAATTGTTACAAATACAGTACAAGTAGATACAGAATTGATTTAGTTTTTTTTAAGTAGTTAAGATAATCGAGAAAATGGCATTTGGTTATCAGCTTCTGATCCATGTATGGATTTCATTTCATCATATAAATAATCATTGATCCAGCCACTGGATAGTGATTACACATAGTGCTGGGTCACCATGGAGATGAAGCCAGAAATCTTTAAATGCACAAACTGACATTCATATAAATATAAGTCTCTCAGATGCCTTTTGCACGGCACTCACTGTATATGTTATCATTTGCCTGCTGTTCTTGACAACGTGCACGTTTCATGTTGAATGGTTCCATATGGCTCAAAATGACTTGCAATAAAACTGCTACATAAACACCCATTGCAGATGTTCCTTGTCTAATGTTAATATATCAGAAATACAAGCTTTTGCTATGAAATAATATTGTTTTTACAACTTTCATCCACTTTCATCCCTTTCAACCCTAGTGCTTAAATCCATTCATTGGACTGAGTCAAAGATTCATCTAAAACATTGTATTTTGTAATATCTTGTTTTAGTTTTGAAACTAATTTGCCCTTTTAAGGAAACAGAGCAAAGCATGATGGTTTTACCATTTTGACATCCCAGTGGTAGCCAGATATCTTGGGTTATAACATATCACCTAAATGCCAAAGAATGGGTTTAGATGCATTTTAATAGATTATCTTATGACAATGACTGATCAAAAGAAATTGAACATACTCTCTGATCAGTTTCTGATTGGAATGAAAGTGACAACCCTTGTCATTGCAAGGTCACAGCACAGCAGACAGTGAACCACAACGAAATTGGACCTCTGCATTTAATCCATGCACACTCAAACACCGTGCAGCAGTGGGCAGCTATTGAAAGCACCCGGGGAGCAGTGATGGGGACGGCACCTTGCTCAAGGGTACCTCAGGGCAACCTATTGGGAAGGGGTTCGAACCCCTGATCCTCCAATCATGTGGCTGACGCCCTAACCCCTAGGCCACACCTGCCCCCAATGAGACAAACACATGACTGCTTTTTCCCTCTGTGATGGATGACTGATATTCCAATAGCCTGATATTTCTAGTCATGGATGAATCCAATTACTGCTCTGAGTTCTAGTGAGATTCCATTTTTCATGTAGTAAAGTTATCACTGAGAGTTTGCAGCAAAGCTACGACAGTAATGTTTGTTTGTTGCACTGAAATAATTTACAGCGATTAGCTGAATATACAACTATAATAAATATGCAGTTGTTATAAGTGTTAACTACATGACAAGAACAACAATTTCAAGTTGAAAATATGTTTGTTCCCTTCTAATCAATCAAAGTATTATGTAAATAAAATATGAGTAACGAACTCTAAGCTCTACTAATCTCTGTAGATTAATTTCCTTCATTGTATTTTTTTATCATGCTAACTTTTGCAGATTTACAGTGTTCAGTTTACAGTATTTTTTTCAAATGAAGACCTGTTTATTAAAATGACCATAAATGGCAAGTCAGAAAGTATGTTACTTTTAGCATTTTGATGAATTTCTGAGTGAAATGCATAATCCTTGAGTGATGCATGGAAATAAAAGCAGTTTATTGGAGATCAATAATCTTGTCATTGGAATGGATACGGTGTGGATAAACTTAATCTGATCAGGGATATGAACTAACTTGGGAATAAAGAGGCCAGTTTTGATTTCAGATGGACATTAATGTGATTTAAAAGTGCTCATGAAGCATTCTGCAGCTCATTCATTCAGACATGGATCCATAACACTGTTCTTTTGCAGTCTTTTACTTCTAGGCTGAGTTTCGACTGGGCATCACTAATTAGAACTGTGAATACACATGCAGGGGATATTGGCTTAGCCTTGGTACCAATATGTTTGTACTGCTCAGGAACAACTCAAAACTAACTCACTAATCACTTTTAATTCAAGTCATGGATTTTGGTGATTGCAGAGAGCAGTGATATTAAATGAAAAAGGCAATCGTGAGAAAAGACATGTGCACTTACTAACTGATTTTATCCCCCTGAATGATAGCAGACCCCACTGGCCTTGTACTCAGACACTGTTTTTGTTTTTTGTTTGTTTATTTTTTGACTTGGTATTGCCCCCGATTTATTTTTATCAGCTTGTGGTGTGTGAACTGGTTCGGCAACCTTACATGGAAAAACATTATTAATCTCAAATCCATGTGCTGTGAGTGTGCTCTATTTCAGAGGGCAATAAAAACTGGTTCCACTTCTTCCCACGATGTGGGCAATTCCAAAGCTTTGGACAAATTAGTCATGCTTTAGCCTGACCATCAGCTTGAGGTAGTGCAGCACCAAAACACACACAGCAACTGACCAGTCCACTGGGACACTGTGTTAGCATTTATCCACTGGTCGTACTTCAAAATGTTGCTTGCATCTGCAGCTGCTCACCGTAATGAATGCACTCCAACGTTTCTACTGTAAATGTTGGAGAGAATGGTGATATTGCGATTTAGTTTCAAGATAATTTTAAAAGCGTTTGGATGCAACATAAACTACTAAGGATCATAAAACAGTGTTAAAAATATCAACTTGAAGTAAAAGAAAATGTTTGCTGAATCATTACAATTTTCACCGTTTGCTACCAACATCACTTCTTCATAACTTTCGGCTACTGAAACATTTCTGTTTTCATATTTAAATGTTAAATATTGATTGGTTATTGATTGATTATTGAAGCCTAAAGGACATTTTGAAGGTCCCCGTGAACCTTTCAGGCTCTGAGATTTTGCAGTGAAGCCTGATATTGGGTTCCATGCAGCAGCTGGATATTTTCACCCACTGCTCTGATGCCCTGGCATTTGTATGCGGCTTACTTGCTCTAACTGAATGCATTATTTTATGATGGTGTTTTAAAGGCACTTTTCAGATTAATAAAAAATACAAAACAAGCTTTAGAGCCTTGAAGCACTTACTCTTAAATTCCATTCCTTGTAGATGCCTCAGGAAAACATTCTGACTCCCTCATGAACCATTATAAGTTTGTCCTTCAAAGATATTGATTAAAGAAAGAATTAGTTGTTCAAAACATGGAGCAGGAATTTACAGACTAGCCACTGATCCTTGCCTCTGGCAAAATGTCAGTGCTAAGGGCATCTTATTTCTAAATGCTCACTTTAGCTTATAGTGGTTTGCACCTTAAGGTTCTCATTTATCAGAGGATTTCTCACTTATCTAGCAAGATGTTTAACAGGTGATGATGATTTTATGCACACATAATAAATATCCACATTAGCTAAATATGTCACACAGATTTACACAAAAACATAACATTAAACCTAAAAATGGACTTAGAAGTTATTGAAGGAAAAGTGACTATTTGTCATTGTGAAACACAGCACAGCACACAGTGAAACACAGCAAAATACAACCTCTGCATTTTACCCATACACACTGTGCAGCAGGTGACAACTATTGAAATAGCCAGGGGAACGATGATGGGGACGGTACCTTACTCAAGGTTACCTCAGGGCAACCTACTGGTCTGGGATTCAAACCAACAACCTTTTGACCCTGGGACCTAGTCCCTAAACACTAGGTCACCACCGCCCCATGATGCTGCAACATTAGAGTGCGGACTGGCAACTAGAATTAACACTCTTCTTTGATAAGGTTGCTGTTGTACCTAGAAAACAAGCCAGAAAATCCAAGGGTCTGGGTTCGATTCCCAGCTGGATTGAACAGGTCCCCTCGTGAAGTTCAGTTTTCCTCTCACAGACTAAAGACATGCAGGTGGAATGGTGATGCTCCTGGTGTGACTGTGTGCATGAGTGTTTGTGTGTGATTGTCTGAGCTATGATAGACTGCTGGCATGTCCAGGGTATTTCTCTGATAGGATTTATTATCCCCCTGTCATCCTTATTAGGATAAGTGGCTTGGATAATGGGTGGTTTTTATTTACTCTTGGCAAACCTGAGCTGATGCATTATCTTTTATTTATATTGAGACACTTATGAATGGTGAGCAGCACATCTCCATTGGTGGATCAAGTAAACATATCAACAGTAGATATATATTGCAAGAACTGTTCTTTAATTTGTAAAGCTTGGCAGATGCGACTGAGTCCAGTTACAAATGCTATGCTACAATTCCACCATAAGTATTTCAAAGGGGAACAGTAATAATTTAGATTTTGCTTCACAGTGTCTTGCAGAAAGTCATGGAGAACATAGAATGAGTGGTTTTATTATGAATGTAGTAATTACAAATTCTCAAAAAACAGAAACAATTAGGCATTACTTGAACCAGGAAAAGAAAAAGAAAAGCAAGCAAAAACTTTTAATGATACAATTTTACAGCAATCATCGGTAGACAAACAATGCAAAAAATAAACAAGTAATCCTGCCTTTCAAGATGTAGAGGAGCTGCTGTGAATTGTTTAAATTTACTTCTAGCCTCCTCCATTCACTTTAAATCTAATTAGGTGGCAGGGTTGCCATCCTGTTTTTTCAAATTAAGGAGTGGGGGCAAATGAGCCCTGTTAATTCATTAACAGGGTGTTCTATTGAAAATGGTCCAGCGTGACTTTGACCTGGCAGGTCTCATTGCCTGGCTCTGTCCTCAGGAAGTAAGCGAGAGATGGGTTTGTTGTGTCTGTGGTTAGAGTTGTGAGAGATAAACAAGAGGAAAGCACACCAGAGAGTCTGAGTTGTTTTGACACCTTGTTGCTCATTAAGGCAATGTGCTAGTGGCAGGAGACGCCCCTCTAAATAGCATGCAACTTCTTTTTCTGCCATTGCCCTCAGCCTCTCTGGCGCCGGCCAATTTGTTGTCTACCAACGTTTTTCGAAATGGACCATATACATATTTTGTTGCTTTTCCATGTAGTGCTCCATGTAGTACTTATGTTCCTCATAGATTTTGTCTTGCTTTTCAGATTTCTTGTAACTACACACCTAACACTTGTCTTTGTCTTCTTTAACTTCACCATAAGTCAACAGCATATATCTATCTTTTGGTAACTCAGCAGATACTCTCATCTAGAGCCAATATCAGTTTAAAAGGCTTGCATAAATGGAGTGGGCCAGTATGAACATACAGTATGAACAGTATGGAAAGCACCATTTTTGTCCCATTTTTCAAGTTCACACAATGTCAGAGATTTCATAAATAGATACATACTTACACATATTATCTTAACTACTCATCCTAAGTAGGGGCATGTGTGGTGCTGGAACCAAGCCCAGTACTCATAGGGCAAAGCTGGGAGAACCCGGACAGGCTGCCAGTCTATCACAGGCAAAGGCTTTCAAATGGTGTAAAATGAAACTTTTAACACAGGATTGGTAGCTTACCAGACTCCTCTTAGTGCCGTATTTGTGATTTAGTTGGCTGAAAAAGGAAGCCACAAGGGGCCAAATAAATACTTAGATTTTATGCCCTTTACCTTATGCTTGAACCATTGTTTAGTCTGAGCAGTTTCTGGAACTGTTTTAATAAGATAGTATTAGAGAACCTGGAGTTCTATTTCACAGCCCCTGTTGTGATTAAGAAACTTAGGGCACAGCCGAACTAATCAGAGGAGAAACAACCTATAATTTTACTGCAGGGCACTGCTAGGCAAGCCTCCAAGGGACTGAACTCCAGTGCTGTACCTGCAAAAATGCAACACATGAAGCTTGTTATTCATCTTCAGGATTCAGACATAGCTGTTCCAAAGTTTGAGCAAATGACATCAAGGTTCAGATGTGACATCACACTGATGTGACATCAAGGCTCAGATGGATCATGTAATTTGACTGCTGTTATTTTTTTCTAGCACAAGTTAGCTTAACCCAAACCAATTTTAATGCAAATTGTTGTCAACTTAATTTCTGTGCTACCTCACTTGTTACAACGAGCAGTTGCAGTTTGAATGTTTTACAATGTTGAATGTTTTTCTGTACAAAACAATACCTACAGTTGTTTATGCTTACATATTTTTAAGGTTTTTTCTCAATTTTGTAGAATTTTTTCTGCCAGTTACATTTATGACATTTAGCAGACCCTCTTATTCAGAGTGGCTTCCATTTCCTAGTGGGAATTTCAATCTATGACCTCTTGGTCTGTAGGCGAGTATCCTACCACTAGACCACCACCTGATATAATTCTTTATTATTTACTAGATATCTCTCTATCCATAAATATCTTTTTTTATTTATCGATCCATTTTTATTGCTTTTCCTATACTGGTAGTGCTGCAAATCCAAAAAGGATCATATACTTTTGATTTCATCATTGATTTCCCAAATAATCTGCATTCTGTAAAAACTAGAATCAAAAGAGGAAAAGTAAAAAGAGAATAAGAGAAGAAAAAAGAAACAATGATAATTGTTTGAAAAAAAAACAAACATGATGAAAAAAAAAAAAAAAAAAACAGGCATTAAGATTTATCAGCGGCATAACCAGCCATAAACGGCCTTTATTCTTAATAGGCTAGTTAAGTAATTTTCTTGTAGAAATTTAAGCTTTAAGAGCAGGTGCTACGGTGTAGTTATATTTAATAAAATAAATTTCATGACACCAAAGTAGACAACACTGGAAAATGAGAGGAATAATCTTATTGTTTTGATTCTGAACATGAAGTTCTGTATCTCTCTTAGCGTGCACTGCTTTCACCTTTCCTGTATAAGAGAGCTACACAAATAATAATTGCTTTTTTGAGGTTTTTGTCTCATTTTAAAGCCTGAACCATTAAACAGCAAACATCTTGATTTAAAAGATTAGCCCTTTATAGCCTTGTAAACAGAAACGATCAGGTTGTGAAATTGTAATTCACATTTGTCAGACGATACTGGAGCTATTATTTTATGACACATGACGATGAGAAAATGGCCAGCTATGATTAATTCTAATTCCATCCTGCTGATAAATCTGACTGGCCATCTTAGAAACAGGCCAAATGACTTTGTATTCACTTGCTGTAGATTAGTAAGAAAAACATCATGGCTTTTCATTAGAGGGAAGACATTCAGAGAGCAGCTGAATCATACCTTAGGTATGGCTCAGATTAATGAATGCAAATCAAAAGCACACAAGGGAACCATTGAACACTAAAGGGAGCTGAAGGCCTAGTCAATCATTGTCATCATGTTTGCAAAGAATTTTATGCTTTCACTTTTTATACAGCATCAAATATGGTCTATAAGTCAAATAATATTTATGATAGAGTTTCTCCTCATGTGCTACTCTGCAAATGGCCAAAGGCTTACCAGTTTTTGTAAGACCTGTGCTGATAAAAATAAAGGCAAATTATTTACACAAATGTCATACAACATCTGTGTATGCATTATGAGATTGAGGTTGTGACACTATACTCTGGTTTGGAGACTTTAGGTCAACGTTTACTGGGCTCTGTTTGCTTAGACCAGAAACATATGATCTCCAGACTCGGTCAGACCCCATTTCCATTCCTTCTGGTCCTCTATCTTCCTCCTGCAAACCGATCACATGCATGTCCTCTCTCACCACGTCCATAAACCTGCTCTTTGGTCTTCTTCTTCTCCTCTTTCCTGGCAGCTCCATCTTCAACATCCTCCTTCCAACATAATCCTCGTCTCTCCTCTGGACATGTCCAAACCAACGCAACCTTGCTTCTCTAACTTTGTCTCCAAGACGTCTAACCTGAGCTGTCCCTCTAATATACTCATTTCTAATCCTGTCCATCCTCGTCACACTCAGTGAAAATCTCAGCATCCTTAACTCTGACACCTTCAGCTCTGGCTCCTATTTTTTCGTCTCCAACCCGTATAACATAGCTGGTCTCACTACTGTCCTGTAAATCTTTCCTTTCACTCCTGTTGGTCCCCGTCTCTCATAAATCACTCCAGCCACACTTCTCTACCCATTCCAACCTGCCTGCACTCTCTTCTTCACCTCTCTTCCACACTCGCCGTTACTCTGAACTGTTGCTCCCAGGTATTTAAACTCCTCCACCTTTGTTAGCTAAAGTGTCTCACACATTACAAGGTATTTCAACAGGATGAATCTCCAGTTAGCTTTTCTTTTCTCCAACAGGTCAAGATATTTAATCTGTTTGATATTGGGCTTCTGTGAGGCATCAGTGAGTCTCTGTGTTGGCATCTTTGAACAAGTGACACAGAGGGATCAAGTTTGCCAAATTAACAATGATTTGCCTCTGATCTGGGGCTTGTATGTGCAGTCTCAGAAAACTATTGTCATGTAGAAAATTAGGGCTGAAATTGTGTAGTGGAAATGTAGCTTAACCAGAGAATGAAAGTTCATTAGGATTTGAATGAGATGAAAAGTTTGGTACAATCTTTATCATTTCTTGACATCAAAGCAAGAGGAAAAGTGAAGACTTAAAGGATTCTTAAAGCATTCTATACAGAAAATACATCCAAAGTTAACATTATCCATTGTCACCAATGTACACAAACATTATGTATGTACATGAACATATTTTAGGCAAATATGTAAAAAAAATGCTAAACCATAATAATTCTAGAGTTCTATAGGGTAGAAGATTGGTTTAGCCTAAGCTTTGCTTTTACACATTGACACTAACTAGTAGAATGTAAATGAGTTCTTTAATGAGCATCAATGCTACACAGCAGTATTCAGCAGTCTTTTGAGGCAACAGTTTAGTAGTTAAGGAGTTGGCCCCAGGATCATGGGTTTGAATCCCAGACCAGAAGGTTGCCCTGAGATACTCTTGAGCAAGGTACCATCCCCTTCACTGTTCCCCAGGCACTTTAATTAACTGCCTGCTGCTGCATATGTGTGTGTGAGTGAAAAGCAGAGACTGCATTTTGTTGTGGTTCACTGTGTGCTGTGCTGTGTTTCACAAAGATACATAGTCACTTTCACTTCACTTTTACAATACTCATAAAGTTGTTCCTTCTTTAAATGTTCATAAAGAAACAATGGTCCCTCTTGATTACATGTATAAATGCTGAGGCAAAGCCTTGTGGTAGTAACAGTGTTCCCTGTTGACATTTGGACCATGTGTTCATGTGTATGCCTGTCAAGTTTAATCACAATTGGATGTAATGTAATGTAATGTTTATGACGATTAGTTAGTTTAGCCATACTCTTATCTGAGACTGACAGGTCCTGTGGTTAAGATAATACAAGAGCTATATTAGAACAGTTGTGACAAAAGATGGAAATTTGTGTCCTGCTGTGCATCTCATTAGAGAAATTGTAACTCCAGGATTCTAAAATATTTTTCGCTTGTTCTTTAATTCATCTGTCATCAAGTTTTTTTTTCTGATGCTCATCATCTGCCTCTATAAAAGTTTGAGGGCTCATATTTTTTTAGGATAATAAAAGTGCCTTTTCACTTAAGAACAAATGGAAGAGTCTGTGCCTTCTCAACCGCAGGAGCTTTGGCAAAGGAACTTATGCCTGTTGAACAGGAGGAAGTGTCCCCCTAGTGAGAAGCTGCAGACTGTGAGAATGAAGGCATGTCCTGTGAAAAAATGGAAAAGGAAAAAGACAGAATAATAAATATTCAATTTTTTTTATCTGATTTGAAGTATGAGGCATGGGACTGCCACAGCAATGTGTGTCACAGTGCCTTCAGACAATGTTACATTCATATTTTTTAACTAGTAAAATAAATAAGTGGTATTTTTATTTGAGCAAAACAGTTTGTGCTATGAAATCATTTTGAAAATGTGCTTTCTTAAACAAAATGACTCATGAATATGAGTGTGTCTGTCTGAAGATTTGTGAACATACAGCCTTGTGTACAAACTTACTGTGAGTCCTTCGTTACAGTGGTCATGATTTTTGAGCTTAATGACTTGAATTCACCATCATGCTACATTTTAACTGCAGCTTACAGCCTTCAAAGTAAAAAGATGTTTGATGTCTGTTAAATTTCTATTAAAAATTTAACCTCTTAACCTCTCCACATTCTGATGTCACTACCCTCAAACGACAATAAAACACAAAATTTCATTTGATTAGCAACTGAGTTGCATGATTCGAAAATTGGTCTTTTTTAAAAAGGCTTTCAAAAAATGGATTTAAGCTGCCTGACTGATTAAGGCCTGAATGATCAGAGATTTTATAAGAATCAGATTTGAAATGGGGTCTGATTGTGAAAAAGTTGGATTTCATGTGGTTTTCTGTTATTATGACTCATAACATTCCTTTCAGACATGCTGAAAAATCAAATTGCACATCTGATCAAGACCAATGACCGACTGCAATTGTTAAATGACCGCAAGGCAGTTCACCTCTCATTTTCCACCATCGTCCTTGACTGCGACTGAAATTATTTTTGAGTTATTTTTGTTATATGCTGTAATTCAAGGCTAAGAACGGCATTCTTGTCCCATTTCTCTTTTCAAATTTAATTGTTGTATGTCACAATATTGCAGTATAACTAAAATACATTGAGTGTGTTTGGATATTTTTATGGCACTGGTTACTGGATTCTGTGTCAGTCCAATTAACTAGCTAATGGGCTTAATCAAGACCAACTGGTGCTCTGCTGTGCTATATTATCAGTGCTAATGGCCCAAATGTTGGGTTAGACCATCATGCTAAGATGCATTTTAAATATATTTACAGCAGTAGAGCGTGTAGCGTCACATCCTAATGATATTTAAAATGAGTTCATTCACAGTGATCATCATCTGCTGAACTCTGCTGCAAAGTGCACAATCATGCTCTCATTTAAAATTCAGTCCATGCACTCAGTCAACGATCCATTTACATTTAATGTTAAACAGAATGGATTCCTTTGTCATTTTAATTACTGCAAGTAAGATATACTTATTTTATTGATCATTATTATTTTTATATCATTAGTTATTACTATTATATCTGCTTTGTATAAATATTATTCCTAATGTTTTTACAGAAACTAATAGGCTCATCATAATGTCATTTGTTGACACAAATAGTTTCATCAGCACATCAGCGCTGCATGAAAGTCAATCAGGCCCAGGCCAATGTTCAGTTAACCATTTATCCTTGCACATTTTTAAATGAAGGAAATTATGTCTGCAATATATTTTATTCGTTTTAGGTGTGTGAGGCATAGTGCTGTTTTTTTCACACTTGTTCAGTATTGCCAGTTAATTGATATCCTGCCTTTTTTAGCTTTACCTGTCTGTTTTAGGACTGAGTTTTACTGCCATTTTACCTTTTAAGGAATGGGCTTTCAAAACCAGACTTATCAAAACATGTGCATGTCTGGGCCAGTCAGGTATAGTCTGGAAAATACAAAAATGTAGCACCCAAATAGTATTTTTTGAACCCATTTATCATTTTTATTAAAATTGCACTCTTTGGGAACTATTTCATGTTAACTTGTCATATGGCAGAGCTACTGAATAATATTATAGTTTTCAGCCACTGAAGCTCAAAAGCTTTTCAATCACACATGAAATGTAAATGCGGTTTCTACCAAACATGTCAAGGGTATGAAAATGGAGGGGAAACATCTCTAATCCTAGACATACCAGTGTTAATCAATATCGTTTGGTTTTCTCAGCTCTTACATTACCAGCTCAGGAAGAGGCTGTTAAATTAACTAATTATATGAAAAAGATGTATTCAAATCAGGGAAAATGACCACATTACAAATTCCACTGCAGCCTTTTCTGGTCTGGTAAATTTATTGTCCCCGAGATGTTTGCAGCACCTTTCACTTCAACTTAAGGTAACATAAAGTAAAATATTTCTGTTACTATTAAACTTTTGCAGCTTTTCCTTATAGTGTTCACTTAGCTTTTATTGTATATCTGTTTTTTCTATGGTTTCTCTTTCATTATATTTAAGTATTTTTTTTCCACTGTTCTCCTTTCCTCTTTTCTGCTCTACCCTCTTTTCTGCATTTTCTTCATGTTGTTTTCCCTTTTTCAATCAATATATTTCTTCTCAACCTTCTATTCATCTCTTAGGGATGCATCTGAGCTACAAGAAAATGGCTAATCTGTAGAGGTGCTGTGCTTGATAAAGTGGAAGCAATTTGCTTCATACCTCTGGGGGAGATGGAGACGAGGAGTTGCCAACCGATAGTGTGGAATTACAAAACAGCTTTCACAACTTTGAATGTACAAGCTAGGGTGGCAGTGATGGTGGTCTACCTACCTAAGGAACAGATAAAATATATATATTAATATCTTATATTAATTATGAGACAATGATTGAAACTAAAAAGTATCATTTTAAAATAGCCTAATCTTCTGATGTAGCACAAAAAGGTCAACCATGAATATAATGAGAAGGTTAGGAGACCATATTATTGCTTGATATTGTTAAAAAAAAGTAATAACAGATGGCAAAACTTGTTGCCAGTATGGGTTGTTCTATCTGCTGCTGAGAAAATGTACATTGTTATTTTGTTGTTTTTTTTCTCCAATGGCTATGCTGTTATTGCATCATTCATCATGCATAATGTTAATTACAGAAGTTGTGCACAAAGATTGCCATCTTAAACACATAAGCAAAATTAAATATAACCAACCCTACTATGTTTGTCTGTTCTTTTTATGTTCATCTGCTAATGCCTAATGCCTAAACTAACCCAGCCACTAAGGATGCACAAGGCAGAGCATTTCTTTGTGCCAGTCCCAAGCTCAGATAAATGGGGAGGGTTATGTCAGGAAGGATTGTGCTCTGTTTGATGACCTTGGAGGTCAAGAAGAGGAGGAGAGTGAAGTCAGAGTTGAGGATCAAATGGTGGAAACAAGAAGACTGCAAGGTGGAACTCAAGCAGGAGTAGAGATGGGCACTGGGAGGTAGTAAAACGTTACTAGATTGGTGGGTAGTGGCGAAGGCTAAAGATAAGGTGTTTGGTGAATTGTGTGAGAGGTTGGACAGTAAGGAGGGAGAAAAGGACATATACCGATTGGCTAGACAGAGAGACAGAGCTGGGAAAGATGTGCAGCAGGTCAGAGTGATAAAGGATAAAAATAGAATCGATGGAAGGAATGCTTTGAGAGGCTGATGAGTGAAGAGAATGACCACAATCTCGGAAAGTGAGAAGATGCCTGAGCAGTGTAGGAAAAGAGTACTGGTGATTTTCAAAATACAAGTGATGCACAGAGCTACAGCAACTATAGAGGGAAAAAGTTGATCAGCCACTGTGGAAGCTAGGTTAAAAAGAGGTGATGATGGAGGAGTACAGAGAAGGTCAGAAGGAGTTGTATTTTGCTTTTGTCGACTTGGAGAAAGCATATGACAGGGTGCCTAGAGAGAAGTTAGGGTTTTGTATGAAGGAGTCAGGAGTGGCAGAGAAGTATGTGAGATTGTACAGGATATATATGAGGGCAGTGTGACAGTGGCTAGGTCTGCAGTATGAGTGACAGATGCATCTAAAGTAGAAATGGGATTATATCAATTATCAGCTCTGAGCCCATTATATTGTGATCTGTAGCAAGATTAGGGAGCAGCTTGAGGAGAACCTGGGGAGGTGGAGATATGCGCTAAAGAGGAGTTTTAATGTGTCTGGAATTGACCAATGTACAGTACTGTGCAAATGTTTTAGGCAGGTGTGGAAAAATGCTGTAAACAAAGAATACTTTCAAAAATGGAAGTAAAAATAATCATTTATTTTCATCAATCAACAAAATACAGTGAATGAACAAAAGAGAAATCTAAATCAAAGCAATATTTGGTGTGACCACCATTTGCCTTCAAAACAGCATCAGTTCTTCTAGGTACACTTTCACACAGTTTTTGAAGGAGCTCGGCTGGTAGGTTGTTCCAAACACGACTGTGTTTCAACCTAAGTGTGACATTGATGATCATCAGCACCTGTTTGGTAAAACTGGTTGATCAGACACCGACTATAATCCTACACAATCCCTGACTTTGTGCAAGTGTACCTAGAAGAACTGATGCTGGTTTAAAGGCAAAAGGTAGTAACACCAAATATTGATTTGATTTAGATTTTTATTTTGTTCGCTCACTTTGCATTTTGTAAATTGAAAAATGTAACAATCATTATTTATGTTTCTGAAAGCATTCTTTGTTTACAGCATTTTTTCCAAACCTGCTTTAAACTTTTGCACAGTACTGTGTGTTTATCTTTCTTTCTTTATTTCTATAGTCTATAAGTTATTATAACTATATGTAATAGACTTTGATACCTTGTTGAAGATCAGATTCTTTTTTGAATTTGGTTACATTTTAAATGTAACCAATTTAAACCATTCTGCAACAGATTTGCTGCATTCATACATGTTTTTAGTTCCAAGAAGAGAACAAAAAGTACTTGCCAGCCCAAAAAGGTTTTTTTGAATGCATCACAATTAATTCAGATTATTTGTGTCCCTCAGTATAATTTTATGTCCTGAATGTACTGGGAAATGGATTATATGTTTTAATATTTTTTCCTTTTAAAAGTTTACCTCCTGCATCAAACTATTAAAAAAATAAAAATAATAACCATATAGCCATTTTGCCCTTATATGGACCCTTTAATTCTATCTAATATCATATTGGTTTTGAAAGGATGATCAGTATATTTTGTCACTCTACCATACTGTTTTCCAACATCTCTTTAATGAACACCATGATAATAAGACATGCTTGCAACAAGACTAATAGTAGAGAACAAATTGTGCTTATGTTGAAAGGAAATTGAGCAGAAAGTGTGTGTTGACATTTTTAGCACACAGGCAGGCAGGAAAAATGAAGTGAGCACAGCAGCCAAACGGGAAGGCTTTGGCACGCCTCCAGAAAATCATTAAATGTGTGGAGCTTTTTCTTCTCTTCTACTGCACAGTGGAGCTAACTGTGAACCGCAGGGCTTAAATCCTTGAAGCTTAAGGCCAACTCTGAGCTTTTTCCTTCTTCAGGTTCCTAGAGGGAACTGGGCTGTTTGTTTTTCTCCTCTTCATGCAGGTTTACACTTAACTGCCTCTGACACTCTGATTGACATAGCTACATATCCAGGAGGCAGGAAGGATAGTGTGGATTTAAGCAGAATGGCTGATTCATGAAATTTAGAAAATACCCAGCTGAGAGCTCCTAATTACACAGAGATGCACACTAATAAAGTTAATTTAGGCACAACACTGAGTCAGCAGAGAGAGTTTAAGCCAGACAGCTAAAAAAAAAAAAAATAATAATAAAAATAATTTTTTGTCATTTGCTTTAAATGGAGGGGTAAAATTTGATTCTGACTAAAAAATAAATAATCTTTGAATCTAAAAAAAGAGTGGATTTCTATGGTCTAAGTGGTAAAAAATGTTTGGCTTAGTTGTTACTAAAGTTATGTCCATCCACCCATCAATCCTTCAATCATCTTTTCCACTTGTCCTCTTGTCTCCACAGGGGTATTGGGGTGCGAGAGCCTATTGTTGTTTCTTTTGTATTTTTGATTTTGTATATAAACTTAAAATCAAGTCAAGTCAGCTGTATTTATATTGTGTTTTTTTTTTTTTTTGTGGATATTCTTACATTACTTTGCTATTTGAGATACGAACACTATCAGAACTGTTCTGTATAGGTCATCTTGAGATGCACCTATGCCAAAATTTTAGGTGATTTGATTTGTGCACAATATCTAAAACTACAGAATATGTGCAGGGGTAGCCAGTGTGAATATGCCCCATATAATAAAAACATACAACCTTCAATCCAGCCTAGTCTGACTTAATTCACATTTATTCCCTCCAGCAAAGAGCCTCGTTTCTACTTTCTTCTAAAAATCTTCTATTTCTGCTTTTATTCTTTGCAGCTGTCTCTTGTTTTAGGAGGACCCCCACACACATATCTTGGGTCTTTAAAGGTAGCGTTATCTTTCTGCTACGAGGGTGGAAGACTTTAACTGTTGACTTTAACCAAAACTGGTTTGAGCTACTTACCTTATATGATCCTTTGGGCTCAATTTTTTATTTAAATACTTTGAACAATTTCAGGAGGACATTGATATTTGCTTTCATATCATTCCTTGCCTTTGTATATTTCTGAACCTTTGCCCAACTTTTCAGCTGTTCATGTTCCTAGTAAACTTTTGTTCAAGCCTGCAGTTCGCAGGGGCAATCAGGCCTTGGCTGAATAGGACTGATTTCTGGGCAGATCCTCTAAAGTGGAAATGTCTTATGTTATAGCTGTCATGCTTTGAACAAAAATACAGGTTATTGCTGGTCAAAATATAAAGCCTGAAAGATTTGATGAACCTGTATCTTATCCTGGTGGCACAGTGATGCAGTGGGTTTGATGGGTATGATTCCCAGGTGCGATGCTCTGGGTTCTTTCTGTGAGGTATGTGTGTTCATGTTCTCCCCGTGTCTGTGTGAGTTTCCTCTGGTTGCTCCAGTTTCCTCCCACAGTCCAAAGACATACATGCACGTCGGGTGGATTGGAGATGCTAAATTGTGTGTGTGTGTATTTTTCTGTGTGTCTGCCCTGTGATGGACTGACGATATGCCCAGGGTGTTTCCTTGTCTTTCATCCTGTGAGAGCTGCAATAGACTCCGGCACCCCATGGCCCTAATAACGATAAGCTGGTAAGAAAACGAGTGAGAGTGAATGTATCTAATCCATCCATACTGGCATTCACTTTTATTGACAGGCATTAATGTGTATGGAGCGAATCATAAGGCTCTCTTTTTTGACATTTATTTTCATTTTTCTTAAATGCAAGAACCTTCTGGTGAGCTGACAAAGATTTGTTTTTGTTTTTCTTTATTTGATCCAGATCTCGTCATGGGCCACTGATTGTGACCTCAGTGTGTGCAAAGCAGGAGTGACAGTTGTGGACCGAGATTACATTTCCTTTAGTGACCTGACTGGCACATCACACATCACTGCCTCAAGGTAAATAAACCTTGCACTTTTCCTCTTGTTTAAATTCATCATGCACTCAAAGAGAGTCTTACGTCTTACACAAAACACTGATTCATATTTCTGCATGGCCAGCAGTTTTAACCCTTAATCTACAAAGGCCTGTATGCACTTCAGTTTCTTCCTCTCAGCTGTGGTTGAAAGGAAACCTTCTGTCTTTGAAGTGAATTTAGGGGAAGCAAAAGTATATAATAAAAAATATATAATAAAATATATATAATAAAAGGAATGTTTATGTCCTGACTGCTTTTTGAAAGAGCCAGTGAGAACATCAGACCTTTAGATATGTATAGACACTCTTGAACAATGACAAATACATCATTTGTAGAAATGCTTTCTTTGTGGTATGCATTCTGAAACCTTACAAAAATCCTGGCAGACACCAGTGTAGATAAATGTTTATCTATCCACTTTCTCTTTCACTCCAAGATGCCCCCCATGTTAGAGATATGAAAAACACACACCTGAGCTACAACATCATGCCTTGCCTAATTTATGGTGCAGTGGTGGCCTAGTGGTTAGGGACTGGAAATTGGAAGGCCATGGGTTCAAATCCCAGACCAATAGGTTGTCTTGAGTTACCCTTGAGCAAGGTACCGTCCCCTTCACGGCTCCGAGGGTGCCTTAAATAGCTGCACGGTGTGTGGGTGAAAAGCAGAGGTTGAATTTTGTTGTGTCTTACTGTGTGCCGTGTTTCATAATGAAAAATAGTTACTTTAACATTGCCATTTTTATTTAATGAGTACTCTGAAATTTGATTGGCCCATTTGATTGTCAATTTCTGCAGATGCCGCCACCTGCAAGCAGACAGTCAGTCCTGTCATTTCAATGTGATTTAAGGTTAAAAAAATATTGTGAATGAAAGTTAAATCCAACAATGGATTTAAAACAAATGGACAACAACATGCTTCTCTACTGCAAAAAAATATCACCTGGTTAAATGATCTGTTTTGTTGAATATAAAGTAATTTCACTATGGGAAACAAATTTAGAAAAGGTTTTTAGTTTTTTTGCAAGTGTAAAAAAACGGTGGCCTAGTGGTTAGGGCGTTAGCCACATGATCGGAGGATCGGGGGTTCAAACCCCTTCCCAGTAGGTTGCCCTGAGGTACCCTTGAGCAAGGTGCAGTCCCTGTCACTACTCCCCGGGCGCTTTCAATAGCTGCCCACTGCTGCACGGCGTTTGAGTGTGCATGGGTTAAATGCAGAGGTCCAATTTCGTTGTGGTTCATTGTCTGTTGTGCTTTGACCTCACAATGACAGGGGTTGTCACTTTCAAGTGTAAGTGGTCAGATCATTCCCTCAGAAGTGAGAACTTAGTGGTGAACCATGTTTGAACCTTAAATCTTTTGTCGTTTTTTTACAAACTTGAAGAGGAATGTGTTGATTAGGATGCATGGACACGTGTGGGAGCACAGATGCTCTAGGTGGTCTGAGATTACTGAAGCTGTGAGAGATTAGGAATGGTGTGCAGATATTGAGCAGAAAAGATTCAATATACTTCTGTTAAGATTAAGTGTTCTAAAGGCAAAGTCCTGGCCATTGTATCTCTCTGTTTAAAAGAGTATGAGCTTCTAAATCCTTTAAAAAATATTTGCATGATCAGAAATAATTATAAGTATTATAAATAGTTCTACAAAATTATAAATGCTATAAATTATTGTAAATATAAATAACTATATTTGAAAAATTATATTACAGTTTATGCAGCTTTCATTGCAATATACTAATATACACTGACCAGTTGCTTACTGTGTCTACTCCACTTTCCATATTGGTGCACTTTTTGGTTTAAATTTACAGACTGTTGTCCATCTGCTTCTCTACATCATTCGTTTTTTCCCCTTTACCATGTTCGTCACCACCCCCAAAGGAAAACAAATGAGCAGATATTATTTAAATAGTGGAATATTCTCATGAGAGCAATCACAATGACATGGTATGTGTGTGTGTGTGTGTGTGTGTGTATATGGTTACACAAAGTGGTGCTGCAGTACAGTTTTGTTTTATGCTCATATGGTAAGTTGAACTGAGAAAAGGGATTTTATAGATACAAGGTAAATGTGTATTATAGCAGGAATCATCAGTGTTTGTTCTCTAGAGATGTTTCTTGATGCATTTACTCTTGGCAAACACTAAATTTTCATTAATAAATTCAGCAGTTACATATACCTATACACCTGCTCAGCTTTTACAGTACCCTAAAATGATTAAGGAGGTCTTCTGTCTATATGCTACAAAGGGCAGTGGTGGCCTAGTGGTTATGGAGGTTCCAGACCAGTAGGTTGCCCTGAGGTCACTTTCACTTAATTTCTTGACAATTTTGGTGTCATTTCACAAAAAATTTTGTATTGTATCTAATATACATACATTTTCAGCATTTAGCAGATGCTCTCCTCCAGAGTGACTTACATTTCCTAACTACAGGGACAGTCCCCCTGGAGCAACTTGGGGTTAAGGGTCTTGCTGAGGAACTCAATGGTGGTAGTGCTGGAGGTGGGATTTGAATTTGAAATCTCTTGGCCTGTAGCCGAGCGTCCTACCACTAGACAGCAGCAGACAGAACATGGGCTGTCTCTGTTCACATTTAAGTAAGTATTTACTTAAATAAGTATTTACCACCCAGACAGCTCTAATGATACCATTACTTTTGTGGAATAGAAAAGAGTTTTGTCATTGCCTGTCAGTTTTTTTGTGTATACACATAAACAGCTAATAAACATAATTGCCTCAAAGATAAATGGATCTGTTTTCTGCATTATAAACTCCTAGTATAAAGTGTAAGTTCTCCAGTGGCCTAACATGCTTAAAGCAACCTGTTAAGTTGCCTCTGCTTCACTTTTGGTTGCTTTTTGTCCTCTATCTGCGTGTAAGTAGGACAGGCAGAAAGCTCGTCAATGTTCAGCTGCTAGTCTTTGTTCTGTTAAGGTAGTCTGACACTAGTTCTGACATTTCTCCTATAAAGACTGAGCTGATTAGTTAAGCAATAGTTGTTGATCCCACAGCTGCATGAAGAGAACCTTTCCTCAATGTCAGACAAGGTCACTAAGGCACAAAAACAATGTCCTTTTGTATCAAATTGCTTCATGTTTAGCATACTGTGTCAGCAGGAAGGGTGCCAGGGTAACCCAGAACTACTTACTGGCTAATTTTAGCCACATGGTAGCCACAAAGAAGAAGCTTGATTACGAAGTGCATTAAATAAAATGTTGTCAGTGGAAGCGGTATATTTGACGTGATCCAGTAAAAAGGACAAATGTGTAAATGGAAAATCATAAAATAAACTAGGTCAAAAAAGTGCAGGCACTCTTTCATCATGAATAAAAAAAACAGTGTGAATGTTCTCTTAATCGGAGGATCGGGGGTTCGAACCCCTTCCCAATGGGTTGCCCTGAGGTACCCTTGAGCAAGGTGCCGTCCCCGTCCCGCTCCTCCCTGCGATGGGCTGGCGACCTGTCCAGGGTGCGTCCCCCGTCCTCGCCCTGTGTGCGCTGGGTTGGACACCAGCACTCCCCCGTGACCCCGTTTGGGACAAGCGGCAGAAAATGGATGGATGGATGGATGTTCTCTTAAAGGTACAACATGGCCCTTGAGATCAAATTTTGAACCTTAAATATAAAATTGTCGGTCAGTCATTTTCTGGGCCGCTTGTCCTAATTAGGGTTGCGGGGGGGTGCTGGAGTCCATCCCAGCTCACACAGGGCGAAGGACGGGGACGCACCCTGGACAGGTCGCCAGCCCATCGCAAGGAGCTTAAATATATTTGTCTAAGGGAAAACAGGCATATCTGTCTGTAATTTAGAAGTATGAACTAGAAAGCCTGGAGACTGGAGAGGATGCACAGAGTCAGTGCTGTGTAGTACCTTTGTTTTCTGAAAGTGAACATACAGTCACACTCATAAATGAGATTAATGTCATACATTGATGAAAGCAGAATTGTGCATGTTACCTTTTATAACATAATTTTCGCGCTCAAGGACATACTGTTTTTAATGACCCATAAACAAGGGAGTGGGGATAAAAATAATATAAGCGCCACATAAAATACTCCTGCACCATCCATGAAGTGACAAATGCAGAATTATTGACAGCTTTATGTCATCTTTTATGAAAATGATGGATATCAATACATGAAATCCATATATTAGATAAACTAAATTTTAATTTGTTTTTTAAAATGATCTGGCAAAGGTTAAAAAATGTTTACACCCTCATTAATATTTGGTGAGACCATTATTTAATGCTTAGCTAGGCTGGAGAACTCTTGCGGGATCTTGGACAGCTCCTCTATGCAAGACATTTGCACTTCCCTGATATTCTCTGACCATCACTTGTGGACTGCCTTCTTCAATCTTAAACACATATACCCGTTTGAAGGTGAAAGTGACTATTTTTGTCATTGTAAATCACAGCAAAGCACCAGTGAACCACGACGAAATTCTGCCTTTGCTTCCTCACTCTGTGCAACAGAGGGCAGCTATTTAAAGCACCCGGGAAGCAATGATGGGGACAGTACCTTGCTCAAGGTTAACTCAGGGAAACCTACTGTTCTGGGATTCAAACCCACAACCTTCCAACCCTGGGGCTAACTTGCTCAGCACTAGGCCACCGTTGCCTCTGATTAGGACTGCCATTTTAGTAGATGTGGCCACATTCCAAGCTCCCCATTAGGTGTGTTCAATCAGTACAGCTCAAAAGCCATGTGTTTTAATCTCATCTAGACACAAAGAATGTGGTATTAAAGTGGTCCTATGTATTTATGCATGTGTCACTGGGACCTATTGTGATTGAAACTTTGTTTGCCATCACAGGAAACAAGAATGTTGTTAAGAATGTTTTTTATTAATTTCACATTTTCGTTTGGATGTTTTTTGGTAGAACATGCTTAGCTGGGGCTTCCTCTAGTTCAATGATCTTAAAATTGTAAACCCCGTTGACAGGAGTGAACCATAATTCCCTTTGTAATGGAATGTTTTTCCTCTTCTAAGCAAGGTGATTACTTATCCAAAGTATGCTCAAACAACATGGCATGACAAATTCAGTTTCCACACACTGTCCTATTTATGGTGTATTCACAACCAGCGTGAAAATGTGCACATGCTGAGCTGAAGTACAATGAGTCTTTAAGCACATGTTGATCTGAAGGTGAAAACACACACACACACACACACCTACACACACACACACACACACACACACACACACACACACACACACACACTCATCAGCACTGAGGATGAAACCAACATCAAGAGATTCCCACACCATATCCAGATCAGCCTTTGGCAACAAGAGCAGCTTCAGTGTAACAGCTGGTTGATTTTATCATGGAAACCAGTCTATTACAGTACTCAGTAAACGATTCTTACCATTTATGAAAGTGACAACTTGTCATTGTAAAACACAGAGTGAACCACAACAAAATGCAACCTCTGCATTTAACTCACACATGCAGCAGCTATTGATAGCACCCAAGTAGCAGTGATGGGACAGTACCTTGCTCAAGCATACCTCCGAGCAATCTGGGGGGGTGGGGAGGGGTAGGCAACTCCCTAATCACTAGGCCACCGCTGCCTGGTATGTTCATACTAACAAATACCTGACATGTTCAAAAGCAGTCTCATTTCCATTCTTATACAACTATGGCTGACAGGGCATTTTTTTGGTCAACACAGGCCAAATCATCATCCCTGCTTAACTTGGGTCAACATGATCAACACTGGCCAACATGCATGATAAAACTGTTCACTTGTTGTCTTGTCTAGTAAAAATAACATAAAAATGCTTACATAAAAATTTCATGGAAACATTAATGTAATGAATAAAATAATCTACTTTATATTTTTAAACAGTAAAGTGGTCAGGATCCCATTAAACCCAAATTATACTCTAAAATGCCTGTGACTGATTTGAACCTTTGACCCTAAATTAGTCGTCACCTACAGTCCTGCCCTTATTTTGTATTTATCACTTCAGGAAAGTGCAAGAACTATCATCAATACATTTTTAAGGCTATTAAAGCTTATTTCCTCATTAAAGGTTTATGGCCGTAAACAGACCTTTGGGTTTATGATTGCGCATTGCTTTGTTTTAGTCCTAAGTAATACTATTTGTATTGAGCAGTAATTCTACTACGACATTAAACTGAATCAATCAGATGTTTTGTATGTAGCAAATTAGCAGCTTGAACCTGCTTTCATAGATTCTCTCAGATAAAGACCCTTTGTGTCATTCAGCTGGATTTACAAAAACTCCTCGAGTCCCGCTGTGTAGCAGCTTATTTGTAAAAGGCTTTATCAGATGCTGCATATGGTCTGCAGTTATTGCTCTCTAGAGACTTTTCTAGAGGTGTAACTATAAAACCCATTGACTTGTTTGGGACTAGGCTCTTAATTTAACAGACACTGCATTGACCAATGCACTCAGCAGATTGGAGCAAATATTAATATTAACATGGCTTACACTGCATGAGGTGTAATAACAGATTAAACAAGCAAGCCAACCATCTCTTCTTTGTCACTGTCACTTTCTGTTTATTAGGGTTACCCCTTACATTTTATTTTTACACTGCCAAAATATTAGTTTTTATGATAAACACCCCTATACATAAAAATACCAGCCAGCAGCAGAGTGATGTAATTGGACAGGTTTACACCCCACTCTCCCTCATAGAGGATGTTTTGGACCATTCTCTTGATCTGTAACATCTGGCATTTTTTTACATGATAAAGCACAGCTTCAGTGTTTACATATGCTGAGAAGAAACATAAGTGAAACATCTTTTTGCCATGTATCAGAGAAGATTATCAGCTGCAGAAGTTTCCATTTAATTATTGGGGGAAAACTGGGTGGCTTGCTTTCTGCATTAAAAAAACCCAGATTTGGCCACTTTGGCTGCCAAACAGCTGTTTTAATGGTAAACAACCTCAATATAAATTTCATTTTATAGACACAGCTTAATATCATGCATAAGGATTAGATTACAGGAATAGCCCGTCCTCATTAAATGCTTCTGACATCTTAATGTGCTTTGTGATTATGTGACCAAAACTGAATAGTCATTGGAAGGTGCAAATCCTCTGGCTTTGACTTGAAGAGTTTGAAGCCAACAGCATACTGTGGCAACAGACCCAGATGTCTGCACATGTCTGCACAAGTGTTGAAAAGGAGAATAAATTAAGAATAAAAATGGTTCAATCTTCATGTGAGATATCCTAGTTATAAATTGTCATTGTGAAACTTAGCACAGCACACAGTAAGACGTGAACAAAATTCAGCCTCTGCATTTTACCCACACACACACATGCAGCAGGGGGCAGCTTTTGAAAGCCCCCGAGGAGCAGTGATGGGGACAGTACCTTGCTCAAAGGTACCTCAGGGCGGACTACTGGTCTGGGATTCTAACCAGTTTTTAACTCAAACAGGAAAAAGGTCACAGAGATCCATACACACACTGAGATGAAGCATGGTTGTACTACAAAAATTTTTTTTTAGAAGTTAAAAATAATTGTTTGTTAAAAACAGGACAAAACATGGATTACATAGCATAGCCACGTAACCAAAGGAATGCCTCATCTGGTGTCAGTCACCTGTCCTGGAACTGCACAGTTCTGAATCCGCCAATCTTCACAGGTTCTTCATTTCACTAAAAGGAAAGTTTAAAGGGAAAAACCAAAGCAACTAACTGGCTTCACTGCTTTTAATCAACTACAAGAGTAGACTCTTTATCAGTCAGTCAGTCATTTTCTGCCACTTGTCCCAAGTGGGGTCGCAGGGGAGTGCTGGAGTCCATCCCAGCTCACACAGGACGAAGGACAGGGGACAGAGCCTGGACAGGTCACCAGCCCATCGCAGGGAGGAGCATGATGGGGCGGCACCTTGCTCAAGGGTACCTCAGGGCAACCAAAACTCAGTACCTCAGTTCAAACCCCCGATCCTCCAATCATGCAGCCAACGCCCTAACCACTAGGCCACCGCTGCCCCAGATGCTTTATGTCAACTGTTATTCAATCCACCTTTAAATAGGTTGATTGTTGTACCAGATCAGTGTATGATGGTGCTACCTGACACTACCTGTGGGTGGCGGTGGTCTAGTGGTAGGGTACTTGCCTATGGCCCTATGGCTCAAGAGGTCCCAATTTCAAATCCCACCTCTGGCACTACCACCACTGGGTCCCTGAGCAAGACCCTTAACCCTGAGTTGCTCCAGGGGGGACTGTCCCTGTAATTAGGACATGGACGTTGCTCTGGGTAAGAGTGTCTGCTAAATGCTGTAAATGTAAATGTTTTGTAGTTTGGTCTTCCAACCACTAGAGGCAGAGCATTTCTAGCTTTAGGGGTCCCTCCAAGGCTACCATAAGGAAATGACCCAATTTCCTGTATGCTATTACTATAGACACTGGTCTTAGTGGTAGGTTTCTTTGTATGAACTCAGGACAGTGATAGAGAGAAAGTTCTTTAAAGCTCTTATTTTGTAAGTACAATTATTTATATATTTATTATATATAACACTATATACAATTTTTTAATGTGTATATATATATATATATAGAGGGGCTGGAGAACTACATGAACTGCTTTTATTGTGTAGTTAATCAGAGAGAACAAAGCTGCAACATGGTATTATCTCTACTAATTGTTGTCTTCTTAAACTACTGACCCCCACAATTTCTAAGGTCTGGCATTATTTCAAAGGGATTTGTTTTATGTAATGGGTTTTCACTCATAAAAGTGTGTTTATTTAGCAATTGCCAGACAGGGCCTGCTGTGAGTAGCCTGTACTAAGATGTGAGAAGTGTGACAGCAACAAAAACAGGTAGCAAGTGGGAGACCGAGGGCAGCGGGTAGCAAGTGCAAGCTACTTCACTTGTTTGTGTTTAAACTCTGTGTAAGTTTCTGTTTAGTTTTAGGCTATGTCACAGATGCAGTGAGATACATGCACATGTACGGAAGACATAGAAAAACAAAGCATCACGTTACTTAGGCAAAGTAAAAAAAAAAACATTTTAATTTGCAACTCAGTCAGTGGGTACTTTAAAAAAGTTTTTAGTTTTTTTCTTTTACGTTTCAATTTTGTAAAAAGTGTGTTATTGATCATTTGAACTCTCACTTGTGGCCTCATTTGGGTGATGATCGTCTCTGTAAGGAATTGATTTGGGTAATCTTGAAGTGAAAATCAGGTGAATACTGATTTTTCACAATTTCTTAATTCAGTTCATCAGTGGTTTTAATATTGAGTTTCATCCATCTAAGTTGAAAAATATGGAACAGCTACATAAAGGTTTGCATGGGAGCAAGTTGAAGGATATCAGAATATTTGGCCACTAACCACTTTCATTTTACCCAGAATACAACAGCTGTTGTTTATTCATGACACTGTTGTGGGCTGATCTACAAGCAGCAGATTTCATGTTTCTTTGCCTGGCCTTGGTGAGCCTCTGCTTGATGCATATAAGCAAGGCAAACTTTGATATGATTTTTAATTGGTGGCACTGTTCCCATTAGTCATTAAAGTTGCTAGTTATTTCTCAGAGGATTTAACTCCTGGTTCAGAATCGTTAAAATGGCCTTTCTGTTAGTTTTGCTGTCTAATAGACCTGCATTGTTAAATCCTTCTCATGCCTTCCAGCAGGAGTGTTACTAGCAGGCTGTGAAATCTTTTTTCTTCAGTCTGAAAAATCCGTTTGACAACCCAGTGTTGTATGAACTGATAAGAAATGTGATCTGAGTCTGTATTGTTGCCACTTTTGGCATCGTTCTTAAACTGATGGAAGAGTTGACAGTGTACTCCAATTTAAAATGTAAATCAAATATAAAAGTAATTAAATAATACTTGTAAATCAACTAACCTTGGATAAATGTTATTTTGGTCTTAATCTTAAAGTGCATTTAAAATCATTTGTTCATTATCTTATTTCCAGCATTCCACTCCAATTTTTTTACATTTCTTTGTTCATCGCAGGCAGCGGGATACATCGTAATTGCTGATTTGCTTTGAGGTGAGGGGATTTCTGACTGTCCACAACATTTTCAGCTTCCCTCGTCCCCAATACTGCACAAACTGCCTTTCTGGAATACTTGCCATGCTCGCTCTTCCTTCCTTTTGGTGTCACAGCTGTCTCCTTGCATGTCATTTTCCCCAAAGTGCCTTGCCTCTGTCAGTGGCGAATCTGGCTAATTGGAGCGGACAAAAGCCCCCTCAGCGCTCACTCGCCTTTGAAGGCCTCATGGCTCCTCTTCCTTGCCGGTGTTCCACAGCAGACACATCAAGCCAAAGTCTGCCATAATTACAGTAAAGGTGGTGCATGCTACCTGTCAGGACTGATGTTTAGTGAGGTTTTTGACTAGTTCTATTGTGTGTGTGTGTGTGTGTGTGTGTGTGTGTGTGGTTTGATTTGTGTGTGTATATATATATATATATATATATATATATATATATATATATCCTTTGCACAGGTTCAAATGGTGTTCCACAGCAGCTAGCCTTAAAATTCAGAAAGTGTGTGTATGCACACATTTACATATACAGGCTAATTGCTCAGGGATCTTCTGACATGCCTTCTTTTTGGTGAGTCCAGTAAATTTTGTTTACCCACCACCAGTGACTAATAGTAATTGGCTATGAAAAATGATCAAATGTTATTTAGTTTCATTACGCTAGAGAAACTATAAATAATTCATCATGTGGGGATTTCACGAAATTATAAATAAGCACATTCATTCTGAACTGCTTTAGTTTAGTGACTGGGTTTAAACGATATGGGTAAAAAACAAACAAAACAAAAAAAAACCTAAAACATGTAAATACATTTCCTAGGAAGCATAAGCTACAAACAGGCTGATGTCAGCATCTTTGAAGTGACCTGTCTTAATTGTAATGGACAGCAGATTATAATCAATGAGATAAAGCTTGATTTAGACATGCCTTTATACAAAAAAATCAGCAGAAATGGCTACTAAATTAATGCAGTTTTTGCATTTGTGCAATTGGTCCTGCAACTGGTTGTCCTTATGTGAATTGCTTGGTTTGGTGAGTATTAACCATTAGAACATGTCACCATTCAAATCACTTTTTCAAAGTCATTCAGGTCTTGAACATTTTTCCTGCAAGATCCTGTCAGTTACTGCATGAATTGGATATAAATACTTTGCCTGGTGCCTGAGACATTGTATTACATTTCAGCCCAAATCTAAAACTATATTCAAAATCAAATTTAAGACCAGTATCTCCTCTAAGGTGTGTGTGTGTGTGTGTGTGTGTGTGTGTGTGTGTGATTTCCTTTTCATTTTATGCAATAGTCTTTAGCACATTGAAAATGAAAAATGTTTGCAGAGATACCCAAGATGTCAATATAGAGAGCATGTATTTCTTCTTTGGTCTGAGGTAAAGTAATGAATTCTGTGGATGAGAAATGAATTTAAAACCAGTTTGGTGGATGCTGTGCAGTTAAATCTCTGCAGTTCTTTAGCCACAGTGGTTAGGCCCTTCACAAACACTGGACCAAAGGTTTTCCCTATTGGCCCATGAAGTTGTTTACGGAAGCTTGTGTGTTTTTTAACAGCCAATTTTTTTTTTACAGCTTCTTTGACCTGCTGTGGGAAACCACAGCCTCTCTGCATAAATTATTCTTTTGCAAGGGAATCTGTGCTTCATATAATAGCTTCATTGAGTTACTTATGCTCATCCTGATGCACATGCTGATAAGCCATGACCAAATGAATCCAAATTCTCTCCATGACCTCTGCTTTAATTCCCATCTTGTGGTCCAAATTCATCTGGGTCTGTCTTAAGCACATAAACAAAGCCAGGTCAGTGGCTAGGTTTTTCAAATGAGGAATGCCAGTTCATAGCAAAATGTAGTCCAGTTTTAATCCAATTTGTGCTCATGTGGCTTAAACTGCACTATAGTTCATAGCCGGGAGCCAGGCTATGGAACGGCACGTCATGTGGATTATAAAGACCTATTGGGATTCTTGGGAATAGGTGTTGAGGCTTTTATTGCTTGGCCATCCAAACTCTAGCCAGCACTACAATAGGAAAATTCATTGAAACCATCTGAGAATAAGCAGTGGCCAAGGACAATGTTTGTAGGATATTGGACCTTCATGACTGAACAATGTATTTGATTTCCAGAAGCTTGCTAATGGTTCATTGGGGAATTGTTATTGAGGTTTTGGGTTAAATAGCAAAGTCTGTTTTGTCAGTAGTTTAGCACATTTAATCGTAGCTGAAACTCTGGTTCCTTTAGGGGTGATAATTTGCGATACATTTCCAAACACACCGCACAATACAAATTTGTTTGGCATATACACACTTTTCTCATGAGCTTAAATGGAACCCCATGAGAAGTTTGCATTCCTGGTAATACTTGATGGAACTGCAGCAATGAAATGTGAGACCTTTCTTAAGCTTTGGTTTGCCAAACTCAGACTTGCTTTGCAGTTTGGAGAAAAGTGAGTGTGCAGTTGTCCAGCTCTTTTTCCTGTGAGTGTGTTTACACCAGTTGCTGGGTGAATAAGAGATGCAAGTAAAGCTTGAGTGGGAAGATGGCAGTGGAACCCAGGTGCAGTTTGAGACCTGCTTTTGATGCCAATTTCCCTCTCTTTAGGTGGTTCAGAAAACATGGCCAACAAAGTTAATTTGATTCAGGATAGGTCAGTGCTGGGTGTAAGCAGTGCTTTGGTTCAGATATGCTTTGGTCTGGTCTGGTTGCATTTCTGCAAAAATAGCTGGTAAGGCCCTTTTCCAGTTAAATGTTATCACACTTTTTATTTATTTATTTTATTTATTTATAAATTTTTTTAAATGGTCCTGTAGATTTACAGTAACTTTATGGGTAATAAACTACTAGGTACTACTTGGTAATTTTATAGGATCTTCTATATTTCTTTTAGTTCAGTTGCAAGTAAGTTTTTGTGGTGTTTAATTTTGGTTTAATGAATCTGAACAACTATTAAAGTATCTACGATTAGCATGGACTATACAAGTGCTATCAAAATGTTTGTGATTCAATTTTATTCTTTATTTTGTCTTTGGTTCCTTTAATGACCTGTGTTTTCGATGAAGGTCAAAGTCTTGTGGTTAAGTAGGCAGCAACAAGCACTGAATGAATGAATCATGGCAGCATTCTATTGTGCTTTCGTCACTCAGTCTTAATTCCTGTGCTCGTTTAGTGTTTGTTTCATTGTCTATCACCACATGCTGGTCTGTACCATCTTTCCCAACTGAGAATGCTTTAATCACAGTGAAAGCACAAGAGGAGACCAAGCCACTGACAGATAAAAGCTTTGTGGATCTGATGCATACAAAAACATGGTGATTATCATAGCTCAGTAGGAGAGCATGAAAATTCAGGGACCGATGAGAATATATCACTAGTGCTTTGGGAAGACAATGAAGTTTGTGTGTCTGTCTGTGTGTATGGAAAAAGGTTTCAAAATTAATGACTGTCTGCTTGTCCAGGGCAAGTAAAATGCAAAGTTTGAACAGCACCAGTAACAATCACATGCCATGTCAGGTAAACTGATCAGCCAGTGGGTACCACTGCCAGGAAATGTAGCCCCCTCTCTTCTGCAGAAAATTCATAATCTATCTTCAAAATTCACTGGAAACCAAAGGAAAGTTTAAAAATGTTATTTTCCCTGTGGGATCTAGTCAGATTATTTATATAACCAGAGTATTTATACTATTGGATGAGACTTTGAGCTGAGTTTAAATCCTTAAATGTTTTCTCTTTTCTTCTGCTAAACATTTAGCTTGAAGTACTTTTGTTAGTAAAGAAATACTACTTGAAACTGTTCCACTGCAAATGGACTGCACTCATACAGTATCAATTCCCTTATGAACAGGACCACTTGCGTGTGAACTGAGAATGGCACATCACTGACTTCAATAGTGTGTGACAGACAAAAAAAAAACAATGAAACAATTAGTTGTTTGCAAGGACAAAATGGTTACTTATAACAAACTTTGGAAGGGGGTTTTAAAAACAGGATTGCCTTTGAAGAACACTTTTCTACACACAGCTCCCAAAGGTTTTCATAAATGTGTATGTTTGAGTTTAAAAAGGCTGTGCTTTCCTGTCATAAGCATTTCATTCAGTGTTTAAAAGGTATGTGACGAGTTTTCTTGCAACAGTGTTAATTGTTAGTGTTAAACAACATTTACGGCATTTAGCAGACGCTCTTATCCAGAGTGACTTACAGGTCCTAATTACAGGGACAGTCCCCCTGGAGCAACTCAGGGTTAAGGGTCTTGCTCAGGGACCCAGTGGTGGTAGTGCCAGAGGTGGAATTCGAACCAGGAACCTCTGAATCCATAGGTCTGTAGGCAAGTACCCTACCACTAGACGACCACCACCACCCTATGATAAGTTTCTATCATGAGTTCCACATGCACTGAAATATTAATATTCATACATCTGCTAGCTATCTCTCTAGCCTTTGATAGGCCAAAGATTAATTTGGAGTGGTTTTTTAAATGAATTGATGGAAACGATTACCTTTACTTATGAAATGGTCGGTCTAGTATTGTTTTAACTTTGTGGATCATTTAGCCATGCTGTTTGAAACCTTCTTCTTGGGCTCAGTGAACTTGGAACTATTGCAAAGATTCAGCATTTGTTTCACTTGTATAGACCATGAAGGTTAATGTAAATGGAGCAAATATGCACATGTGGTTTGGGGTGCCTGTGCAAGTGCTTCTTAATGCAAATGATGCTTTTTTTTTTTTCAGCGAAAGTGGCCTCCATGCTTGATTTAATTAGTACTTGGCTGAGTTATTATAACCATACCTAAATGTGCGCGTGGCAGTGTTTGCACAACAAAATGTTAATTTTATTAATGTTGTTATATAAGAGTTTTTAATATTTTTTTTTTTTCAAAATGAAAGTTAATTAAATTTCCGTTTCTTATAACACAGAGAACACGTTACAGATACAGTAAGTTTTGACTTGGTTGCTTGCAGGGTTTGTGTCTTCCTGCTAGGTGTTAACTGTCCCTGGGGTTTCATAAGCTTCTCTCAAATTCGCTCCTGACATATGAATTAAGCTCCCTCGCACACAACCAAAAGGTCACCCTTCGGTTGCTCATTATTAAGTAATGATGGCTGCACAATTGGCTCCCACTCTGTTCATGTTATCGCTCTCACTGACCCAATGAATCACTATCATGACTGGTCTTTAATGTAAGGTAGGTTGCATGATGGACCCTTGGGTTAACATGTATCAGTGTACAAGACAAAAGGAAATTTAGCATGAAGTCCCCCTTAAAGCACAGCTGGGGTTTGAATTGTATTTTGGGCAATTCCTGATAGTTTCAATCCCCTTTGTCAAGGTGTCTACTACAAATCTGACTGTATAAAGACTTGACTGTAAATCAGTTCTGAATACTAGAGCACCATTGGATGGCAAATTTGAGTTTTCCTTCATTTTTATTTGGTACTAATTTGCTTTCAGGCAGATTTGTTAAACCTCCCATTAAGTCTCTGTGCTGGTACTGCATTGCCACAAATGATTTTGGTATTACAGACTTTCTAATTTATCATGCTTCTTGTTTGTGCACTTTAAAATGTTTCATGAGGTCAAGTCTTTGACTCATTACTAAATATTGGAAAATGCCATAATGAGGATTGTAGTAATACACATACATACAGATGTGAGACAAACTAGCCAAAAAAAAAGACTGCTATAAACTTTCCTGTTCAAATACATTGTCAGACTTTGTGCTCTTCCGAGGTCCTGGTGAAGTGAAGATATGAACAGCAGACTTATACTTCAGTCCCTGACTCAACTTTATCTAATCTGTCACTTTATCCAGCCCAGCTAATTGTTAGAATGATCAGGCTCCAGGAATCAATAAGATGTCCTTGTGTATCTCTGGGAGTGACTGAATGAGGGAGAGAAAGAAATGGAGTGACTGAGAAAGACCATGAGAGCCAGAGCTACATACCTGTAGATAGAGACAGTAGTTTTGTTGGAGATGAGGGTGTTTGTAAAGGTGGTGTTAATTTACAGACATGTTTATGAAGATGGGGCAGCAACATGCTACTTCTGTCCAAAAAAAGAAAATGTGTACATATAATTTTTTTCTGTGATAAAAGCATGTATGTCTTGGTTTGATTTCTGTAGTCTTTTGATGGGGTCTTTTCCCTTTTGCAGTACAGATTCCTTTCATCTAAGGCTGGGAAACAAAATTTCTTTCTTTTTTTTTTTAGGCATGGCAGGCCGTTCCATAGAGATCAAGGGCTCCCTTTTTCATGCTGGCTAAGTGCAGCTTAGCATGCTTGAGCTCAATCCTCTTTTGAAGGGCAGACATGATTTTGGTAGAGTGATGCAGCATGCTGTGCAGCATCTTAGTTAAGTTAGTAACTGGGTGCTGTGGCTTTTTCACATTGGTCCAAAATTGTGTATCGGACAACTGAACACACATTCAAAAGCAAAATGGGATTTTAGTATCATTTTGCTTTTACCAGGCAGTTGTATAATTCCCATCATAACAAACTGGTTCCATCACCCTGATGCTAGCTAAAGACAATGGACTGAATACATTTTTAACAAGTCCAGTTCCGCAATTCTGGATTTTACAGTTGATTTGTCAATACTGGGCACAAACGGAGTTGATTACCTGGATTTTTGCAATTAATATATATGGGCTCTGGTGTTTTTATGCGCTGTTTTTCTGTAATTGTAACAAACTAGTAATACTTTTAAAGTTATTGAATGATGCATGTTGAATGACATTCACTGTCTGTACTAGAAAGTTACAACTTCCAACTAATCTCAATACAAGATCACCTGTATGGGTTATCAAAATTGTATTAATTGAGATTTTGTTTAATCTTTGTTTATGTACTACATTAAATAAAGCAAAACTTTTTTCCATTAAGAGTATTCAGAGTAAACTCTAATTTAAAGTGAAAGTGACAACCTCATTGTGAGGTCACAGCACAGCACACGTTAACCACAACGAAATTGGACCTCTGCATAAACACCCTGCAGCAGTGGGCAGCTATTGAAAGCGCCCGGGTAGCAGTGATGGGGATGTTACCTTGCTCAAGGGTACCTCAGGGCAACCCACTGGGGAGGGGACTGAACCCACAATCTTCCAATCCCTCTTATATACTCATTTCTAATCCTGTCCATCCTCGTCACACCCAATGAAAATCTCAGCATCTTTAACTCTGACACCTCCAGCTCCTCCTGTCTTTTCATCAGTGCCACCGTCTTCAACCCATACAACATAGCTGGTCTCACTACTGTCCTGTAAACCTTCCCTTTTACTCTTGCTGGTACCTGTCTGTCACAAATCACTCCAGCCACTCTTCTCCACCCATTCCAGCCTGCCTGCACTCTCCTTCACCTCTCTTCCACACTCGCCGTTACTCTGAACTGTTGATCCCAAGTATTTAAACTCCTCCACCTTTATCTCTACTCCCTATATCCTAACCACTAGACTTTCCTCTCTTTCGTTCACACTCAGGTATTCTATCTTTGACCTATTCACTTTCATTCCTCTCCTCTCTAGAGCATATCTCCATCTCTCCAGATTCTCCTCAAGCTGACGCCTACTCTCGCTGCAGATCACATCAGCAAACATAATCCACAGAGACTCCTGTCTAACCTCGTCCATCAACCTGTCCATTACTATTGCAAACAAGAATGGGCTCAGCACGGATCCTTGATGTAATCCAACCTCTACCTTAAATGCATTCATCACTCCCACTCCAGATCTCACCACTGTTCAAAACACTCTTCACATACTCTTCCTTCAAGATAACACCTACCCATTCCTCCTTCCATCCACACCATGGTAAAACAGTTTAAACCCTCCTCCAATACACCTGGTCTTACTACCCTTCCATCTAGTCTCCTGCACACACATCAACCTTCTTTCTCTCTAACATATCAGCTAATTCTCTTCCTTTACCAGTCATGCTGCCAACAGTCCAATTTCCACCAGCACCCTGTAGGCTAACAGCACTGGTTGCAGTTATTGTTAACCTGGGCCTTGATCGATCCGGTATGGAATTCTGTTTTGTTGTCTGTATATTGATTTGGCAAATGTTTAACACTTGATGCCCTTCCTGACGTAACCCTCCCCACTTATCCGGGCTTGGGACTGGCATGAAGAACTTGGGACTGGCTTTTGCATCCCTAGTGGCTGGGTTAGTATTTCTATGTTCCAAATCTATAAACCTTTAACAGCTATGCAGGTACATGAATTAACCCCTTGGGACTTGATTCTTTTTGACTTCAGACTTCAGCTGTCCTGGTGGAGGTTTAAAAAAGCTTGTATATAGGTATTCAAAAATCTGTTTTGGTGATGCTCAGTTTATCCTGCTTTTCTAGGAGAAGGGTTAGGGGGTACAGTAGCCATGAATAAAGAATTGTACAAAAACATTCTCCAAGAGCAAGTTCTCCAAACCATCCAAGAACTGTCTGGTGAATGTGAATGGCAATGGCATTCAGTGGCATTTCCAGCATGATGGTGAACTGTCCCATAAGGCAAACGTGATAATGTAGTTTTTCTGGGAACTTAACATCAAACATTTTCATGGCCAGGAAAACCCGATAGATATTAATGTCTGCTAAATAAGTTTCTTTCTTTATTTCTCTCTCAAAGTATCCATTTTCTTAGCTAAATGGTTAAGTGTCTTGTTCAGAACAAGTTCAATACTTTTTCAAGATATTGCAAATAACTGTACTGGCTATTTGTTATGCTTCTTTAAAAGGGTGTTGAGAGAATCCCAATGTGGAGAAATGCAGTAGTGTTCATGCCATTAGGCATCGTTTATTCATAGTTTGTACACAATAGGCTAGCGGTCACTGGGCCTGGAACAGAGACATGCCTAAGGACATTGCCCATCAAGCTTGATGATTATTAAGCCACTTCGCTTCTTGAAGGTACAGTTGATTCTTGTGGTCTGTCTGGACCAGGAATTGGGCTAGCATTCATTTACATTTACGGCATTTAGCAGACGCTATTATCCAGAGCGACTTACACGCCCTAATTACAGGGACAGTCCCCCTTGAGCAACTCAGGGTTAAGGGTCTTGCTCAGGGACCCAGTGATGGTTGTAGGATTCGAACCTGGGACCTCTTGAGCCGTTGGTCCATAGGCAAGTACTCTACCACTAGACTACCAACACCCATGAAGGCAAAAAGAGTCAAGTCCCAAGGGGTTTATCCAAGTACCTGCATAGCTGTTAAAGGTTCATAGATTTGAAACATAGAAATACTAACCCAGCCACTAGGGATGCAAAAGCCATTCATAATGACCATTGGGTGTGTTGTATGCTGTTTTCCATTCATCATCATCTCTTATTCGGACCAGGTTGAAGGTCCAGTTTAGTAAAAACAGTGACCCCCCTTAAGTTGAAGGCCATATTCATAAGAAGCAATGGGTACTAATCACTGATGAGACCGGTAGTTGATACATGATCTAAGGGACCCATCCTTCTTGCCCACGAAGAAGAACAGATAAGGCCATTGGAAAGGACCTCTTGGCGGTAAGAGTACATTGCTCTTTGTTCTGGCATGGAAAGAGAAAAGACGTGCCCTCTACTGGGGAAGGACCCAGGGAGGAGGTCAATTCTGCAGTCAAAAGGGTGAAGTGGAGGTAGGGTTTTTTTTTTTTTTTGCTCCAAAACTTCCGTAAGTCCCAGTACTCCGGAGGCAGTTTCTCCAATGCAAGGATGTCCACTGTGGGGACTGCTGTGGGGTGGATAGGAAGGAGACAGGCTTGGTGACAAAATGGGACTAAGAATAGTCCTAGACCTCCAGCAGAGAATGGGGATGTGAGCCCAGAGCCATGGGAACCACAAAATGACTGGTGAGTCTGTGGAAGAAATTAGCAGAAAAGCTAACTGTTCTTGGTTAGAAGAAACATTCTGGGTCTGGGCTGATAAGGTCACGGAGCCAAGAGGTTGCCCATCTAGGGAATGGACCCATAATGCTGAGTCGCTCTGTTGAAGTGGGAGGTTAAGGGAATGAGCTCACTTAATATCCATAAAATTTCTAGCTGCCCCTGAACCTGCTAATGCTTTGAACATCAGTTCTCTCTTCGATCAGTGGATGGTGGTAGGCAGCAGAAATTGCTCTTGATGGGGTCTGGCACTTGCATGGACCCTCAGTACTTCCACATTTCCTGAGGGCCCTTGTCTTTTCCCTGAAAGTTTGGGGCAGGAGGAACTTCCACAGTAGGTGCAGAGACCGAAATGGGCCCGTTGTTCCTTCTCATGAGTGGAGCTCGTCCATGCTGCATAGGCTCAAGCACGGGGATGAGTGTGGACAGTTGATGGCGTTGTAGGACCAACCTGGTGTATTCTTGACTCTGATCAGGTGCAGAATACTCTGCGGAATTCAGAACACTTGCCACTGAAAGTGGCTCGAATGCGGAGGCGCTACCTTAACGGTGTTTCCTTAACAGTCTGAACTCTGCCATTAAGGATGAGCTGGCAGTATGGGACACATGCTCAATGTTTGTGAAAAACTTCTAGTAAATTTGCCCTTTTTCTTGGCATGATTTTCCTCTGTAGAGAGTGCTCTGCTCTGAATGTTTCCCAAACTTCTGAAAAATAGACACGGTCACAGGATGTCTAAGTAGAAACTAATTTTGGTCTTTTAATGAACACAACACTAAACTAAAGCCAAAACTGAAACAATAAACAAGGACTGATGAGACAAAGCTGTTAAGACAGGCCTGGACAAAGGAAAGAGGCATGACTGGACAGAAGATATGCAGTGGCGGGACCCCAGAGAGGCAAAAACCAAAATAACAAAAGCACGTGGACCATGTCACAAAGCAGCTTTACAGAATTTGAGTTTGAACCCTTAGTAAGCAAACCAAAGGCGACGGATACTGAACTCTCTGAAACTGGAGGAAGAAACTTTGGAAGGGACAGAAGGGGAATCCACCCTTTGTTTGACACCAGATAATCAAGAAAGAAAAAGGGACATTTTTATAACTTTGCTTTAAGCACTGATTGCTGGTACAGTCTGGGTTAGTAGAAAAGGGGTCCATTGGAGTCTGTAATTGACAGTTCAGTAAATGGTCCACTGACAGACTTGGTGATTCAAGTCTGTCAGTGGAGCACTGTAGGCTGAATTAAAATCAACATCTTAACATTTAATTTTTATTGTTGGATTGGTTTCCCTCCCAAAGTTGAAAGGTTTAACGTATTACATTAGACACGATCTTGTTTGCTATTGCAGTTCTGATGAGATCAGATTGTTCCTCTTAACTGTTTCCACTGTATGAAACCTTTTTCCTCACCATTTATTTCCCCATATTGTTCTCTCCCCTGCTGTTGTGAATATTTACCAAAGCCTATTATTTGCTGGTCACAGCCTGAGCATCTGTGTCTCTGATCAAAAGGCGTATTGACCATGAGCTGACATGCACTGGAGCATTTCAGCTGGCAATAATAGAGCATGGCACGAACAGACAGAGCCCAGTGCATGTTAGTGGCCTTGATGTGTCCACTGCTTCTTCAAGCAATTGTCATTCAAAAGACTTTATTTTAAATAATATAAATAATGATAGTCAAAGGTATGAAATCATGCGAATCATTCATCTGTTTCATTTACTAGATCTTGCTTTTGCTTCTGCAAGTTTAATGATCTGCTGCGTTTCGGTGGGAGAGTAATGGACAATGAGAAATGATTGCCCCCCCCCCCTTTTTTTTTGGTGCATTTAGACTTTATGTGAATGATCAAATCCACATTATAATATAGCCGCCCAAAATTAGAGGAAAGACCAAGAAAACAAACATGATTGAGTCATTCAGCCTCAACAGAAATGACTGAGTGCAGTCGAATATGCCAAACATACAACAGGGTACCCCCTTCCTGGTTTCCCTCAAAAATCCTACTAAATGTTTTATGCAACTATGTCCAGCAAGGAGAGAAGCTTTTAAACATTTCTCTAAATCACTTGACAGTGCTGAATGAATTTCAGTGGTAGTGCCTTAACATCACTTGTTACTGTTTGTGCTCTGTTATTTTTGCAAAAGCAGCCTTTACTGTCAATTGGTTACCTTACCTCAGCCGTGGACCAACCCGTTTATTATGCTGAGACAGCGTAGCATGTGCTCGCAATAGCGAGTATTACCACCACTTCTAGTAATCTGTATTTTGACAGCCAACATGTAGTATTAACATCCAGCAGTTGTCCATGTTTGTTCTGTTAGAAACCTAAAATATTGCTATACTGGTGCATCTGCTCCATTGGTTTCATTTTATTCTTTACTGTGTAATGTAGTTGAAGGCATGTAATGTAAATGCATTAATAACCTACCTGGCGTCAAACATGTACAAAGCAGCTTCAAATGAAATAAAAAGCAAACAAATGTAATGTCTTTTTCAAATCCGCACATTAACCCTATAGGGTCTGTCACTGCATTTGGTACATCTGCAAACCTGCTATTTTCTTTTCTCTTACTGATTTTTAAAGGTTGCTCCCATAAAGCTAACATAAAGTTAACTGAAATGTCAGAGAAATTGGTGATCTTGGGCCAACTCCCTAATCACCAGGCCATTGCTGCCCCACAACTGCTTGATATTGTGACCAATGTACAGTACTGTGCAAAAGTTTTAGGCAGGTGTGGAAAAATTGCTGTAAACAAAGAACGCTTTCAGAAATGGAAGTGTTAATCATTTATTTTCATCAATCAATGAAATGCAGTGAATGAACAAAAGAGAATCTAAATCAAATCAATATTTGGTGTGACCACCCTTTGCCTGCAAAACAGCATCAATTCTCCTAGGTACGCTTGCACAGTTTTTGAAGGAACTCTGCTGGTCGGTTGTTCCAAACACGACTGTGTTTCAACCTCCGTGTGACATTGATGATCATCAGCACCTGTTTGGTAAAATTGGTTGATCATACACCGACTATAATCCTACAAAATCCCTGACTTTGTGCAAGTGTATCTAGAAGAACTGATGCTGGTTTGAAGGCAAAACGTAGTAACACCAAATATTGGTTTGATTTAGATTTTTCTTTTGTTTGCTCACTTTGCATTTTGTAAATTGATAAAAATAAACAATCCTTATTTATATTTCTGAAAGCGTTCTTTGTTTACAGCATTTTTGTTTTTCACACCTGCTTAAAACTTTTGCACAGTGCTGTATAAATGAAACTTGTAAGTGTACAGAGACAGAAATGCTACATTTAATTTCATCCACCTTAAATATCCCTAGTGTGAAATTTACTTTGTGTTGCCTTAAATCAGAAAAAACATCATGGGTTCTTGTTCTCAAATGCTAATGTTTTGTCAGTATAAGATAATGTATTTCTCCTTTTTTGAAGCAACAGTTTGTCTGCACAGTATTTGGCTCAAAGAAAAAGGCTCTGAGATGAAGAGTGACCTTTTCTTTGGAAAGATTGCCAAAGATTTTTTTTCTATCTCTTCCTTGATATATTCAGTGGGTATTGTTGGGCATCTAGGAACTGGATGGTTGCTTTTCAAAAGATGTCAAGAGGTTTGCTTTGCCAGAATCTAATTTTGGAGAAATGTGTTCCAGAGTGCCTTTTTTTTTTTTTTTCTCCCCAAGATGCAGTAGTTGAAGATTAATTTAGGTATTAACGTCTACCTGCCGTTCCCAGTTAAAGTTGCAATATTCTGCTGTTGAGGCAAAAACTGTCAACTGTGTACAATAAAGGGAACATACATTTCTATAATTGATTTATCCTTGCATTTTAAATATTGAGAAACTATAAAGAACTGTACCTATAAAGGTTATTAGGAACATTTACAGGAGATTGGAAATGTATGAATACCGTGTTGCTGTAATTAGTCTTAGCATCTGAAATACTAATCCTTTACTCCCTACACTTTCTACTCTTTACATTTTCGCAAGTTTTAAAGTAGTTCTGTAGTTTTAAAGCAATTGTGAAAATTATTCCGTATACTTATTTTGTGCCATTTATCTTTCCATCATAGGATTTCACCCTTAATGTACATTAATAAAAATGACAATGCCTTTGTATATCTCAGTGTAGGTCACACTTGATGGACTGACAGACAAAATGAAAATGGTATAAAAGACATGAGACAAAAGAGGAAAGAAAGGGAAACTGAAATCTGAGCATCAGCATCCATGTTTCCTTTTTTGAGCAATAACCTCAAGTTTAGTTCAGTCATACTATTTCAACCCTAGTGGAAAAACATGGTCTTTAGGAAACTCCCTGAAGATAATTGTTTTAATTTGTAAAGATTTAATTATGTCTTTGTAATAGCAATTGGCTTCAGTATCTCTGGAAATGTGTCTAATTAGTGATCCATCAGAAAGATTTCAGTTTTTAAATATTGCAGGGTTCATAGCTGTAGTCTGATATTGTGTAAAAATGCACAACAAACAGTGCATGTCATGATCTGAGATATGCTTCTCATTTCAAGTGGCAGGCATTCAGTGATCTAGTATTAATGTGATGAATGATTTATGAAGGTTTGGCTTTGCTGCAAATACCTTTATTCCTGAGCAAAAGGAGATTTGTGCCCTGGAAAGATCAGAATTCATATTCAAGGGAATTATTTTCTAGGTATCTGCTTAGCTGATGTAGACACATCTGTGTTCCTAACTGCTTATTTTCAGATGTTTGTTATTGATTCATGGTAATAGAGCACTTAACTTCCAATTAAAGGTCACATCAGGGAAGTTCATCCATAGCGACCCAGTTAAAAGCATGGATCATAAACCAAGGGTTTATTAGTTTACTGATGCATTCATGCAGATGTGTTGGGGTCTTTTACTTTGTAGGGTTATTTAAATATTGTTTAAACATATTGAGTATGATAGAGTCCAAATGTTTTCCACTTCTGTACTTTGTTCCTTTTCAGTTCCTTCCTATGGAAAAGGCAGTAAGACCACATTCAAACCTGAGCCTAAAAATGAAAGTTGAGCCCAACATTAAATGGAACATTAGCACAATTAAGACAAACATGCAAAGTGAGTAAATTAATCTATTAAATTGTTTAGTCTATTAAAAATATAGATTTTTTTGTGAAAACTGTATAAATTAAATGTATTTCCTATAAATGTGCTGTATTTGATAGCTTGATAGAACTTGATCAAAAAGGAAAATACAGTGTTTATGTTGAAACAAATTGAGACAGTTGATACTGGAGTATGCCTAACTTTTATTTATTTTTTTAAATAAATTTTTTTAAAATGCTGGTGCAATTATTTTTAGTCAATGTGGGGAAAATGACTGATTGAAGTGAACATTTGATAACGTTTGGGTTTTTTTTTCTTTTTTTTTTTCTTTTTTTTACATTTTAAAAAATATATTTAATTTTTTTAGATAGAAGTGTTGCTGGTCACTAGACAACTGACTTTGACAGTTCTTACTTGGCTATCCAGTTCTGAATTAAGGTTTAATGTGTTACATTCTGAGGTTTTAGGGTTTCCATAATTTTTCAAGTGCCTCAAGTACTTTTGTTGTATCAAATATTAAGTATTAGTGATGCAAAAAAGCTGACAACACTCAGATCTCTCAAGCAAAGCCTCTGTTAGTTTAATTTCATTTAATTATTAATTTAAAAGATAATAGTGGTGATAAATTGCCTTCTGCGTTTTAAGATGCATGGTATTGATTGCGTTTGCATTTTTCCACAGAATTCCTCTACTTTCAATGAGCTATGAGTTATGAGTGAGACATGATTGGTTACACAGTGCTTTTATCACTTGCTATAACTCTGGCTTTTCAGAGTGAATAGCTCTTTGTGTTAGAATATTCAAGCTCTTTCTCTTAAGTCATTGTTTAGTTTACTGTAAGGCCCGGATCCTTAATTCAGCTTAAGTATATGGAAAATAGTTGTCTGAGTCATCTGACTTCTGTTTACTCAAATAAAATAATCTAATTTATTTCTCAAAGCATTCTTGCTGTGAAGCCTAGATCTTTCCCTAAAGCAGTGATCATAATCATATTCTTATGTATTGAAACTTTGAGTGTTTGGCTTTTGATACACTCTGGCACACTAATGCAGAGGAAATACAGTTATTTTTATTTATTTATTTTTTTTAAATCTGATTGGAAAGCACAGAAAGCAGTTGTGAGTTGGTCTGCAAAAGTAAGGCAGGAGTCAGAGTGTACTGGAGTATGGATTTGTGACAGTAGTTCTTTAAGGATCTATATCATAAAGACGTAGCTGTAGTAATTTTCTGACATGACCATACTTACTAGTTAAGTTTAGTAGTAGTCAAACAATTCTGACTAATTAAAGCAAATGAACATCTTGCGTTCTTTGCATTGCATTCGTTTTCCTAAAGTGCAGCACTCCTTACATTTCCCACACATTCAAGAAAATGTTAAAACTCCCCCTTAACGTTGCAGTTTTAGAACCCTGTATAATTCAGAGTGCTCCAGATGCCTCTATGATCTGCAAGCTGTTTAGGACTTTGTCAAGGCTACGAAAACCACAGTTAAATCTTGTTCCTGGAAAGTCAAGCCTGTGAATTGTGAGGATAAACAGAGATGTGACTGTCCACTGGCAATATCCATATGGCTATGAGTCATGGCCCTCCTTTAAATCCCAAACTGGCCTGTTCCTCCTCCTCTTTGTACATGCCAAGTAGTCACAGACTCTAACAACAGAACAAACACCAGCACAACTTGAAAGCATGATTTTGATGTAGAACATTTCCAGAGGAAAGGCAATGCTGTCATATTTCTCGGCACAGCTTTTATTTTTTAGATGACATCCAGGGCAGGCCGCATGCTTCACTAGAGACCCATGGGGTGCTTTTGTAGAAATATTGTTGATGTAATAAAGTGTCTGGGGGATTAGCTCCTGAATTATACATATTAAAACAGCTAGCATTTCCAGTGTGGTCCATGGCTTTTAGGTTCCCACGACAGTATGACTTTGCCGACCCACTCTGCTATTTTTTCTGATATATTCCTGCCAGTTGGTGGTCTGTGAAATACTGATACTGATCTATATTAACTGATACTCCATCAGACTGTTCTGCCTACAACCAATTAATTAATACGGGCTAATATGTAACTGAGGAGGAATCACATGAGACTGCCTACTATGGAATGCTGCCTGCACTAAAATATGGTTTAATTTAGCTTATAAATGAGGACTTGAGATTGAGAACCCTCTACATTAGGCTTTGAATGTACTCTTGGTTTCAAACCAGAGTTCATCGAAACCAGGGAAAAATCACTTTTGGTTTTAATAAATGATTAGTTAAACAGTCACTTTTGTTTTTCAAATTTAAAAGGCTTGCTAGAAATGTAGTGCTCCTAGTACTAAGTAATGCATCACAATAAATAGGTATATAGGAATGGAAAGTGTTAATGGTTATTTTTGTTTGTAAAACAAAAAAAACAAGGCACCATTCAGATTAGTACAAATTGTTTTATGATCACGACAGTTCCTGTTTTTAGACTTTTATTTAGTCTTTTGCTTATAGTACAACTGAAAAAGAAAACTGCAGCTCAATTGCATTTTGAGTTTTCAGTGGGGAGAGCAGGCGTCTGGTCTGGATTGACAGTTGTACCAGATGAGTCTGTACCGTATTGGTAGAGGAGGGTTTCGATCATTGTCCCAAAATGGTAATATAGATTATTAAGTTAAAATGAAGTTAGTCCTTTTTTTTTTTTTTTTTTAAATTCAACAAGAACAGTTTATAAATAAAACATTATTGACCTTCAGCTTGGAGTTTAGGGCATTAAAAGTAAGGGACAAGCGATAAAAGAAAACAATGGCATTATTTTGGCATATAATAAATCCTGTTCACCCTTTTTTCCATGCGGTGGCATTCTTTCACTTGCGCTTTAGTACTAGTTTCTGCACATTACACTGTGTATCTGTAAACTCTGAAGAGCATTTCACAAGTTAAGCTCATCTGATATCAGTTAGAAATACTGGGGTTAAAGAAGGAAAGATAAATATGCAGGTTTTTTTTTTTGTCTTGATTTCAACATTTTCTTTCTTGGATTTACTCACCGTTCATAAATGGTTCTTTCATAAATTATATAAAGAACTTCAAACCATGCAATTCTCAAGCCTATGGCATTCATGTTTATTTATTTATTTTTTTATTTTGAATAACATTCAAATTCTAAGGACTTTTTCTTTATTAATTAAATAAAATGTTTTGATTCTCGTTTTTTTCATTAATGGTTCACTTTCTACTTAGTATGGGGCATTAAAAGAAAGTTCTCGGAACCACTGAAGACACTTGACTGTTATGCTGTTTGGGGAACTTTCTCATGTGTGTCCTGGCTCTTCACTTTAGATAAAGTTGATGGGACAAATTTCTCATGTGAGCAGAGGCTGAGCAGATGGCCTTGTATTTGTCATTGAGAGTGCTGGCTCTTCTCCTGCACTGGCATTCATCCAGATATTGAAGCCATCCCCAGTACATGATCAACCATCCCTAATGGGTTCACCAGGAGCAATGAAATCACCAGCCTACTCACTCAAAGTACATTGCCTTGTGAAGCACCCTGAAAGGCTTCTCGTTTCTTGCTTTCAATTTTTTTCATGTAATTACACATCTTTATGACGACTTTGCCAGTCAGGTAGATGTGATTATGGGAATAAAGAAATGAGGCGGACGAATGCAGCTAAGTAATGCAGGGTAAACATTAAGAAATGGTGTGTGGCTGGATAGAATGTTAAAGGCTTCTGGCCAATGCATTTAGTCTGTATGCTGTTACCTTGTTCTTAGTACCTCTGTACACTGAAGTTTAAGTGAATCTGCAGGATGATGAATGGCCCAATATGTACCCTAGGGAAATGAACAGCAGCAAAGCTTTCTTTCAGAATCTGGGCCTCTGATTTCCACTCTACAAAATTGATAAAACTGGCCAAATAATTCCAATGTTTAAGTATTTCTGCTATATTTCATGCTTTCTATATTTAATAATAGCTTCCCTGGAGTACATTTACATTTATGGCATTTATCCAGAACAACTTCCATGTCCTAACTATTAGAGTACTTAGCACTAAGAATAGGAACATGGCTTTTCATTCAGAAAACCATCATGTTGCTGTTAAAGTCAGTATTTAAACTCTTTTCTTAGCATCTTTGTGAAATCTTGCATGTATACACTATAAAAACTAGAATATTGATTAAAAATGAACTTCATAAACACAACAGACAAGTATTCAGAAATGTGTTTAAATTGCTATTTGGTCCAGCTCTGAAATTTGAAACAGCTGTCAAAAGACTTTGTTAAATCTGAATAAATATTCTAAATCCGCAAGTATTTGTTACATTGATAGATCAATGCTAAATATAGCAATTAATATGTCCTTTGAAACAATAGTTTATCCAAAAATGATTGCAATTGAACATTTTACTCATGCCTTTATTGAAAACAGCTTCCAGGTGAGGAACAACAAGTGATAGAGCAGTATGAGCTGTGAATTGAGCATTAAGTGCTAAACAGAACAGTGTTAAACAAGCTGAACAAGCAAATGGGATTTAAATGTACTAGAGGCCTTAGGAGAGATGGTGTTCTTGGAAGAGATGTCAACAATTTCTTGATTGTAGACAGGGACCCCCCTGTTCTGTATTATTTGGCAGCTCATTCCACCATCAGCATACCAAGTATAAGGACAGTCCGGACTAAGATGGCTTTATATGTAGAGATTTTAATACCAGACTACAATTATTGTAGTGAATGAGAACCTTTCTTTTGAAGCCTTTCACAAAGCTTCAAAAGCTAAAAGAGCAGTGCTGCTGTAAAGATCAGGTTAATCACGTAGGTGAGCACTAAATTACTGAAAGTTAAATTTGCAGGGTCGCCATGCAATGGAAGCAAATACTTTCGAGATCCCTTTCCTATAAACTTTTCAGATGTCAACTTGTATTTGAAGCCTTGAAAAATGCTGTTTGAGCCAGTCCTCAACATTTTTGTGCTGGTTAACAAATGGAAAAATGATTCAGACCTGGCTATCTCTTTTTGCACCTAATAAGTTGGCAAAACTGCTTTGCGGAACTAATCATGCTCTTCTAGTTTAGGGAGCAAAAACACTAGTTTTGATAGGCTACTGTTGTGGGAGGACGGTCTTCATTTACTTTCTGCCATGCTGATACCTCTGTGGGATGCCCGCTCTCAGCCTCTTCCCCTGACATTTTGAGGTGGGATTACCATCAGCTCTGCTAGCGGGAAGCTGGAAGGCTTTAACCATTCTCAGTTTCTTTGAGAACCTCCATTAACCTGTTTTTTGAAACAAAGTTGCATTGTGCTTGGGCTGTAAAATGGTGTGTTGCGGTTTACATCTTAAAGAAAACGAATGCCTAATTATTGATACACACATGACCATTTCTACAAAAATAGACACAGAGAAAGAGTAAATAATTCTCTGGTAGCTTTTTATATGAATTTAAGATTTATTATCTTGTATATTCAATTTTTTTTAGGCCAGCAGTCCATATCGGTTAGCAGAGATTAAGGTGTTAGGCTGCAGTGTCCCTGCAGGATTTTTTTTTTTCCTCCAGTATCCTGTAAAATGACCACTGCAAGGTGTGTTATTAGTCTGAAAGCAGTGTTTTGTAATGGACTAAATTTACCTCTGCTGGTTGCCTAAATCAGACTTGTAAAAAGTCCAACATGAACCTTGTCCTCTTGTTGGAATTATAGTCTTTGTAGGGCTGATGAACAACCAAGTGGTCAAGAGTTACTTTAAACCTGCAGCAGAAATCATTTAGACTTTAAATGGTGGGCACAAAACATCTGTCCCTGCTGTGATGTGCCCTCATGCATGAAACATCACTTTCTATCCATACCTTTCACTCTGAAATGGCAATCAGGATATTTTTGGCTGACAGAATGATTGACATGTATGAACATTTCTTGTGAAAAGACCTCAGTACTCACCTACATAAATTTAGATCAGACCAAGAGTATAAATTAGCCACACTAAAACTATGGGTACCAAAATAACGGTTACTACTTTAACATGGCTTCTACATTTTCTGCTGAGGCCCATCGGAGTGGACAGTGTGCCAATTGATGTCTGCTTGTTTCACAGTCAATTTTCTCAATGCAACTTGACATGTGTGATTCTGATATCATTGCCATTAGGCCCAGTGTTTTGCTAAATAAAATAAACCAGTCGCATCTGTTCAGTGCCTGTTGTGCCAGCTTCAGAAGATTTTTGGGCATGTTTCTTATTACACTGTGACTTATCTTAATGTGGTGTGAAATCTTTTCCTTTCCTCTCAAGTCTTCAAATCTTCAGTCAAGTCATGCACATTAGACCTTTCATAATATCTATTAAACAAAGGCAGATGTTTTTGAGATTAACCATTCTTTTTTTTTTTTTTTTTTGTATGCCAAGTAACTCATTAGCTGATTAAAGTTTGATTTAATTTCATCACTTGTGTCCTCAGAGGAGTCCCTGAGAATGAGAAATTTAAAAGCTTGTGGTTTTACGCATTCCTCAGTATCAGAAACCCTTCTGATGGACCAACAGGGAAAATATCAAATGTGCAGTTTTCTTTCAGGATTTCACTACTGTTGAACATATCACTGTTACACTAGCGTTGCAACACCCAAATTTCTTATTTGTGGGATAATAAAGGATTATTCTATTCTAAAAAAAAAACCCAGAACAGATGCTGAACTATCTGAAAGCGGTAAGAGCAGATGCTCCAAGTTGGTTGACTTGGGGTAGAAATGAGTACTGAACCATGCTGTTTGGGGAAACAGCAAATAACTACTCACTCTAAAGGATCTGAATTTTTACTTTTTTTGACCATTAGTAGATATGGCTAAAATGCTGTCGGCTGAAAAGATTTGACCTGAAACTGTTGGAATGGACACAATCGCTTAGTTTTTGGATCAAGTTCACCCAATCTCCCTTTTTTTTTTTTTTTTCCCAAGCATGGTGCGAGTTGCCTTATGAGTGATTTATATAGTGAATTTTGTCTACACTTTGGTCAGCAGTCCCGGAAAATATTCTGAAATTAAGCAGTGTATTGCATAATGTTTAAAATGTCAGTTTTTCACACTGACATTTTCAGTGGCTCAGCTTTAGTCCTTTTGTAACGTTGTCTCCAATTATTCAGGTCTGTTAGTGGATATGGGTTTTGAATGCAGCAGTGCAAGTCCAGCGTGGTCAGGTCAGGTCTTGAACTTATCATCTTATCTTAGCTAACTTATCTTAGCTTCAGTTTTGTACCTCTGCAGATGTCTTAGGCTTACGAGACAAAAATATTTACATTTTCTGGGGACATCACATTTAATTCAAATGTAACAGCGAGAAAGTGGAGAGTTATCATAACACGTACTCATTTTTTTTTTTTTTGTTTTTTTTTTTTGTCTGTCTGCCCTGTGATGGACATGAGATCTGTGTCCAGTGTTTGTTTTTTTTGTTCTCTGAGAAGCTCTAGCACTACCTGCCACTAGTCAGGATTAGCAGTTGAGAGAATGAATGACTGAGTTTTAGCTATTCGGCATGTTGCACTGATAGTACAGATTAGTAGATAGAGGGAAAGAAAAGGCATTGATATCAAGTCTTGCATGCAGTGTTTTCAAGGTATTTGTTTTATGCACCCTTTTCATTTATTATCATTATTTTTTAGATCATAAATCACTCATTTAACATGGGGGGGGGGGGGAGATTTATTTTCTCATCATTATGGGCAATTTAATGATCAGGCCAATGAAAGAGGTCTTTTAGGCACACTGCACAGTGATGGTCTATCCCTCAGATACACTGCCATTGCTCCTCAGGGGTCAAGGTATGGTGACCCAAATCCAGCATGCTTACTTGCTTTGTAAATCTCATGCATAAGCCATATGAAAATCTCAACCATTTTAAGTGCAATAGTTGTTTTCTACAATGTGCAGAAATGAACTGCTGACAGATATGATGTCTGTTATTACTGGCTTGCTGTGTAGCAATGTGCTTCTCATCAGGGATGTTCTGCCTACTGCACTTTATTTTTTGTATGATAGTTGTGAGTCAAAGTTTTATCGCTTGTTCCTAACTAGTGGTGGCAAACACTGTGTGCAGCCCTTCTGTGTTTTATTTGTTTATTGCTTTTAATGTCATCATATATCATGTTGAATTTTTTATGCACTAATGCTTTCAGTACAGTAACTGCAATTTGCAGGGTCATTAATGGCTCATGCACATTATGCTGAGTTTCATGCGTTGGAGTAATTTAAGTGTTTTCAAGTCTCTCAGGCTGTTTCTCTTAAAGCTTTGACATCACTCAGCATCATATTTCATTACAGCATTGTGACAGCAACATGCCTCTCATACATTCGGACACACCTAGTCCAAAAAGGAGTTTACTTACATACTACATTTTTACACAATTTAGCACAATCTGAAAAAAATGAATTAAAAAAATCAAAATATACAATTGGAGATTAAAAGAAAAGGATGCTGGTGCATTTATTTACTGGTTTTATCCAAAGATGCAGTTTGTACTTGCCATTGCCACAAACTCAAGAAAACCCAGTAACACAAACCACCCCAGAATAATCTGTGGGGCAGCATGTCCTCCTGAAGCCTGATAGGGATGAGCAGGTTGTTGGTCTGATGAGCTGTATTCTGGGCAAGACCTGCACTGTTGCATTTAGGCTTATCTTGCTCTGAGTGAAGCCAGATGGAACTGACTTTTGCACTGCAAAAAGCTGTTCAGGTATGAAATTACAAGCTGAAGGATGGTAGGAGAGCTCTGAGGTAATATGGATGCATAAGCATTTTGGATATGGAACCTCACATTATGCTGGTGTGACCCAACATTTTATTCAAAAAGAGCATGAATGCATAACAGGTCAAACGTGCCTGTTTTAGAATCTTTGAATGTAAATGTGTGCTTTGTTCCTTCATTGACTCTGACAATCCTTTTTCTCCTAAGCTATCATTATCCTGTCCCAATATAACTTTGGTAACAAAGAGTGCATTCAAATCTGCAGGTTCCTGTACTGTTAATATAATTAAAATAGACCTGTTGGATATTACAACCCACTACTCAGAGTATAGGAGATCTGTATATACAGAAGGCCAATCAGCCATGAGAGGCCACTAGGGATTTCTAGCGGTCCCGAGCCAGCTGGGCAGCTCAGGAGCAAGATCAGGAGTGGTTGGCATTTGTTGCTTCACAGAGCGTTCCCTGCAGGGCAGCAGGAGGTCAGTTTAGGGGTGAGGGCAGTATTTTACCTCAGCAGTCTCGATAAAATAACTGCAGACAGTAAGAGGTTTGAACTTCCATGGGATCCACCAGCCCCAAGGTCATGGGCAGACCCCAGCAGATCAATCTTCTTGTCTTTTGTTGTTTACTGAGCATGTCAGGGCAGGGCTAAATATAGGTGCAGTTGAGAAACTAGCTATTAATAATGTACCATTTGTAGTTCAGGTGAGGGGAAAACCCAAAAATAGCTGAGGTGAAGGTGACTCTCAGAACAGAGGCTTCTAAGCTTCAAAGAACCTCAAGCCCTTTCTTGCTGATGATAGCAGAAGACTGTAAGCATTGTTAGTTCCTTTGCTTCATAGTGAAATGAATAGCAGCATGAAATTTTGCTACATACTGCTATTCATAAAAATAAGCTAGTGCATCAAAGAGGTAGAACAATACAACTGGCCATCTTGAAGCCTTAATATTTCATACTTGTATGTGAACATACAGTACTGTGCAAAGGTGTTAGGCAGGTGTGGAAAAAATGCTGCAAACAAAGAACGCTTTCAGAAATATAAATAAGGATTGTTTATATTTATCAATTTACAAAATGCAAAGTGAGTGAATAAAAGAAAAATCTAATTCAGATCAATATTTGGTGTTACTACCTTTTGCCTTCAAACCAGCATCAGTTCTTCTGGCCCCACAGAGCCCTGATCTCAACATCATCCAGTGTGTCTGGATCACATGAAGAGACAGAAGGATGTGAGGAAGCCTACATCCACAGAAGATCTGTGGTTAGTTCTCCAAGATCATGGAACAATCTGCCAGCCGAGTTCCTTCAAAAACTGTGCGCAAGTGTACCTAGAAGAATTGATGCTGTTTTGAAGGCAAAGGGTGGTCACACCAAATATTGATTTGATTTAGATTTCTCTTTTGTTCATTCACTGCATTTTGTTGATTGATGAAAATAAATGAACACTTCCATTTTTGAAGGCATTCTTGGTTTACAGCATTTTTCTCACACCTGAAAAAAACTTTTGCACAGTACTGTACTTCAGTTGTTCATTCCTAATTCACCCAAACTCTGTTTAATTCTCATTGTTTAAAACTGACTTTTAGATGTAGGCATATCATATCTGGTAAAGTCATAAATTTTGGAGAAAGATTTTTAAATTTTTTCCCCTCACTCACTTGTTTACACAGCCATTTGTCCTAATTATGTTTATGCTTATTAGCTAATTCCAACGCGGTCTCAAGGTAAATGCAAAATTTGCTTTGTGCATGCATACAACAGTGCAGTCACAGTTCATAAAATAAACAATGAAGGAATCTTGGGTTGTGACTTGTAATTACTTTATTAAGCCATCTGCTAATGGGCAGAAGTGGCCTTATGGTTGGGGACCAGGCCCTAAGATTGAACGGTTGTGGGTTTGAATCCCAGACCAGTAGGTTGCCCTGAGGTACCCTCAAGCAAGGTACTGTCCCAACACTGCTCCCTGGGAGCTTTCAATAGCTCCCCCCTGGTGCATGTGTGTATGGGTGAAATGCAGAGGCTGCGTGTCCCCCCCCCCCTTTCTTCTCCACTGTGTGTCAAGTCACACTTTCTGAAACCTTGAGCCTTCATTAACTAGCTCAATAAAATGTATTGCTGCACACTGCTCAAAGAAAGCTCAGATTCTGTTCTCTGAATGTTGCTGTCAAGTCGCTGGCTTTTATAGCATTAATATAACAACCTGGTATTGATTTTCATTCTACATGTAGGCTGCAACCTGGACTGTAGTGTCTGAATGAACAGGAATCTTTTTGCACAGAGGTCAGCTTATGGTTTCCACTTATTCACTCTAACCAGCGGTCCTTCACTGGAGGACTTTTAGCGAGTAATTCTCTACTAACCGCTGTATAGCAGAACACAATTTTTCCCTGTACAGGCCATTGATACTTATTGGGGCAGTGGTGGTCTTGGGTTTAGGAACTAGGCTTCAGGATTAGAAGGTTGTGGGTTCAAATCCCAGACCAGTAGGTTGCCCTGAGGTACTCTTGAGCAAGGTGCTGTCCCCATCACTGCTCCCTGGGCACTTCAATAGCTGCCCCCTGGTGCGTGTGAGTATGGGTAAAATGCAGAGGCATAATTTTGTCTAATTTAACCCCCTCCCCTTTAATTTGAAATCATTTTTGTTACTATGTCTTTTTGGAACTGTACCAGACTTTTTTGCAGAAATTTTTACCTTACATTTACCAAGTATTGTTCTCTTGCTTCAGACTGCTAACAAAATACTGGTTACCGCTCATGAGGGAAAAATGCACATTTATGGGATCAGTTTTATACCTGGAATGACTCCGCTGGGTGGTATCACTTAATGGGAGAAAGGAGAATGGTGTGGCCATTGTTCCCCCTGGAAAAATTGGTGTAAGCTTGTTTTTATACATTTTTATGTAAATGCATACTCCCTAAGTTTCTTATTCTTTTCTGTTAGAGAGACTGCTTTTGCTCACAAGTTCAGTTAATAAAGTATGTACTGAAGTTTGCGTTTTTAAAGTTTTTGTTTATTTTTTTTAAGATAGAGAAGCACTATTAATCCAAATGGATGCATTGCATTAAACATTTTGCTCTTGTAATAACCTTAGTGGCACTGTGTGGGTACAGTGGACCACTCATTCATGCGGATAAACAGGGTAATGTATCCAAAAAAGCTTTCCTTCACAATGAATGTTGAGCTGTATGTTTTGAATTTAGGTCTGAATCCAATGTTTGCTGTTATCTGTCAGAGCTGGAAGGATCCTCAGAGAAATATACTGGTGTTTTATGTCGTTAAAATATGCAAGGCCCCTCTGAGACTACACTGTGCTGTTGAACAGTAACGTGCTCTACCCCAGAACTCTGTCGTTGGGAATTTAAAAAAGATGCAAGCTTGGTCATACAATCAGCTGCTACCATCCTTCCATATGCCTGTTTGCTTATGTGATGTAGCACTGGCAAGAGAAACCCAATGAAAAGTATTTGCTGTGGAGTAAGGTCGTCCTTATCAACTATAGTAGTAACCAATTACTCCTCCAGCATTTTTAAAATTTCAGTGTGAAGCTCCTTGCTCAGTTTTCTCCTTTTAGCTCTTGCACATCAATCAGCCACACCATTTAAACCAGTGAGTAACACGTTATTACAATTAAGGGAGGCATGCAAGCCTAGCCTGTCTGTCTGATCGCACAGAAGTACTGTAACTAAAGAGTTATTTCTGACCCTTATTAGAAGTAGCTACAGACCAGTTATATCCATTTCAACTGATATGTTTCAGAACTGTTTGAGAAAGATGACAAAAGGTGGTGTTGTGGCCTCCAAATTCACCAGATTTCAACCTTGCATCTAGAATTTGCTGGACAAACTAGTCCACTCCTCAGATCTTCAGACCCGAGAACCTCCTGCAGTTTCAGGTAGGTGGTTTTAATGTTGTGGCTAATAGTCTCAAAGGTATGGTTTGCAGTCTAAACACTCTGCACTCTGAACTATGTCCATTTGTCAATTTCTAAATTGAGTATTTGTTTATTTTATTCCAGTTATGGAAGCATTTCTTTTTCACCTCTCCCTGTTCTTGTATCTAGTCTTCTCTGAAACCTGTTCTTGCTACAAAACCACACAACATTGACATGCTCAGATATTGATTGGTTCTTGTCTTTTGCAGAAAAATTAATGAATTAATAAGAGACCTATTTTAAAAAAAAAAATTTATTTATATATTTTAAAGAGAATGTTTCCCTTATTAGTAGCTAGACTGCGTGTTCTTTACAGTCGCCAAAAAAAAAAAAAAACATAGCAAGAAGTTGTTGAACAGATGGAGAAAATAAGATGAACAATTTCAGACACTAAGCGTTCAGTTATTGTCTGAAGTAAAAGGCTGCTGCTGAAACTGGAATGTGCTGCACATATTGCTGACACCTGGGTGAAATCTGAAGACTTTTTCCATTATTCACTCACGGACTACATTAATTAACAAAAGCTGCACCTGTTCAGTAAAAGCAAACTCAACGCCCACTTTAGGATGGGAGGAATTCTCTTATTAGTGGGGAATTTGACCTTGCCTTCTGTAGAGAGACTGATTTCCCTCTTAGCAGTGATATCCAGAGATAAATGCCTTTCTGCTTAGAGTAGCGAGTTGAGTGAATAACAGGATGGAAAGGAGATTTGAAGTAAAATGTGCCTGAGAAAAAATGAGCACAAGTAATGGTTTTCCTGCTGTCCATGCAACTGTGCATTTCTATGATCCAAGGTCAACAGTTTTGGTCTCTGTGATTGTAAATACCTTTTAAATGGCTGCTCCAGGTCCTCTTGGAAAGGTACAGTAGTGACTTATTGCACTACAAAGCCACAAGAAAAACATTATACCAGACTGGAAAAAAAAAAAGTTAAGAGCCTCCTCGTACCAGAAGTAATAACCTTAGTGCTTTGTGGTTTGTGTGTCTCGAAGTGTGTCAGTAATTTTCCCTTAACACCAGTAAACCACTCAGACCCTTTCTACCCTCCCTTAAGGTTACTGAATGGTGTCACCTTGAGACTTTTCACATTTTGGAGTAAAAGAATGCTTTTCACAGGTGCTGCTGAACTTTATTTTGGGTATGCTTTCAGAACATCTAAAACATTAAGAAAATGATCATTTAGTCTAAAAAATATTTGCCGAACGAGTCTTTAAACCACCGTTTGGTAAATTGAAACATTGCAGGTTCATCCTAACTGTGATCAATTACCTGGGTGAAAGGATCCGTCCAGATAGATTATAATTATATGGGAACAAGGACATAGATGTGTGATTTCAGGAAAGCTCCAAATATTCCTGAATGATTTTATATAGAGACGAGTCACTGAATTTCAGGATGCTGTGTTTTGAGGGGAGGGGAGTCGTATGTGAACAGTAAACAGACATGTGTTCAGATCATTTTGCTCCTAATGAAGGTCTTCCTGCAGCTTTTCAAGGAGCAAAGGCCAGAAGAAACAAGCGTGTTCCCATAAAGTTGACACAGTTAAGTGAATGAACTGTGACCTTATAGAAAACAAAAGAAAAGAAGTACCAGATGTTGGATGGTTTGAAAGAGTGATACTAATATAAAGCATACCCCTAGACCCAAAAGACCCCAAAGGGCCCAAAACATTTCTGTTTTAGAGATTTCCATCCCACACCAAGTTCCCTAGTTTTTTTTTTTGTTTTTTTTTTCCCTCCACTTTTCTTTTCTATCTGTGGACAATTTCAGTTTTAACCCTATAGTTACCAATGTCAATTTGCATAATGAATAATGACTAGGGATGGCACCAGGCAGGATTTTATCAAAACTTTGTAATATCAAAAACATGTTGCATTATGAAGGTGTAACGGCGAATCACAGAGAAAATGAATGGAACCTGGATTTTTTTGCAATAATGTGCACACTTTATGATGCCTATTTCTAGAACATCTGAGTAGTATGACCAACCTTGTTCTCATTCAATCACTTTAATGAATGTTAGTATTTTTTCAAAGAAACATCAACTTAGTTTATTAAGATTTCACTTAGTTTGAAATCTGAAAATTTCTTTTAGTGATGAAACATGGCAAACATATAAAGGCCATTTTTCTTCCCAAATACAAGGCTGCATATACAAAAAACCTTCATTAAACCACAATAATGTATCTTCTGTTCTAATGGCTAATGTAGTGTGGTTTAAAGTGAAATGAAATGCTTAAACTCTGTACTTTCACCGTGGCGGTGGTCTAGTGGTAGGGTATTTGCCTACTTGCCTACGGACCTCTGGATCAAGAGGTCCCCGGTTTGAATCCCACCTCTAGCACTACCACCAGTGGGTCCCTGAGCAAGACCCTTAACCCTGAGTTGCTCCGGGGGGGACTGTCCCTGTAATTAGGACATGTAAGTCGCTCTGGATAAGAGCGTCTGCTAAATGCCGTAAATATACTTTCAGCTAATTTTCTCTTTGGCTTTTTTCAATGAGCAAGTGACACAGTTTACTTTAGATAGGAAATCTACATGGTTATACTTTCTTCAATGCTTCTTTTAAAATGGTATTTTTGTTAGGATAGCCCACCCCCCCAATGATCATGCAAATTCACAATGTTTTTCTAAAATCACTAACAAGCCTGGGTGAAAATCTCCCAGAGTAGAAGAAACAGTTTAAGCAGGCTTACACCTTGCTTAACCAACTTCATCAAATCAATGTTTTAAACCAATGTAAAGTACCTTGGGGCAACTTTGTTGTAAAAGGCGCTATACAAGAATAAATTGAATTGAATTGAAACCATTTAGTACTTTCTCTCCATGCAATAGCTACAGCGTGTAAATTAGTCATTCATGGCTGCTTCTCTTTGAGCTTTTCCCTTTCACCATTTGGGTATTCCAATGAATTTGTCCTTCCCCTTGTATCCCAAGCAATCGATCATATAATAATGTTTGAATTTATAACTAAGCAATATGGAAATGTGCATGAACATATAGATAAGCCTGTAAGCCTCAATCTTGGCTAATGAGATCTAAGTATAGAGATACTGCTTAAATTTGGTTCAGTTGTTCATAGCACACTGCTATCTGAGTATACACCTGTGTGGCTAAATTAATTCTGTAGCTGTCTTGCTCTCAAGCTCAGATAAACATTACATCCAAGCTACTCGCTCAAGATGTAACAGCACAAGGCAGAAGTTAAACTTGAGTGTTTTCCCCAAGACAGGTCTACATAAATGTTGTAAATGCTGAAATATGGCTGACACTTTTTAACTGGAAAAAGCTTAGTCGACTATGTAAACTTTGGTTCATTACAAATAAACCATACACATCACAGGAAATATAGAAAACAAAAATTTAATGCACGACTCAATAAGCACTACATATTTCTCGAGGCCTTCGAGGATCTGGATTTTATAGAAATAAGGTCCTCAATCCTGTCGAGCATGAAAATGATAAAACAGATGGTACAGGTAAACAAATGTAAGAATCGAAATGCTCGTTACGCACTGCAGAAGGCGAAATGATTGCGAGATTTTTCTACAGAATCACAGAATCAAAACAAAGTACACATTTCACCTGTTTGTCTGAATCCAAACACTTTGGACCTCGCTTTGTATGATATGCTCTGACATTTGTGTGAGAGAACTCACACTTATTTAAATAATGTGATAAATCTAAACTTCTGTGCCATATATATTTAAATAAATATTTTCTATGTACACCTTCACAACATAGATGAACGCAACACAAAAAAAAAATACCCTTTGGATACTGTAGATACAGCTATAATGACTGAAGTCCGTCCGAGCCTCATTTAACTCATGTCTGCTAAAGACACAAGAAGAACTGAAAGAAAAACAATAGACAGCAGCTTTGTGTTTTGTAGGGAAAAAAAAAAAGATTAGAGGACAGAATAGTGCTTATAATTGCACATCATATGTTGACTTTACTGACACTACGATAACAAGTATTACACTGATTACAAGGAAATCAAAGTAGTTCTTTGCCAAACCTCAAGATTTAGTCTACAGGACTTTGGCCAACAAATCTGATACAGACACTGACCCAAGCATAAGTGAGTTCTACTGAACTACAGAACATACATGTATTTGTATTTTTGTTCTCAGATATAATATTAATAAATAAGCCTCTATCTGAACTTTCTGTCAAGTGCTATTTCCACCTCTTTCAGAAAGAAGCTTAGCCTATAAGCAGTTATTGGAATATGTTGGATGGTGCAGTGAGTGTACCACATGTTGGTATATTGATGATAATTGAGCATATTGATAGCAGATTTTGTTGGAGTGATGTCTGTCTGATGCTAGTGCCTGATGGCAGCCTGACCCACTTATCCAAAAGAGTGAGGGAAAAGGGCTCAGACGAAACAGCTGAGAAACATGCTGTGAATTTTCAAAAGGTGATCGAGTGGCTCATACTCTCAAAGGAGGTACAGATTTTGCATCACAGTGGTTGAAATGGGGGCGTGGGGTGGGGAGGTGGTAGTAACAAAGATTTAATGCCACTACTTTTAGAACTACACTTAAATGGTCCAAGTCTCTTAAATAACTGGATTAGGTGGTCTTAAAAAGCTTTGATTAAAATGCAAACGGAGTCACCAGTAAGCCTTTATCGCCTATGGTTTTAGATAATAATATATACGCAAGCTTAAGTCTAATTTAGTGTTTTAGATGATTAATATCTGATCTGGCCTGAACAGCTTTTTTTTAATTGTTGGCTCCCTGCTATTCCTTTTGAATGGGGTGGCTGCTGGAACCATTTTTCAAGTGCTAGAAATAAAAGGGAAAATTCTCATGAAGTGTTTCCAGGAGAGAGATGACAGCGTTGCTTTGTGTGGCTTTGGCTCATGGGGCAGATTCAAACCCTTGCATACCCTCTAGCCACTTTCACATTTGCTGCCAAACAGTTACATTTGACAAACCAACAATAGCTCAAGCATCTCCAACTCTTCCCTGCTATGCAGTCTTTCATCCGTCCTTTCAGAAGACTTAGCTGTGCTCTCCGCTGCAGCACAGTTTAAACTGCAGTCAAAGCATTGCTGTGATCAAAAATGAAAGAGAACATGCTGGGTTTCCTCTCCAATCAGAGAAATTCTGGTTAATCCTTCATTTGCAGTGCCAGCCAAAATAAGACTGTACGGTGTCCTTATATTCCCATGTTTTTGTTTTGCTGGCAATTTGGGTCAACCCATTCTGAAGACAGACACATTAAAACAAATTTTCTGTGACTGTATCTGCACCTTTAAGTGATGCGCCTCCAGTTAAAAGGTGATTCATTTTTAAATGCCAATAACATGTTTTTACAGCTAAAAAGTCACACAAAGCTTGCTAATTGAGTGATTTAAATGATTAAATTAAAGGTTGCGGCGGTCTAGTGGTAGGATACTTGCCTATGGACCTGTGGCTCAAGAGGTCCCAGGTTCGAATCCCACCTCTGGCACTACCACCACTGGGTCCCTGAGCAAGACCCTTAACCCTGAATTGCTCCAGGGGGGACTGTCCTGTCCCTGTAATTAGGACATGGAAGTTGCTCTGTGTAAGAGCGTTGGCTAAATGCCGCAAATGTAATGATTAGAGTGTTTTATAGAAACAAAGCAGCACTTCTAATATTGGTCGTAGTCATATGTAACCACTAGAGCCCAATAGATTTGGCATGTAGCTTGACATAGAACCTAATTGTTTGCATGAGCATTGTATATACAAACCTGTTTAGGAAAAGAATTAGTGGAAAATAAGAAAAGGTATCTGACACCAAATCTACAAATAAAGTCTGGGTAGCTCCACCTGCAGAACAATTTATATAATTTAAGACTGTGTATTTCTGCTGCTTATTTTAGAGATATGATTGCTGAATGCTGACAATCATCTCAGTGAAACTTTACTGATTAAGACTACAGCAATATAAAATTATAATGCGCATGTATGTCTATATAATGTATGCTATATATGTCGATTATAATATTAGAGCCTTTGCTGCTTAAAATCAGTGGTGTTGCCCACAATTTACAGATCAGTACTTCCTAGGACCCAAAGCTACTAAAGCTACCTTGGATTATTTGTTACTAGGATATATAATGAGCATGGACAGTTCCAATATTGTGGTATAATGTTCTAGGATCTAGCTGCACCCTTAGCACCATACATGGGCCAAGCTTGCTCACATAAAAGGAAAACTGGGATGGTTAGTGGGGTAGTAGAAATATATATCTTTACATGTCAGTGTTTGATCTGTGTTGCTCTGTGTATGTAATGATTAACTGATTGCTTCTCCATAATGGATAGATATAATTACAGTTAATGAAGTATGCTATTAGCAAAGGCATTGGCTCTGGTCATGAGTTGAGTTTGGAGTATCATAAGTTATGTCTCTCACCCAACCAGAAATGGTGAACCAGAATGGTTGCATAATAATGGATATCAAGAGATGCGTGTTTGTTATTGTCACCAAATGCCAAGAAGGACAACGAAGAAATCTAAAATCTTTCTTAATCTTAACGTAATATGCATGGAAAAGTCACTTAATGAGAATTGGCTGGCTTTCCAAGAATATCATAGCTCCATCACAAGCGTTGAAAAATTATTGAACAAAACTAATTTTCAAGTGTGTCAAGGGAAATTTAAGATAATAGGTTTGGAGTAAACAGACAGTTCTGCTTGACTGACAGAAGAGCAGGATAAACTAGGTAGAAAAGAATGAGTCAAAGATGAATCTATCAAAGTAGGAAGCATGACAGCATGTCAAACCAGTGAACTGGTTGCCATTAAACTACATCTCTCTGAAATGCCACTCTGTTGAGGGAAATGGTGGCTTCAAAAGGACTAGACATTGCAGTTTTTTTTTTTCTCCCCTTTGCGAATCTATCTTACCACTCAGTGGAATGTATTTGCACTTTAAAGCACTGTGGAGAAGATAAACCAATAGTCTGTGCTTTTGGTTTTTCTGCAAATGTCTGCCTCTAGCATAAGTGAAGCAGATCATTTGAGGGGTCTGATATCATAAATGTTTGCTGTCAAAGGTTAGAAATTTTGGATTTCTAACACCCTGCTCATTTGCAGCTGAGCCCCAAAGTCTATATTCATATGCAATACGTTCATTACTAACAATTTTTACAATGTCTTGATTGCACATTTACAGCAAAATCACTTTTTTTTTTTCCTAGGCTGCAGCCCAGGGATTGAAAGCTATGTATCTTTTGCCTATAAAGGTCTCACAAAAGTGATTATTTTTAGAATGGCTTAGGAAGGCAAAACTGGTCCGAGATCACAGTAGGCAGGCAGCTGCACTCTATAACCAATTTCGGCACATCTTTGCATTTGGCCTTGATGTTTTATCACAGTATTTTGCCCCAAAAAAAAAAACATGGAGAGGGTGATCTGGAAAATGAGGGCTCACATCTAACGTGACTGCTCTCCTATAAATTGTAATTGACACTTGATTTATTTACCTGCTGCTTATAAGCCTGCTAAGTTGCTAGTGTGGTTCAGTGTCGATGTTACACTTTCTGTGCACAATGTCATGGTTTTAAGGCTGTGACAAGTGTGAAATTCCAAAACAAATCTGCCCACTTCTGTGTGGTTTGAATTTTTTTATTTAAAATTTTTTGGTAAATGGATGTGAAAGAGTTTTCACATACATTTCCCGTCTTGTTTCAAGCAGTGCTTCTTGCTTGTTAGCTTACTGGTAAATTGAGAATTTGTTTCATAAAAGTGCAGCTAAACAGGAAGCTGCATACTAACAGAATATATTCAGTCACCTGTGTTTCTAAGCTTCTTAAAAGGGACTGCAATGGGATCCTTCACTTTTGTTTCAAATGCTTTTTTGTGTCAGAGCCTGTCTCTCAGCTTTTTTTTTTTTTTTTTTTTGGATTTGCCTTCCCCTTACCAGGTAGGAAAGGATTTTATTGATGTTAAAGCTTCTCTCTATTACCACCCAAGGGACAATAGCAAATTCCCAGAGTTGGCTTGGATAATGGAGAAAAGAAATGGGTAGAGCTAGTTTTGTAATGAGGAAGGGTTTTAGTTTTAATATAATACAGATGAGCATTTCTTCTGTTTAGTGATCCAATTAGACAGAATTTTGCTGGATCTTAAAGTGCCTTATCTTTTAATCAGTTTTCCATTTATTCAGCGACATGCTTAAGGTGATGATTAAAACTGAAGATGTGACCCTGTACATACACGAAAATTGCATCAATCTTGGGTGATCTTATCCCAAAACACTTTCATTAACTCCTAGCATTTTGAATGTGTCTCCATCAACCACTTGTGATCTTATTTATCAGATGAACCAAGATGCTTTCTAATTCTAGACATGGACAGGGCCTATGGGAACACATGGGGCATAACAGGTAAATGAAATTACTTAGAACATGTTTTTGTATGTGCAGTTGTGGGTAATCTTTGGTGGCTTATGTTAAAACCTTTAAAACAAAAACAAAAAAAATTCACTCTTGTTTTTTGAAGGTTAGAATGTGGCTCTTTTGTGAAAACCTAAAATAACTTGGCCTGTGCGCTAAAGTGCAGTTACAATCTAAGACAATCTCCTTCCAGTTAGCACTGATTTTTATGATTTTTTGGAGTGGGGCACTCAGGGGAGAACCTCATTAGATCATAAGCTGTGAAATTGTGGTTTAACACATCCATGGCTAATCTGTCCAAAACCAGCAATGGAACTGCAGGGTCCATTGCAAACCCAGTGTTTGTAGACCAGCTTGCTGTGGGGCAGTAGTTTCTAATCTCTCAATCTCATCTGAGAGATCGTCTGTATAATCACACACACCTGTGGCAACATCATACTTTAGAAGTGCTCCATTAACAGCAAAAGATTCCCCCCAAGATGGACTTTAACATACATCTACTATTAATAGCCAAGTGTGTATGAATTCAACTGTTCACATTGGCCAAATAATGTGATTTGAAACCTGCATGTAATTTGACACATTTCTCCTCAAGCTGTACTTCATTATCCTGATCCGTCAGGTCTGCCGGTGAAGCTGGGCCAGCAGTGAAAAGTCCCCTACTGAGAAAATCACACGCAGGAGGGCCAACAAGGGGAAAAGAAAATGGAACTAAACTTTGATCATTTCTACCTGACGGACTCCACCATAGTGTTTCTCTTGGAACCAGGCATCTGTCCTTTCCTCTGCACAGTATGATTGAGTCCAACCCTCTCACACCAGAAAGTGGCTCAGCTCCATGATCATGTCCTCATCTCCTTTTACTCCATGACCCGCTAGATGAGCCTTAAACTCTGAGTTTCCTGACACCCCGTTTTGGTGGCGTTATTTAGTCTCAGGCTTCATGACTCTTACCCTGTTTTGGACCACAGCTGTTCCCTGGATTTGCCTGAGGGAGTGGAGGGTTAGCTGTAGTTGGCAAGGGTTCGGGGGGCTGGGATGTGCAGTCAAGGTAAGGGTTTAGTAATCAAGGCTGGCTGAAATCAGACGGCAGATGACTGCTTGATGCTGTGGAAACTGACCCGGGTGGGGGAAGTAGGGATGGACATGGCCCGTGCCACCCGTGCTCGGATGGAGTGTTTGTCCTGCCACCGGTGCCAACGCTTCCGGACTGCTGAGCGTACCTGGTGAGAGAAATCCACTGTTAGTGAGTTCAGTACCATCATAAGCATGTACATTTTGAATGCACCTTTATAAAATGAATAAACTAAAACCAAGTGATTTCTGATAGTCTGCAAAGGGCCTAAATATGTAAGGTTCTAGGTAAAGGGGTTCCAGCATCAGCAGTTTATTAATTACCAGTGTGATCATCTGTAATCATCTGCATCAGTTTTTTCACAGCTTCATGCCCTACATAAGACAGCTTTGAATTAATCATACGTAGATCACTGTGTGGCCTAACAAGAAATCTGGTCAGGCAATGGGACTGGACACATGAGAGCCAAAAACTTTATATGGGCTTCTGAAGGACAAATATTCCTCAAATACATTACAAAGTGAAATCTGGCTCTTGAGTCAAGCCGCATTTCTTCATATTTTGCTTCCCAAGGTGTGTGCGTGTGTGTGTGTGTGTGTGTGTGTGTGTGTGAAAATTCACACAAACTGATTCCTAAATAGTTTAAATTATGTAATGCATGTCACATTTCTTTACAAAAGCCATATTTCTTTACAAAAATGCCACAGGAAGAGGAGCCTGGAAAGTTACTGGAAAATTCTTTCAATATCTTTTGTTTGCGAGCTTTCATTCAAATGTTCAGCTCCTCTTCTCAGACACATTCCACACAAGACATTCAAACCAAGAAAGCTAATTTTTTTTTGGCATACATTAAACCTATAACTCCTCAGAGACCAATTAATAATCAAATCAGGAAAGAGAAAGTGTCAGGCCTGTTAAAGGCTCATATCAGGCAGCTGTAAAAGTGAGCTTTTTCTGGATCTGGCTTGAAAAAGTTGTTTTCTGTCAAATATGAAATATATGGCTGCTTACCAATTAACCTTGTCAAACCCTCTTTTATTCAGAGATAGGAAAAAAAAAACATCAGTTTTATTGAGTAATATTTTGGGTAGCTTTAAAAGAGAGAACATATTGTGCTTTTCTTAATGTGGTGTTAGTACTATTTTTCTTTTATTCTCAATGGAATAAACAAAGCCAGCAAAGGAATCTCTTTGAGAGAAGACTTTAAAAAAATCTCTCCAGCTCAGAATGGCAAGGGACACTAACTGCTAAACATATTTAAGGTGGTAAAGAATATTCAAATTGCAGCTTCAATATCTTAATATTTCTTAAAACTAGTATGGAATTTTCAAGCACATAGAGGCTTGGACACCTTTTGGTTGATGCATCATGTCTGAACATAACAAATTGTAGCCACTTTCAGATATGTACTTTAAATGCTACTTGGAAATAGGCTGCTGTAGATTTTTAGTGGCTTACAGAAGACTAGAGCACATGAAAATGAAACTGGCAGATTTTAATTGGCTCTCTATTAGAGGGTCAGTGAATGAACTGAAGTGTGAATGAAGTGTGCTCCTTACTAAATGGCCGCATTGCAAACCAAAGGAATATGGCGGACTATTAGATGTCACAAGTTTTGCATGATCCCTCTGCAGAAAATTAGCATTTTATATACCCTTCTCTGTGTATGTTATTCAATTCAGTAGGCAAAACTGGTCCACCATGAAAAAGAGAAATCTGACAATTTGCAAAAATTTAGCAAGTAGAACTAGATTGAAATAATGTAGCATTGAATGCACTACCAGTTTAACCCCCTCAAAAGGTCAGCATGGTCAAACAGTTATCGAGCAAATCTTTACAGAAAAAAAAAAAGCAATTCAAAGTCCAAGCAATTCACTTTTCAATCTACTCGATATTTGAAAACTGAACCTCGCATTCCCTCTCCCATTCAGATAGCATTTTCCTCTTTAAGGCCATCCAATCCTGAAGATGTGGCGTCAGGAGCCCATTTCAAGTAATTTCATCAGAGCATGGGGATGACCCACTAAACATTCATATCTCTGTGAGAATTATTTTTATTTTAAGCAGATTCTAAATGGTGCTTTATAGTTGAATTTGCATCTATTTTCAGTTACTGTGATCATTCTGCTGTTGAGCGTGGCCCTACTGTATACTTGACAGAGAGGTCTTGCTCTTTATCCTTATATTTGTAGAAAAACTGTATCTCAGAAAATCTGTTTTCAACAGCATGTAACTGTCCAAGTGAAAAAATGTGAAACTTAATGATAAATGAAGACAGCGAAGGTCTGCTCGCAGTGAAAAATTTCATATGGTTATACATCATTTATGTACACATTAATGATTAAAAGTCTCTAGGGCCAGGATAAATGAAAAGAGCGCTGAATGTTTCAGGGTATGCTATTCGATTGTATTAGTTTCCTATGGGAAGTCAAGGAAAATGTCAGCTCAATTTCCATGTGACTTTTAAACGTGTCCTCGGCTATTGAGGTCACAATGGAAAATGCACCTATCTGTAAAGCCTGTTCTCTATGGTGAAGAGATGGCTGACAGATATGAAGGCAGTTAGGAGGATGTGATCTAATTCTGTTGATAGATGATGCCCTTTTACTGTGGTTTGTGAACAGTTTGATCATTTTTCTTAAGGTTTAGAATTCTGCCAAGGGACTGGTTTTAGATAAGCCAAAATAGAGAATTAATACATTAACATTGTATAATCTATAACAGGTTGTCATGTTTCATGCAGAGAGGCCAGCAAATTTAGCATGTTTCAGACTTTTAGCAAGACATTATATACTCGCAACAGCATGAGCTACAGCGTTTAGAGTCTGCCGCACGCTTGTTCAACTGGATGTAAAGTGGAGGTGTCTGCTTGTCATTGTAAACACACAGCACACTATCTCTGCACTTAATCCATACACACAGTGCGGCAGAAGCTGCCATTCATCCAGCACCCAGGTAGCATTGTTCTGAAGGTACCTTACTCAAGGGTACCTCAGAGTAACCTACTGGTCTGGACTAAAACCCACAGCCTTCTGATGATCAGGCCTAATCCTTGAATGCTAGGCCACTGCTTCCTCGATGTACATATCTGTGCTTTAGTCAGTGGCACAAAACAAAATACCCTAACCTCTTTAAAGGCCCCCATCTTAGCAATTCAAGGGGTGTCAGGATCAGCATTAACCTGCCTTTGTCTTCATCTTGCTCAGTCCCTTAGGGGGCCTTGTCTTTGAGATGGACTCCAGGGAAAATTCTCTTGCCATTCAAACACAGGAGTGTAACTTGAAATTCTAGCCACTGCTTTGCTGTCAAACTCATGCACTCTTTAGATGTAGGCAAAGGCTGTGTCATGCCAGCACAAATGGCTGTCTGCTGCCAAATTTCAGTATTCTGGCTCAAACAAATGGTAGTGGTTGTGACAGCCAGATGTGATTTAGTGACCAAGGCACATTACTGACATAATAACTAAAGTCATACTGAACTGCATCTTAAGTAACATAGGAAGGTCTGAGGAAAGATTCTGGCTATGCATTTGCAATGAATGATTTGCATTTATTTGGCAGATGCTTGCAACTTGGTTTTTAGGGATTTTCACCAATATTTTAATAGAATATGATCTTTGCAGTAACCTGTGGTCATTTTCATGCCTTATAGTTTTACATCTAGCCTTAGATCACAGCAAGAACAAGACTTCTAGCCAAATTCCTTGTAGAACAGTAGGGATCCATAGAGTGGGTTTAATATTCAGGTTATTCTTCTGGGCCAATGGTTGGTGGCACACAGGTAATCAACCAAAAGAGCACAAATGGGCTTAAAGCAATTACTGACAAGTCTGCAGTTAAACCTCTTAACACCATGCAACCACCCACTGCTAAACTAGATTAGTTAAAATTTCTTTATGAAGAATAATGCTTTCAGCCATCAGCAACTACATTTTATATAAATTCATAACCAGAGTAAATATCTCACTGGACTCAATATGAGTGGCTTTTAGAAAAGATAATTAGCCACAGCTCACCTGCAGATGCTGTATGATGACTCCAGTAAATACATGACCTTCAACACCAATAAGAAATTTGAACAACGCATCCTTGTGGAATAGCCGTGCACCCTCCATATTCCAGCAGATTAAGAAAGTGTGATTAATGACGAGTGCTATTTTTCCTTAATGCCCTAACTACCCAGTCCATGCACTAAATGAGCATGACATTCACCCTTCAAGGGACAATGTGAGTGCTATACAGAAGGCTTCTGCTTCTACCAATGTCAAGACACTCCAGGCTTTTCTGGCACTTCTCCATTATGGAGAATATTTTCCTCAGCAAAGCAGTCTTAGACTGCTCAGAGGACGTGTAATTTGGAAATGGACTGAGCTAGAAGAGACTGCTTTTGCTATGTGTACAGAACTGCTGAGTAGTAACCAGGTTTTGCTCCACTATGACCTCAGGCTACAACTGCATCTCAGAATGTGGCAACGGCGCAGTTATCCAACACTATGCCCACTAGGGGGAAAGGGTGTCCGATTGTTTATAGCTCCCAACACCATCCCAGCCGTAAACAATATTGTCAACAAAATTATTTTTTGCAGCTACACCTAGCTGCAAAACTGGACAGTCCCCATCTGACCTGTTTCTATACGTTAGCATAAGGCTGGACGTCCTTAAGCCTTGGTTTTGAGACATGCAGCTATGCAATACAGCTACAAGCCAGCTGTGTAAACCAACAAATCGACATATGCCATGATATTGTATGCTAAAATGTATACACATCCTTACACAATCTAAGCAATCACACCTTATTTATAAGGACTGCTTAACTGGGGCTGCTTTTGATAGTTTTCAGTTGAAATTTCTTAAAATATGGAGTTATTGTGGCTGGATCTCATTCTCAGCTAAAAGAGGAATAACATGGTGTATTGTCCCTGTTTAATGGTTAAGTGATTTAATGATTTGTTATTGAAAGATGACCCAGTAAAGCTAAAGAACTTTTTGTGTCCACTCCATCCATACACTACAGTGAGGTCATGAGGATCTATTGAACGTGTGGATTATGGACAGAGTCCTCTGTTTATTTTTATCTCGCTAGCTAAGTTTCTTCTTGTACCTTTAGTGCTCTCTGCACATGTGGACAAGATGTGTGAAGGTGAGAAGTAGACTGTTTTGTTCACCGTCAGCTTGACTCAAGGTTGTTCTTTAGATTCAGCATCATATTGCAGCTGGCACTGTTTGAAGATGACTTGTGGTGCTTTTTGTGGGTTGTTGGAACAGAGCGATGCTCTTACTGATGCTGACATCTTGTTTGCCTAGCCAGCATGACAAGATAGCGATACTGTATGTTTTGCTTTTATTTTTTACTCCAATTTTTGTCTTTAGTTTGGGGGAGACTTTGTGTCAAGTGCATTCCATTATTTTCTCTTTGCTTTTGTAGATCACATACAAAAGAATGTGACCCAATCAGAGATGAAATCGGAGATCTCTTTGAGGCATTTAGAGTTTGGGCTCTGTCCAAAAGCATAGGAGGATGAAACAAATCCTCAAAAGAACTAAAGTGTTGGTTCAACCTAATCCAGATTTAGCCCCGACGATGCATATTTTATGATGGGGGTTGATTTGAATGCCTTTGACCCCTCTGTCATTGACTACAGTTGGTTTGTTTGGGTGTTTGCAAGAGGAACACAGTGTGGTCCTATTGACTGGCCAGGTCAAGTAGAAGGAACCTGCCTGGGTCAAATTGCTTAGGGGTGCTTGTGCTGCACTTCATGGTTTCGACAGGCTTGACTTTGAGTGTGTTGTTAAGGCTATCCTCTGTAGGCTACATGGGGGAGGATATGTCTGTGGATTTACTTACTTCGCTGTTCAGGAAGCAATAAAACACAGAGACAAAAAAGCCCTGGAGAGAAAAAGACTAATGTTGTAATGTTAATATGCATTTTGTGTAACCTGCACATAAATCACACATCTAAGAAAATGCAAACCAGAAAAGCATCTGGCACATGTTTATATTAGTAAACTCAAGTGCTACTGCACTTGTTGGCAAAATGACCAAAAGATTTAGCTTTTCTTAACTGCCTTCCTCATTAGAAACATTCAGCAAATATGTCCCCATCACCCCCATCAACACAAAATGTACATCTACAACCCCCACCCCTGTTGCTGGAAGTAATTTGCTTTACTGATAGTACACATTTTCAACATATCCGCCGGCTACAAAATTTAAATCTGGTCTGGCTGTATTCAGATGCAGCTTACCTGAAATGACTCGAGGAACGAGTTAAAGTAGATGAAAACAATCTGGGATATTTCGTCCTCCCCGGGGTTCACAAAGAACAGCATATAAGTGATTCCCAGCAAGGGCAGCAGAACCAAAGTGGCTTTCACTGCTTTTCTGTAGAAGGGAGCGAGCAATGCAATTAAAATCTCAGTTCAAATCGGTTTCTTTATTCTAGATTTAGTCAGTTAATTAACTTTACGTTTCATTTGAATAACAGGGATCATGAGGTTTTGCCTTAATTAAATCTGGTCAGATAGATCAACACTGTTTCCCAGGTTCTGATCATTTATAGGAACCATTTCAATGTTCAAATAACAATGACTTACAACTTTTATGAAACAAATACACAGCAATATTCTAAAACGGTGATTTTGATTTGAAAGTTAAATGTTATTACTTTGGCTACATAAAAATTTTATATAAAAATAACTAAAGTTTATGCAGTAGGTTATGCTTGCCAAGCAAAAAAACAGTACAGTGGTTTTTAATTTGGTGCATAAACACACAATTTTGTGCTGAAAGTTGGATCTTCATACTTTCCATTTTCAGATTTCAGAACCAGAACAATCTACTTTCTAAATAGTACACACAGGCATAATTTTTTTTTTTTAAGGAAATTAATTCCACGTCAAGTATACAAGTGCACAGACATGATCCAAAACCTGAAGAGGGAAGTATAATTAAGTGATGGCCTTTAAAGGCCATCGTGATTATCAGTTTAAGCGGAAACATTCGGCTTTGGTTCTAAAAGAAGTTTTCCGAACTTTATAGAGAAAGTCTGCAACTGAGCTCGTGAACACTGGAAATGCTATATATTTTTCATTATGGTGACATGGATGGATGGTAAAGGGAAACTGTTAGAAGAATGCATTAGTCTCTACCGCAGAGGCCCCAATTGTATTCAGCTTTGGAGATGCAGGGGACACAAAGCAATAATGGCAAAATTGGGCGAGTTAACAGCAACAATCTGGGTTTAGATGCTGCTTGCATACCCAGAAAAATTACATTTGCTGGAACATTAACGGTGATATTTAAAGAAACTGAAGCATGTCATTGAATATTCAAATCAGCTAGATGATCAGTCATCTGAAAATAAGCAAACCCGAAGAAGGATTACTGTACAAAAGTGAACTGCGGGAGGTTTTTAAGTGAAATGATGTTGCTGGGTGATGTATTTACGGTAAATGACAGTACCACATGGCGTCATTGTCAGTTTTTTTTAGTTTAATGTGATTTTCTTCACCAATGATAAGCTGAACACTTACTGAATACTTGCTGTCAAAAATGAGGAGACTGAATTAGCTCGGAACAGCATGGATTCATTCGTCCAGCAAATGTGCCTTCCAAATATTAATCAGAACTACAGTGTATGGGGACAGAATAACTGAAACAGTGCTGGATTATCAGGGTGATCATTAATTTGTTGCTCTTAAGAAGGCTTGCTGAAATCTACAATGTTACCAGGATTACACATTATAACACAAAGCATTTCAGTGTGTTGTATTTCAGTTTGGTTTAGCTTATTCAGGTTTCTATGGCACTGTATTGTCACCTGTATTGAATGACTCACCTGTATTGAATGGTCTCTGACGTGGTGGAGGCTCTTAGCTTTGTCATCAGGATTCTCACAATGTTGAAAAGGAAAATAAAGTTGATCTGTAGAGTAAGAAAGGAAAGAGGAAGTACATGGTGAGCTAAAGGAGAGAGCCTGGTGGTTAAGGCCAATTTAACTTCACAATATTTCATATTTCTTTAATGTAGATGTAACTGCTGAGCTGCCATCTATGTCAGAGGTTTGTTTCCAAACAGATGTCACAAATTTACTTCTTTATTTTTGTAGTGGAGCTAAGGCTCATTGCTAGATTCAAAGATTAGTTGGAGTATAACACTTATATGGAAACCATTTTTTGTTTAAGCTGAAAAAATAATGCTTTTAAGGCAGTAACTTAGTTCTGCAAATTTGCTAATTAAATTTCTTAATTTTAGCCAATGCCAGTAGGGCAAACAGTTCAGTTCAAATGAAAAGAGTTCAAATAAGCAAAAGTGTAATGTGGTCATGTGCTCACTGTAACCTTTTCCCCTTTAAGTTTGAATGCTATTGGACATGGCCATACTGCCCCATTTATTTAAAAAAAAATGCAGAACAGAATGCTTTTAAGGGTGGGGGGGATCCTTATTGGGAAAATTACTGTATGTATATCAGATTTTTGGCCACTGTTGCTTATATCTGTTTAACCTACACGATATAAGCAGGAATTGCAATGAGTAATGGGAAAAAATACAATTTTGCACTTAAGCCTAGCTTCATGAACCTGAACTTCTGAAAAAGGGCTCTCACCAGAAGAACGAGAATCATGGGGCCCTGGTAGATGTAGTCAGTATAAACACCAGCTCTCTTTCCGAACCAGCACCTGCAGTTGCACGTAAGAGAAGAAAGGAAGTAAATTAAGTCCTTCCCTCATATAAAAGTGATCAGAGCCATCGCAGATCCCGGAGCAGAGGACCCCAGCCTGCATTTCTCAATTAACTTTTCATTCTCCAACAGCATAGTTAAGCCTGTCCCATTTCTCCAGACGCTCAGAGTGGATCAACTTAACTGAGATTTAGGAAGGGTGTGACTAAACCAATCCATGCAACACTATGGTCACTGTTGAAGAAAATGACCTTCAAAAAGGCTGGAAAACATAAATACGGAAGGAGAAAAAAAATCTGGGAAACAAAAACAAGCATTTCAGAAGAACAAAAAGAAGGAAAAGGGAGAGTAAGCTATCCCTTGGGTGAAGATATGGCTGCATTCATTAATCCTACAGTGTCTGTTCAGCAGGCTGCATAATCAAGCCTGTGTGAGAGAAATGGACAAAAAAGCAGGGAAGAGAGAGGAAGGAGATAGAAATGGAGATGTTTGTGAATTATAGTGTTTTTTTTTTTTTTTTTTTTGTCTTTTCTCTCCCCCCCCCCCCTTGGAGCAGTCCCAGGAACATCCGCAGGTTCATAAAGTAATGATCTAAGATTCATCCATGTGTATTTTGGACCACACTGTGGGTGTGTGTGTGTGTTTGTATGTGTGTATGTGTATGCATAAGTGAATCAAGTCTCCAGTGTGGAGAAGATGAAACGATTGGCTGGGGGAAAAAAAAAAAAAACTCTAACGGGCCTTGCATGTGGACTGTCTGTTTGAATTAGAGAACAGCTAACAGAGTTGTACTAAAGCCTGTGTGGAAAATTTAACTCATGTGCTTCTTTACCAGGGTCTGGCAAAGCTCTTCAACAATAACTTAACGGAAGCCGCTACTTTAGCACTCTGAGATTGTCTCGACTCCCACGTTTTCTTTCTAATCCAAATGATGCTCATCAGTGCAGTGTCAGCATGTCTGCCTTTCTCCATTCTGATAAAGGGCACATTGTTCATTTTATGTAACTTAACGGACTTGAACCTTTACATAAAAACAAGGAGACATATCATTTTAATTAAAATCTTAAATATTTTTCTTGCTATCAAATTAAGCGGAATAAGTAATGTGTGCAAAGCTGATTTTGCTCAACTTTTTTTTTTTTTTTTTTAAATTTGACACGCTCATCCAAAGCAACTTATATTTCTTAACTACAGGAACAGTCTCCATGGAGCAACTTGGGGTTAAGGGTCTTGCTCAAGAATCCAATGATGGTAATGCTGGAGGTGGGATTCGAACCCATGACCTCTTGGTCCATAGATCCATAGGCAAGTATCCTATCATTAGACTACCAGTACCCCCACGTTCTCTTCTTTTAAACAAGATTTTTTTGCATGTTCTCTTTTAGAGATAAAGATAAGATGAAAAGAAAAATAAAGTTGATTGAAAATAAAATGTGCAGTTGCCTATTTCTTCTGACTTGCTAGGGGCAGTGGTGGCCTAGTGGTTAGGGAGTTGCCCCAGCATCAGAAGATTGTGGGTTCGATTTCCCTCACCAGTAGGTTGCCCTGAGGTATCATTGAGCAAGGTACCGTCACTGTCACTGCTCCCCGGGCGCTTTCAATAGCTGCCCACTGCTGCACGGTGTTTGCATGGGTTAAATGCAGAGGTAGAATTTCGTTGTGGTTCACTGTGTGCTGTGCTGTGACCTCGCAATGACAAGGGTTGTCACTTTCACTTGTTATAAATGACAAGCTGCATAAAGGGTATTGATGTTTATTTCACATCTATGATGATGGAGGCCATTCTTAACAGTTTCTTTTGAATGATAAATTTATCTCCCTAAAATGTGAAGCACTCTTACTGTTACGTTGAGTAATACAGAAATGGTTTGCATTGTAAAAATTCCCTTTCAATTGAATTAAACATTAGTGTATGTTATCTACACCCTACATAGTACTGTCTACTAACAGCAGACAAGCAATTATCCCATGAAGCATGAAGCTAAACCTCTCCCAACAATGCTGACTTGAACAAGACTTTGAAAGGACTGCAGTCAGTACTATCTATCCCCTGGGATCTTGTTCTGAGCATAATTATTGATATAAACCTGATAATGTGTTGGATAATTAGACTTTTATTGTTGTTTGATGTTTCTATGGGAGTGTGGGTGTGTTGCATGAAAAGGTCTATAGATGAAGAGAGCTCATGCATGAAAGGTACTTACTTTTCATTGTCGTAGTAGAGCTTGCCAATGGCCCATGCAACAATTATGGGAAATGGAATACCTGAATAGAAAAGCAAAACTAAATGCCTCCAATTGTGATTACTTTCGATGTTCAACAATGAACAACACACTGGTGTAATGAAAATATCACGGCTGTGATGAGCTGCACTTTTTGTTTTTTTTGGTCAGCCATGTCAGCATGGCTTTCACTTGCAAAGTGTTCAATGGGTAATCCTCAGTAATTAGTCACCGATTTGTTCCTGGAATACTTTGCAGTGTTGGGTTCTATAAAGATCATCCTTTGTTTTCAGGCAAATGGTAAAACAATTTGCAGCCTTTATAATGTAATTTAAAATAAGCAAAGCATTTCTCTCTGTCTGAACGAACACAAATAGACACATTCAGTTAGCTCTAGGTCAATGGCACAACTTACACCAGCCGATGCAAATGAACATCCACTTTCTCAGCTTATCAGTGGAGTAGGTCAGCACGATGGCGGTGTGCAGATAGCAGCCCTCACCAAACATCCAGAAAAAGTTGGTCACGTGGAAGTAATTATATGCAGCAGTAACCAGCCTACACCAGATCTGAGAGAAATGGAAAAGGAAAATAAGTTTACTATTTGCAGATGGCTTCAGGAGACTGTTTATATGGATCTTTTGTTTGTTTGTTTGTGTGTGTGTGTGTGTGTGTGGACTATAACATCTATTTAACTTATAGAACATCTATAAAATCAGCAGAAAAGTTTTAGGTAAATCTGTTAAGACAGGGAATGTTTTGCTTATAACTTATATTACAATACATAAAAAAAGCAAAAAAAAAACAATAATGCCGTATGCATAAATGATTTGTCAGTGTTTATGTAACCTTTTCCACTCAAAGTGCAGTACTGGTTGTGTTCATTTACTGCTTTTGCTAATCAGTGCTTTTACTTCAAGTGCTGTCAAAGCAGGAATGCTGGAGATGAATACAATGGCTGGGGGCTTTGGAAAAATGGAGAACCTATGAACTTTCTTTTAACTGTCTTACCAATTTTTTTTTTTTTCCTTTTAATTCTTCCTGTGAATTTATTCTAATGCTTTATACATGGTTTAAAGTTCTCACTGTTACTTAAAATCGAACAGTACTGCAAATATTTGTGTAACAAATTTGTGTGTGTATGTATGTGTGTGTATGTATGTGTGTGTGTGTGTGTGTGTGTGTGTGTGTGTGTGTGTGTACAGCATGTACATCTCATGGTTTAAAGTTCTGCTGCAACAATGGTTTTGTTACTGATTGACAAGTAAGCTTATAGTAGCTGAGCTTACAGTTCTTACTGTAGTAAGTCCCGGTAAGTTTACTGACAGCTGAAGGAAAACCCCAGTAATGCATTTGTCTTCTGTGCATTTGTGTTGTGTGCGACGTTCATATGTGGAAGGGAAGGATGATGGTTAACCTTTTAAGAGATGCAAGGAGGAAAATAATGAATAACTAAAGGACGCTGTGAGGCCTGACTTGGCTAATGGACTGAAGTGTTCTATGAAGTTTCATTAGTGAAGAATATGTTGGGAGGTGTTGCCTTGGGGCCAATGTTTGAAGAGATTCTTCATGAAAAATCGCCCGTATCTCTGCCTACTGACTTAACTAGAACAGTGTTGCCTGCCTAACAAAGAGAAAGGATTCAAATAAACAAAAAAAACACTTACTCTCCTAAAACGCATTAGCTATTTGTGTTTTTGTCCAGTTCAAAGGAATGAAATTATGCTTGAAGCATGACTCATCCTGACTTAATCTTGTGTTTTAAACAGGACCAGACCCTAGCACATACTGTAGGAAACTACGCACATCTTGCACCATTTCTCAAACCAAACAATGGGGTCCAAAAAACCTTTACTCATCTTTAATTCAGAGGAATTTTAATATTGGTTTCATTTTTCATTAGGCTACACAGTCCTCAAAAATGACAAAACATTATAGATTTATAATATACATTTATATTTTGCAAGTTTAAATGGGATGTGTAGTTTTTATTTTTAATAAACATTCAGACTCTTCAATGAATAATTGATGTTTAGGCAAGTATGAAGGGCACTGGCTCTCATTTGCCAATGACAGCCTTAAGTCTCCATGGAAATGATCCACCAAGGCTGTCTCCTGTTTATTCAGAAATTTTCTCCCATTCCACTTGGTAGAATCATACCAAACTTAACCAGGTCAGTGTTAAGACATTTTCAGATCTTTCAGAGTTGCTCTTCTGAATTCAGGGCCACTTTTGGCCTTTTAAGATTTTCTAAAGAAACTGTGTTTTTGTGATGGTGTACTGCAGAACATCGTCGTGGTGAAATGCAAATCTTTGCTCTCTGAAAAACATTTTCACTATTGATTGCTGTATATTTTACTGCATCCATTTCTCCTGCAATCATAGCTAGTTTCTCAGTGCCTGCTGCAGAAAAATATCCCCACAGCATTATGCTGACGCCTCAATGTTCAACTGAAGGGACGGTATCAAAATGATCAGCGTCTGATTTCCTCCTCACCCTGTTGGGAATTATGTATAAGAGGTGTTTGAGAGCTCAGCTGTAAGGAGTCATCCTGAAATACATGTTAAAGTGATCAAGACTGCAATTGTAATTGCTTTTATAATTGCAGAGCAGTATAACCCATTTTACGATCACAGATGCGCAAAACTTGAAAGGGTCTGAAAATGTTTTGTATGCACTGTAAGTGTAAATGGAATTACCATAAATATGTAGACATGGAGGCTTTTAACTGATTCTAACAGTTACTAGATGAAACAGAAATGCTCGGTAGTTCTTAACAGCAAAATAGCACAAAGTAGCTGTTTTGAAAGGACTTTCCATAAATGCTAGTGACCTCTACCCCTGTCAACAGTCCTCAAAAGAATCTTTTTTACATAGTGCCCTCCTACAGGTATAATAAACAAGCACTTTCTGCCTGTTTTCTGCTGCTGATGATAACCTGTATAACACATTCGTTCATCAGCAATCTCTTTGGGCACTTTCAAAAGTAATGTCGGATGTTCATATAATCTTCAGAAACATTTTATTACAGTGATTCTGCCAGCTCTCAAACAACACCAAGAAACTCTATTTTGAAATTATGCTTTTTATTTTTTTTTCTAATTTTCAGACTTCTGATCATATAATCTACTTTCACACCTTCACAACAAACTAAACAAACACGTTTGTTACATCCTAGCTACTCTAACACTGTAGAATGTAGAACCGTAGCCTGTCTGAGGGGAAAATAAATGAAGAATGACCTCTTTTTGACTTGGGAGGCCTGTATGCAGACTGAATTGTCACTCTGTCCAAATTTTATTCCCACATTTTCTAAGCCTGAGATGTGATTAGGGTTTTTACAGGTACTTTTTATTTAATTCCATCTCTGCAAGTGGAAGAGATTATCATTCTTCTGAATTTAAGATGGGACTCGGATTCTAGTTGAAACATTAATCAACTGACTATTAGTCTTCAAAAAGCCAAAAGCTCATTCATTCTCTTTGCTCCATCTCTCTCTCTCTCTCTCTCTCTCTCTCTCGGTTTCAGAATTATTTGAAGTCCCGCAGATCTGCCACCTGCTACGGAGTTACTTTCCTGTCTCCGAAAGCTCCACATTAAAGTCAATGTTTTATATGTACCTAGTAGAACAGTTACACTTAAAAGCTTTGAGTATTATTGTCTGATGTGTTAATCTAGAGTCAGTGAACTCTTTATTCACTGATCAATAACTGGTCCCTGTAATTATCATAAGGTGACCTTGAATGAATAAAATTTTCTTAGGAGCTTGCTACACATCGATCATAACTTTGTCCTCAAACCCCACTAGACCTTTTCATTTTGGTTCGTGTTCAAGCTGTTAGGGCTGAATCTCTGGGTTTTGGGTGTATAATTGAGAAATGGAACTCACATACATGGATCTAAGCAGCTATGCTTTGGCTATGCGTTAATTTTCAAGAAAGCTTTTTTTCAATTGCTTTGAATAGTTTGATCACCATTCTGTTTACAGGTAAAAACCAATAAAGCTGACTTCTTAATAAGAGGGTCAAAGTGACCAATAAGGACCCATAACTAGCATATACATTTAACTTGCCAATCAGGCTGTACTGCTACAGAGTAGAATATGTAGCAATACGGTGTACTCTATTTTGGTAGATGTCCTCCTCCACACTGAGCTTTCCAAAGATGTTATTTTAGCAGCTGATTTAGCATTTTGTGCCTCTAGCCTTCACCCTTCTGCCTTGGTAGTGCTGTGTGGTAGAGTGAGACCTACCTTGTGGATGGAATTAGCATGAGCATATAAGATGAACAAAAACTGTACTTGAGAACCTTTATAGGAAAAGTGTTCTTCACTATAATCATGCAATAATGCATAATACAACTGAATAGAAATATAAATATACAGCTCAAGTGTCATCGCATTTATACCAGTTTGTGATCTTGGTATGTTGTTGTGATGTAAGAAAAATGATAGACTAGCTACCATTATGGCCTAATGACCCGATGACCAGACTCCAGCAACCCCCACATAGGATAGGATAGGATAAGCAGTTCAGAGGATGGATATATGGATGGATGGATCAGACTGTAAAGTTTAACAAATTTAAGCACTAATACTTGACATCGGCCTAGCAATTTCCCTAATCATATGGATTATCATTCTTATTTAAAAGGTGGAAGGGTCATACAGCTGTCCTTTCTCCATCTCATGGATTAGGGTTTTTTTTTTGTGTGTGTGTAGGAGGAACATCAGTGTGTCAAAATGGGACACCCTTAAAAAACTAAGCAGTCACTCATGGTTGGAGCTTTTTTGTAGCAAGTGTACAAGCAAGTAAAGTGCAGACATGCCTGAAAAGGTTCAGTTTGAGTGCAATTAAGAGTCATTGGCATTCACAGAATGCCTCTCCCTCTCAATCACATTGGCAGGACTGCAGTGTTTATATAGCCTATAGTTTTAGCATATCATATTGTAATTAAAAAAATTAAAAACATGCTACTGATTAGACAGTGCAGCTGTTTTTCTAATCAATACACGGTGTTACTCTTTCACAACTTCACTGCTGTCAGAGCTGATGTGCGTTGTTGCACGTATGAGAGACTCCTGAGGGCCTGTTATTGACATGGCGATATGTTAATTAATTTCTCACGTCTGATGAGTTTCATTAGTTGAAGCACACTGAAGCAGGGGGTAATTGACTAGCTGGGGGGCACACTGGACGGCTCCTCAGAGCTCAGGTTGTTTATTCAGGCACGTACACACACGTTTGCTTGCCTTGATCGCACGGTATATAAAAGAGTGCTCCTAAGCTGGTTGGTATTGCACCTCTACTCAGAGTTAGAGAGGCTCCAGAGACACACCACAGGGCTGCAAAGGCATGCCTGCAATCCAATTAGCACAGAGTGAAGGTGTATTAGAACATGGGAGAGAGCATTAGGTTACTGAATGGTGGGACAGAGAAGAACTGAGTGTGTGTGTACTGGGGGGACTGAGAGTATGAGTGTTTTCAATATGCATTAACGCTCTGTGTGAGGGTTTATATACATGTAGTGTCTTTATTGCCCTTGTGACTGAGCCCATATGTCCATATTGGTGAAAATAGACCTATGATTTAATATGGAACAGTAGAATTGGTACCCATGGCCAGTTCTGGTATGAGGCTACTGTCAGGACAAAAGTGATTTGGCATATTAGATCGAATTCCCTTTTCTTTCAATTCAAATCTTGAAATAACATAGAATTGCTTAAAGAATAACAAAGTGAGGTAAAGCAAGTCGCCTATAAAAAGCCACATGCAGCGTAACCAACAGCTCTCTTCGTGATCTACTACAGTTATAGTATCTTTATATAAGGGATTTGGGATCGATAGGATGAGGCAGATATTTTTCATGTACAAATCTCCTAATACATATTTAAAACCATTCTTAAAATATTGTTTCTACCAGGGCTGAAAAGACACATTTCTAAAAGCTAAGTAAAAATGAATAAAATGACTGCATTTTAATGCAGTATTCTAATGTTCCCTTCATGCACGCTAGTAAATATCTGAATATTGGTATTGTTGGATATTATACATCCCATGCTTTAGATTGAATACCTTATTTTTATACACATCGCAACAAGTGTTTTTAAGTTAAAAACCTTTGGATAAGTCACGTACTTGGTATAGTATTTCTCCCTTTAATTGCTTTAATGAAGTGCTTAAAGTGAAAATCACTATTTGCGAGCTTTCAAGTGGCACAGCTGTTTAACACTGACCCTGCGACCATATCAGGTTTTGTCGCCACCATCGCGAAGAACATTCTTGAAACTTTACAAAAAGAGAAGTCTTCAGCTGTGAAACTGCGTAGTAGAGTTGTCACTCACCACATTGCTCTCATGCACCTCTGGGTTCATGGTTAGCTGCACTACGAACCAGGTGGCATTGCGCAGGATAAAGGCTGTTATCAAATTCCAGTGAATGATATTCCTCAGGCACCGAATACTCCTGTGACATGGAGAGTTAGAGAGGGGAAAGGATGAGAAGAGGAAGATAAGCATACTTATTTTTGCCTTGTGTTTTTACATTTACGGCATTTAGCAGACGCTCTTATCCAGAGTGACTTCCATGTCCTAATTACAGGGACAGTCCCCCTGGAGACACTCAGGGTTAAGGGTCTTGCTCAAGGACCCAGTGGTGATAGTGCTTGAGGTGGGATTCAAACCTGGGACCTCTTGATCCAGAGGTCCATAGGCAAGTACCCCACCACTAGACCACCACCACCCCACACTTTTACTAGACTGAATGTGTGTCTTCATGCATAAATGTGTATTTTTGCCTCAAGACCACTTGTTTTGTCTCATTCCGTCTGATCTGTAGCATAATTAATCTGTCATGTACCTGAAAAAAGTGAAAGTGACTACCCTTATTGTGAAATGCAGCACAACGCAAACGAAAATCAACTTCTTTGTTTCACCCATACACACACGTGCAGCGGGGGGCAGCTAATGAAAGTGCCCAGGGAGCAGTGACTGGGACAGTACCTTGCTCAAGGGTACCTCAGGGCAACTTGCTGGTGGGGGAATCGAACCCACAATCTACCGATCCGGGGCAACTCCCTGCCACCGCTACCCACGTGTAGTGCAATAATAATGGGTTGTAAAACTCTAAGTACAATAATAGTGAACCATATATACGGTGTCAATTTAAATGACACAATGTTTCTCAAAAATTTCAAATTCGAACAGCAAAGCTCAGGGTCATTTTTACTTTATATTCAGTGAATTTACCTTTTTATTTTTGTCCAATATTTTAAATTCAATTAATTGTTTTCTAAAGAATGATAACTGAATAATGTTAAGGTCGCGTATTTACACTCCTTTGATTTAGATTATTGCATGGTGCATGTTAGTCAAATCTGACACCCTCATGACATTTAATACCATTTGCCCCTCCAACAATGCCTGCACCACATTTCAATAGAACAGTTTCTGCTTGTTTGTCTTCACACCAGTACTAAACAGTGTTGAATGCAACCTGGGCCCAGGTAGGTGTTTAAGTAGTTTCTAGGCAGGTCCGATTTACTATTCATATTGTTTCTGTGTCAGTAACTGTACTTGTCAAAAGTATTTGGTGTCACCTGTATTTAGTGTCCATCCCACAGTGCACTTATTGAACCCAGTCTTGCATAATGTTCCTGCACATGTTGCCTCTCATGGAACTCCGACAAGCACACTGCCAAGTTGCACTGACAGCAAAGTTAGGCAGAGTAAACAGATCAAAAGGCCAAACTGGATATTTCATTGTTTTCTGAACAATAGAGACACCATGTCTTTAATGTTGGATGTTCTGTGATCTATATTTGCACACATTTAACATAAATCTAAAATGTTTATTCACCTTCTATTTAATCATTTCTGACACACCCCCCAAAAATAACCAGTGCTCTCAGGCACTGAAAGATCACTTGTGTTGTTGCAGCAGCTGCAAGATGTTTGCAAATGTCAAAAGATAAATTTGCCTTCAGATGATTTTACTTTTCAAAAATGTATCCTTGCCAGTGTTGCATATTTTTAAAGAGAGAAAGCATATTTAGTATAATTTTGGCTTGTTTTTGCATGTTTAATTGCCAAGTTCATTAAATTACAAACATGAAAGATGGCGAAACTTCACTCACATGTGTTTGGGACAAGCTTTCATGGTTCAGCCCTGTTAGACATTTTAAATATCCAAATAAACAGCATTAAGAAATCATAATTATGCAGAAGATTTGAAAGAAAGCACTTGTCATTTAAAGTTTACCTTTAGTTTTTGCGGTTCTTTGCACTTGTTAAAAAAAAGACCCTAGCATATATATATACACACACACACACACACACACACACACACACACACACACACACACACGATTCAGCCCATTTCCCCTCCAAAGCTGAAGTCATTGTTTTGCTTTACTTAATTATAATCTTGTTACTAGAAATATACTTCAATTCAAGGACATTAACGGACATGGAACTAATCCTGTTTTGGTAATTCTGACATAATTTTGGATTTAGTTTAGTAGGTTTGCTCAATGACGAGTAACTGAAAACACATTAAATGCTTGCAAGAGAGGACTGCGTGCCCCGTTTCTGATAGCAGGGGAGAAAGGACCAAGCTGCGGCTTTTTCAGGTGAGCTGGTTGGCCTGCTGTCAGGTTCAGAATTACCTTGTGGTTTGAGTCGGAGCACATGACATTGAATACTAATCCCTCATATTCAGGTCAAGGGGGGGAAAAAAAGGAAAACAGCGAACACCTACTGCAGAATGATCAGCCAACTGTGTCTCATAAAAGCAGTCTAAAAGGTTAGCCTGCTAAAAACTGCACAACTTGAAATCGGTGCTGTACATGGATCCGGTCAGAGACCCAAGAAGAGATTAGAATATTCCTTTCTATGTTTGGGAAGCTTTACTGAGGTTTTGTGTGTCTGGATTTATTAAAACATCCACAGCCCTAAAAGCTTTTCTGTTATGCACATTTTCACATAAATATTTAATCACAGGTTATGCCATGTTTTCCCTCCAAATGTGAGAATGTGCTCAGTTTGGCCTCTTGTTTTAACCCAGACAAATGCATTTTGCATTAAGAGGAACGCTTACACCTAAATCCCAAATTTATTCCACATTAATACCTTTAAAAACTATTTTCCTTTTATGTACAAACATTTGTTTATTGCATCATTCTTTTTCCCTTTTTGCCGCTATGCCTCTCATTTCACTTCACATCTTTCTCTGTTGTTCACGGCTACTAAATATGCGCTTTTGTTTCCCACGCTTTTTCCTGTTTCTCCTGCTGTCCTCCAAACTCAGTTCTTTATATTTAAACACAAGCTTAATTTATATCCCTTCTCAGGAAAATCAATAAAACCCTGTGCATATCTCCTTTGTGTCCTTACGGTCTCTTGCCCACATGCACATGGACGAACTATGCACGTTTGAAGCCCCAATTAACTCTGACAGTTGAAAGAAGGAACAAACCTCCATGTTGGCTTTTGTAATTTTGCAGCTCACTAGCAAGAGTACCTTCCTATGGAGTGCTTCAAAGAATGAAAGATTTTTATTTTTTACTGGGATTGAAATAAACCTATTACCAATAACCCCAAACAGTTTAGATGATCATCTAGAATGTCTTGCAGCTGTTTTCTTTTACACTAAATGAAAACCTATTGGATGAATGGATTTGCTCATTTGTCAGATCCCCTCTCATGAACAGCAAAAGGTGAAATGTTCACATTATCCTGAATCAGAACTTGAGAGGTGGTCTATTCTGCATTTCTTTAGAAGGCACATATTTAATACCAGGTATCAGTATCAGGTTTTATGTCAGCAGAAAACGTGACATGGGATTTTATCCTGTAGAAAATCTTTCCGCTCTTCAAAAAAGGTCGGTCGGTTTTACGGTTTTGTAGTTTTTATCAGCATTGGCCAATACTCCAGATTTATATCAGCATCTGCAATGTATTTTTGTTGCACTTGTCTGTGCTTTTTAACTCGTCTTGGAGTGTTCGAGATTGAATTGTAATCTCATATACAACACAATGAAAGAAATAGAAGAACTTCTAGCACTCAGCAGGCCTGTGGTGATTGCAGTTGGGTTAAGATTGGAATTGTACAAATTCCAGTTTTCATTGGACCATCAGTAAAAGGAGGTAATGGGCTCTGGTGGTGTTTATGCAAGTTGTGTTTCCAGAGTAAACGAGTGCAAGAGTTCAAACAGCAGGATTGAAGAGCTCAAAACTGGAGCAGGTGGAGACTTTTATTTATATATATATATTATTATTTATATATATTATATTATTATATATATATATAATATTTTAATAATAAAAAACCTTAATTGAATCCTTAAGTCTAAAACTGAAAATCGAACTTCGTAAATAGAGTTCTGCAGTCAGTGACGTTCCCTTTTAATGTGGACATGTTTGTCTGCACTCTTACCCACTGTTAGTCAATGCATCCTCAGCCCAGGGAATAAGTCTCATACTGCAACAAGGTGGATGAGTGAAGATGAGCATCTGCTTCCTCGGTTACACATGGAACACTACATCTTTCTGGGCCGCTGCTAATGGGAACCTCAACACGCTTGATGGAGAACACTAACTGCCAAGTTTTGTTAGCATGTTACAGTGCAGAGGAAGGGCCATCCTATACACACAGTGCTTTTTCCTTCCTAGGGACATTCCTGTGCTTTGAGAGGAAGCACACTTGTAAGTCAAAGGCCACATGCTGTTTGTGTAAATGGTGAATTATGAATTATGTACCTTTACGAACAATACTCGTGAATCTGTGGATGATAAATTCATGTGCACTGTATTCATTCATCAATACCAAGTTTAGCCACCAGCATAGCTCAGACACTGGACTGTATTGGTAGAAAAGCGGAACCAGAGAAATCAAAGCCCTCAAATTCAATCTCTACCACATGTGTGTTCACAACGAAGAGATTTTTTTTTTTTCCCTTACAATTTGAAAGTTTATTTTCAACAGCAATTTCCACCCCATAATAACAAATTACAACATGCAATACGTGTTTCATAGAGTGGTCGTCTTTGTGAATGGGATGTGCAGTGTCCAACTGAGGAATAATTTCATGAACACACACACACGCACTCACAGGCTTACTGTTATCTTACGGCATTCATCTAAGCTTTACTTTAGATGCTGGTCTCAGCAGGGAGACACAAAGCTCGTGGACAGTCATTCATAATAAAAAGTCTAATGCAAATGAACGAACTGGGGTATTGGGGACCATCAAAAGCTGTCTTTGATTTCTGTGGCACTGCATTTCTTCACCACATAACAGAAATAACAAATTATCCTTGCATAATGCTGGCAACAAAAGTTTTCGCCTTAAGCGTTCAGAAAGGCAAGAACATGTTTGCAAGTATGTGAAAGAGAATGAGACGTGACTGAGAGAGGGCTTCTGGAATTAAAGGGGAAAGAGACTGAATGAATATTACCAATTTAATGCTCTGAACATGCACTTTAATGAGCATAACTAATTAATAAGTAATTAATTGCACCCCTGTGCCAATAACTGAGGGAGAGAGAAAAAAACAGAGGCCCAGAGAACATGTATGTAAAAGCATTTAGAAAAGATCGGAAGAAATCCTTTACAGAATTAAACTGGGTTTTTGGGCTTTTTATTTCTTTTGAAAACAAAATATTACATTTGCTTTCTGTTAAACACACACACATCCTGGCATGCACCATTGAGTTCCTTGGACTTATTTGAGTATTGAATGAAAACCTGACTTTTACATCTATTGCAGTAAAAGTTTAGAAAATTGAAAATAACTTTGAGGCTGCACATTTCCCCCACCCCAGCAAATAGACATGTGTTTCAGAAAATGCATCTAATCAGTTATTAAACTTCATTTACAAAAATTGGGATTTTATTTTTTAAATAAAGCCAATCTGACTGCTTCATGTTGGGCAGAAACCAACATAGTTCACGGAAGCAAGAGAGGAAATTGTGTTAAGTGAATATTCTAAATCAGTACCACTGTCCAAAGTCTTTATCATGATCAGTGCTGTTTGCTAAAGTGAAACTCACCAAGTAATCAAATATCTAATCTCATAATTTCAATTGATTGGTTGAACAGGACAATAACAACTCTACTGTTAAAGGTCAGTCAGGTGAATGAGGACGGAAGATATTAAGGGGGATATACAAATACAGGCCATTACAGAAGTGGAATGCATGACTAATAATGGCGCTATACATAGCCAGGGCTAAATGTGCTCTGGGCATGAACATGGTGACATATATTATAATGCTCCCTGGAGCTGCTGCCTGGTCCATTTAGGGGTCATTATGTGGGAAGTTGACCAATACAACTAAATATTTCTCAGAAATAGACAACTGTTTCCCCAAGTACTCTTTCTGGTTCATTCATCTTAATCCTTTTAAAGTTACCCCTAAAGTAACTTAACCCTTTCCAATACTTATCCCTTTCCAATTTTTAAGGCACTTGCCAAAATCTCTTTGGAAAAAAAAAAAAAAAAAAAACCCGACTCAAGGTGTAGATTCAGTCCAAACTCTTCAAGATAGAAAGTTAAATATTAAAAATGAAATATTAAGGTTATAAAGGAAGACTGGTAAGTCTTGCTCTTGTGACCACACAAAATCACAACATTAATCCTGTCAGTAACTTCCTAATGTTCAATAAATGGCCACTGTTGCCAAAATTTTCCTTTTCGATTAATACGGGCAGTCCTAATCTTGTACATGTGAGTGTACATAACAATAATCCTCCTGATTTCCCTGCAACGTAGAAGAACGACCAAAAGTCTAGCAAGCAAAACTGAGCTTTCAAGCTTGTTAATCTGCCTGCCTGTCATTTGTATAACTGTTCACTCGTCCTCTTTATTCATCCAGTCATGGATGTCCTAGATGCGCATTAAACTGAACAAGGAACACAGATTTGATTATTTATAACCTTCAAGTTTATCATATTAGCATTTTATTCTTTTAAGAAATATAGAGCCATACCTCTTATTTAGCTAGGGAATTACCTTGTTGGTGCAGAAATGCTATTTGATCCATTTTAAACTACCTTTAGCATATAGAGCAGATTTAATGAAATGGGAATAAATGCTTTACTGACAAGGTGCAAAGTGTCTAAAGATACAAGTTATTTAGATAAAGGGATTCTAAGCCACTCCCTGCGATGGGCTGGCGACCTGTCCAGGGTGCGTCCCCCGTCCTCGCCCTGTGTGCGCTGGGTTGGACACCAGCACTCCCCCGCGACCCCATTTGGGACAAGCGGCAGAAAATGGATGGATGGATGGATTCTAAGCCACTCATTTAGCGAGCCCAGTAAACTAATAAAGCCTTAAGTTAGATGACTTTGTTCTGCTGGAATGAATGATTTATTGTTCTCTGGAAGTGGTCAGGTACATAAAAAAGGGCCAAAACTTTATCCTTCAGGAAGAAAACAAGGAAGTCTGGTTATTTGTAAGCAAAATACAAAGAAATATTGGGTTACTCAAAACTATTGCAGTTTTTTTAAATGCCTCTGGGGACATTTAAACATTTAAACTTGGATAGTTCATGACTGTGCACTACAGAGGTGCCATTTCTCTTTTGTTAATATATTTTGGGGACTGCTGCCAGCTCTGTGGGTACACGCTGCCCTGTTGACCTTGGTAAACCGCCTTCCTTTGCAGCTCTAACTTCTTGAGAAATGGCAGAACTGGCCTCAAATCAGTCTAAGGAAGCCTACATTATGGCAGTTCTTAGTCACTGTCAAATGGATCATTTTTCAGACAAAACCCAAAGACTCAGGAAGTCGCTCCTCAGATGCGTCAAGCCAAGACGCATCAAGCTCTTTTGCATGGTGCAGTTATTCATACTGACAGCCAAGCTAAGAGCACGGTTGGTTTATTTTTCTGCTATAAATAAACTGCTGTCAATCAAAACCAAAGCTTCTACACTGCTTGCTAAATACAGCAAGGAGATATCCATCTGCCGAGTGTGTTGTGAAATTGACGATGTAATTTGCCCTAGTGACGGCAGGAGAGCCGCTGTGTCTCCTGGACTGTAATCAGGAGTGCTGCGGATTTTGCAAATGGAGCTGGAGGAATTAAAGCTGACGGTTGAATTTAGACTCATCAGCCTTGTCACTACTGGTTATAGTAAACTGCTGACTGCTTTTTATTAGGAGAATCATGTATGTGTTGTATCTCTATGATCTTTGCAAAGATTTGGGAAAAATTAGTAATTTTACACATACAGTTTAGATTCGGCTTCAATCACTTTGTGAACTTGTTGAGTACAACAGGGTTATTTAGTTTATATCAATACAATTCTTAGCCAATAAGTTATTTAGGGTTATTAATTTTATCTACTATAGTATCTGTTAATTTAAGCTGGGAGAGAAGAATTGAAGTGGCCCTGCATGAAGGCTAGTAATGTGCTGCAACTGCTGTCAGAGAAATGCTGCACTTGCAGCTTAGTGTAATCGTTTGCATGCTTTTTGCAGTAGTTGTACATTGTGCAGTACAGAGGGAGCTTTAGCTTTGTTGTGACTACAGAGCAACTCCTGATTTTTACAAAGGTCCACATCAAACAATGGACTTGCAACATCAGAGCATGTTTTTCTCTTCTTTCAGCAGCATGTCAGTCATGTCAGTCCACGCAATTTGGCTGTTTGACATTTGTCTCTTGATAGACATCAGTGTCTGTGTAGCAGCTCATGACAAATGGACAAGAAATGATGAAATGATGCATTGGATTTTGGCACTTTTGACGGATGAGCATGCTTTTGATAGTTGGAGCCAGCCATCAACTAGTTAAATACAAACTGCCATGGGGCAACTGTCTTACCATTGGTCATTTCAAAGATCACAAGACTGTGAGGGCAACATTGATTTGTTAAATGTCAGAGTACCTCTTACAAGCCCAAGATGAGGACTGCCCTGTTTACACAGAAAGAGGAAAATGTTGATAAGAAATAATGGCAATTTAGCAAGCACTGGCAAATTTTGGTAGGGATACATGTGGCTCAGTGGTTTATAAGAACGTCTATTCATGTTTTTTCCACAACATTCAGTACCTCCATCCTTTCCTGTATCTTTCAGCAGGTGCTGGACATGTCAACGGTTGTATAGGAGCTCTTATTTTACAAAATAGATTCGGTGAGGCTTCAAGGAGTATGTACTTAAAAAGTTTTACTTAAGAGAATTAAATCATAGTCATCACCACAGACAGTAAAGAATGATTTATTTGGTTATTTCAATATAACTTAGTTTGAATAAATTCAGTATGCGTTCACACAGACACAACCACACAAACAGGGATGTTTTCTTCTGTTTCTTTTACTATGTGGATGCTTTAGAAGATTATGATTATGAACTAAACCAAAAAGCTCAATTGTTAAAGATTTAATAAAATTGAAAAAACATGCCAACCCTAGTCCTAGAATCTGCCTTACCTGTACATTGTTTTCCCTGCTTCCAACATGCCTCATATAAGCTAGAAGGTTGATTAACAAACAAGTGTTACAACCAAAATGTGAAGGATAGGGGAACTCCAGGACCTGCGATGGAAAGCCATGATCTAGAAGCTGCTGTTTATCTGGGTTGTGCATGAGCTATTCATTCTCTAGAGCTTTGGGAAAATTTTCCCCAGATTGATTTGTGCTGAACTGTAACAATGTGAGCGCATAAATAAACTTTGTTAAAGTGTCCTAGATCTGCCTCATTCCTTACCCTGGCCTGGAGCGCCATCCCGACAGGACACCTCAAATTTCCCCACCTCCTACTGCTTCATGGTGAAATGAGATGCATGAGCAATCGCTCTCAGATCCACAACATCTCACAAGACCACCCATGTGTGCCTGTGTACGAACAAAAGCTACTTTTTGTGCAAATAAGCCAAATGTTACCCTTTTCAGCTCTATGAATGGAACTCTTAAGGTTCTAATGGAGAGAGTCCAGATAGGTGCTGATATTTTATTTTATTTTTTTCGTGACTATTATTGTCATTGCGAGGTCACAGTACAGCACATGGTGAACCACAACGAAATTGAATCTCTGCATTTAACCCATGCAAACACCGTGCCGCACCAGGCAGCTATGAAAGCGCCCGGAGAGCAGTGATGGGGACGGTACCTTGCTCAAGGGTACCTCAGGGCAACCTACCGGTAAGGGGTTTGAACTCATAATCTTCCGATCCTGTGGCCAACTCCCTAACCACTGGGCCCCAAAATAATTTTGACAAAACAAACAAAAAAAATATTTTGACAAAAAAATCTGCAATAATGGAGCTCAAGGGGAGAAACTAGGAAGTACCATGGTTAATGGTTTTTGTGGTGAGAGGAACATATTCTTGACCTCATGATTCCTAACTGTGTGGTGATCACACTAGCCACATGTTTCCCAGATATGTTTTTTGGAAAGTATCCTTTCTCACATTGTAATAGGTTTAATTTCTGGTTGGAAGGTTTGGTTAGACACACAATCAGTACTTAATAAAGCAGTTAAAATCTTGTTGGGCTATATTATATATGAAAAAATCACATTTAAACTGTAATTTACATTCATATTTGTTTCCTGTTCTGTTCCAACAAGTTTGAGTTTGCTCTTTTTCTGTTTGTAACAGATTTAAATCAAAATATGTCCTGCTTAGGAACACTAACATGGAACTGAATGAATATTTCAAATTGCATTCTCTCCTTCTGCCAAAGAGCTATGAGGTTTAGAATAAGTGTGGTAGTAATCCTCCATGTTATCATTAAAAAATGGCACAGCAGTTGGTGTGTGGGCATTCTGTTTTTTGTGTTTCATGCTTTAATGGCAAGGGATCCAGATAAGGCATGGGATGGCTGACCACTTGAACCCAACCATCTGTGAGCATAATTTCTCAAGGAAAAGCGGCTGAATGCTTCCAATTTCAGCTTTACTTTTGTCAATAGACTTGGTTTTGGATTATCTTAGGAATATTCAGCTCAGCTCTAAAGCATTTCCAGTGTACTGCGTACTCTCTCCCTCTCTCCTCCAGTGACTGCTTTTCCAGTTTGTGCAGTGCTTTGTAATTTTGCAGATTATAAAACAGTGGAGCACATTAGTAAAACTAGTAAAAATAGTGGCCCATCACTTTCAGAGAGTGGTGTTAGTCTAGGCCCCTTCTTTATTTAAGGCTACAATGACATAATGCCACCAGTGGCCTAAAAGGCAAGTTTGTCCCTATTAAGGCTTATTTAACATTTTATCCAAACTACTTTTCATATGCTTTAATCAGTTAATTTCTCATGCCCTTTACCAACTCCGGATTCATTATTATTTACTAAAGGATTCTTACATTTGTCACAACTCTCAGGGTGTTATTACTGGCTGTCATAAATGCAAAAGTCATTAGTTAAGCAAATGAGCATGGTGGGTGGGTAGATTCATTCTTTCATTTATCAGGAATTTTAATTTTGAATTCCAATCTAATCCATCATTTATTATTGCCTATGCTGAGGACAGATGAGGGAAAGTTGTATGGTGCTGGAAGGCATTTCCTGTGTGGCAGGCACAGTTGTTTCCCTGTTGTGTTAAAGGACATCGCAACTTTTTGGATCATGGGGAACAATGTTTTAATATCTCAATTTTAGAAAGAACAGAACAAAATTACACTGGCATTCTCAACCCTTTTTAAAGTGCATTTTATAAAAAAAATAAATAAAATAATATTAAACTACTGACTAATGTCTCATCTACTCAGAGTTTGTACATATTGTCCTTCACTGCAGGTTTGTGGATCACAAACAGTGCCAACCATCTCCATGGCTGCATGGCAGGGGACATTTCTAATAGTGGCATAACTGGCTGGACTTGTAAAGAAACAGCTAAAGGATTTAAGCTCCAAGTCTCAGACCATAAGCTTTCCTCTGTGGAAACCTGGGTATTTGCCTACTGTGGCACTTATGAAACAAACTATTACTGCTTTTCCACTGAAGTTCTGATAAATCACATCACAAAAGGTGACACACTGTTGGCTAATCCAGAAGGTATGCATCATGTGAAAAGACAGCTCATAAGATACATTTTATGTTTTAGCCTGTAATAGTTGCACTTCTAAAAGTATTTCATGAACTTGTTCCCTTTTGTGAAATGTGAGATCTTGGCAAATAAACAAATGCTTAGCAGGATGAAGCAATACTGAATTTGCTTTATATATTTGTGCTCTGGTAGTGGGGGGATGACTGAACCAATGCCCATAGGGTTGTATTTCAGCTGTCACTCCAACAAGGGGTACATCCAGCTCTGCCAGCAGCAGGCAAAACTGAGATAATTTCTTGTTATCTACATATCTGTTTTCGTGGATTGAATGATAATGAGAAGATTTACTAATGCCAGATATTGCTCATCTTAAATATCTGTTTTTTTTAAAAGACTTGTACCCATTTAACATGAATTTGAGTACTCTTCACTGCAGAGAATGACTCATGAAACAACACTCTTGCACTACAAAAAAACCCTTTTATGTTAGTTTCATTTTAAAAACCATATAATGTCATGTTTATCACAAAGATTCAGTCCTTTTATAAGCAAGCTGTCACTTGCTTCTGTCTGTGTTACTTTAAATGGGTAAAACAGCTTCACTCTGACTGCTACTGAGGGAACACTGTGCTCACTGCTGCTGTGTAAATTAATGGTAGTACATGTTAAACCTCCCTGTTATTACTCAGGTGCCAATCATCCATCACTGAATAAACTGTAGCAATAAGAAGCCTGGCCATTCTGAGGTCACGTGAAGCATGTGTAGATACACCACTGTTGATGCTGTTGAAAGTGACCAAATGCACAGGCAGTAAACAAGGGAAAGCTTGGGCAATTTAGTTATGCTCTCTTCTGGGGGCCCATATTCAATGGCCTGAACCAGTGGAGTGCTTGGGGAAGGGCCTCCTGGAACGGCTCAGTCCAAATGGTGTGCAGATGTACCAGTAACGCCCCACACTGGGGCCTGGCTGGATAGAGTGGCCTGTGTACATGCAAGACTCAGCAGGATTCTGGCAAAGGACCAGAGCCTCATGCAGTGGCCATGTGCTCTAAGGTCTGCTGCCTCCCTCACCCTGCTGCCCCTTCCTACGTCAGCACAGTCACAAATAGCAATACAGAGGTCCTCCTTATGCAGGAGAAGAGAACCATTTAAAATTAGTTTATTAACCTTTAGAAAACTTTGGAGGAGTGGTCAATATACTATTTGCAATTTAATTTTGCTCAAACCATTCTCTGATCTTCAAATATGCTTTCCTAATGGCATTTTCATCAAGGCTGACAAAGTCATGCTTTAAGTTAAACCTCCCCTTTGTTCTCAGCCTTTGTCAGATTACAAGTTTCTTTTGGACTTGATTGAAATGACTAATATTCACAGGAGAAGAGACATGCAAGTATGACAACTATGAAGTTGGAGATTGGAAACTATGAAGGAAAGATTACTGAGGAAAGAATGAACAAAAGTGTGAACTGAAGTGTTTAATGCATGCAAGCGTTTGAAGTTAAAGAACTCAGTTTAAGATGATGGATTTTTAAACAGCTTTTCTAAATATTTTCAATTGTAAAAGTAAAAACGGGCTGAAATGCTTTCTGTTGGCGGCTTTTTTATGCAAACATCAGACAACTTTTAACCCCCAATTGTCTTAACTGCCCTGCCGGTATATATATTTGAGAAGTGTGTTAAATATTGCAGCACAAGCAGACTGTCGATGCTGAACCATGCTACCTTTAATGAATCAGAATATGGAATGGTGAACTTGGAGAGAACTGCCACTTCAGTCTTGACCTGAGATGATGCAAGGTTCATCTTCACAGTGTCATTAACTAGGCCTTTACCCTTTTTACACTTGAATGCCTGAGTGAAACAGTGAATGTCACCCATTTACCAAGCATCACTTGCTGCATGCCTACAGGAATGTCTCCAAATCCCCCAGCTGATGGGTTGTGGCCCTGGTGTGGCCCACACTGAGTAACCTGACTGATGTATTCAGACGGAATTGAAATTCCAAGGCTTCATATATTCCCCCTACATTCATTATTTAGTTGTGCTATTAAAGCTCACCTTTGTGAGAGTCTGCTCACAGAATCATGTTTGGACTGTATGTGGTGTTTTCATAACCCACATGATATATTTTTTTCTCTATCTCTGGGAAGCCTTCACTGTGGTATATTTATCAATCGAATCAATCTGATAACTCTTCTTACTACTTGGTTAAATGTAATATTACATTATAGCTCTTTCAGTGAATTACTTTCTTCCTTATTATCTCTTAATAGAAGTTATGTTGTAATGAAGGGTTTTTGATTCACTAGTGATACATATCTTCTAAGCCTCTTGGTCCTCAGTGTGAGAGGCACAGTCTAGCAGGATCCGTGTCTCTTAGAAAGACAGATGAATATCCTAGAATTCAAACCTCAATAAAATCCTAACAGTCCATTTCAAAAGCAACCCCCTCACCTCCTACATGGAGTCCTTTAGGTCAGAAATGGCTATAGAATGGAAATCCAAGTGTGGAAGCATGGTAGAGCGTTCCCTGGACATCTGTCCCTGATGCTTATTTCATTAGGTTGCAGCTCTATGAGAAGACCAGTGCCAGAAAGCCTGCAACTTTATGACCTCTGTTTTTCATTTATTGCCCTAAAGCAAAATCCTTCCATGATGCAATGACTTCAGGAGATTAGCTGGGGGTGGGGAGAGGTTTATCAGGAGGGAGATGAGTGCAGTCTCTACCAGTATGCCTCATGGGCAACAAAGATGAAAAAATTACAGGCTGGTTTATCAGACTCTAAATGAGAATCTCTGATTGGGAACCCTGGAACCATGAAGGGGTATCTTGCCCAGATTAATCTATGCAGGCAAATCCAAAGATAATCTGACTGGCAGCACTCAAAGCAGTATTTAATCTCCTCAGAACCTTTCACTCTACAAATCTGCAATCAAGTAGGTCCAGAGAAAATGGTGGATTCTAAAACACCTATCCAAGAATTTCAGTTTGGATGTTGATCCAGTCTAACAGTGCTTCTGTGTCCTATAAAATGGCAAGCAGGCTATACTTAGTCCTCAACCACCATCAGTTAGTGAGGGAGTAAACATAACTCCCAAGATAAATCATTTCTTTATTGTTGTAGATACAGTGTCATTTCATACATCCTTGAGAGCAGCTGGGTTTCCTCACATTGGTCTTAACATCTTGCAGGGCGGATCTTATATAAACCCTTAATATTTTTCACTTCATAGAACTGAAATGTACTCCTTGATACCAAACCAGCAAATTTGTAAACTGGGCAGATGTAACACAAGTCATTTACAGCAGCTGAGAAATCATTTGCCATGCCCATAGGTTTCAACAATGCACTTAGTTTTGATTATATTGCAATATAATACTTCTTTAAATGGATCCAAAGTAAAGCAGAATTATTTTTGTTTTTTTGTTCTGAGTGGTCTTGTCTTTGCTTGGGCATTTTCAATCTTAGTTAGTTCACAAACTCTTGTCTAACTACATAAACACCCTGAAATAAACATTTAGACAATCAAGTCTCTGGAAGAGGAAGTGCATGAGATTTCTCTGATGGTTTATTTTTTTTAATTTTTTTTTTTTTATGGAAAGTGGTGTGAGGTGATCTGGTATTATTATACCCATGTATTATGTCATTATGTATTACATTTGATTTTCACCTTTTTTTTCATGTCATAACTCATTTTTAAATAATCGTGTTTTGGATTAAAGATTTGATTTTTTAATCATTTAAATAGACTTTGAAAGAATACATGTACAGGCCAGATCCACCCACAGATCTGGGTCTGGGTCCACCCACAGATAACAAAAAACAAAACAAAAAAAAACCACTACATTGCTTTAACAAATTTTTATTACACAAGTATTAAATGCTAAAGAAGTAAAAGGTGACTGGACTGTAATCATTTTGCCACAAAGGCTCAGACTATTAGTTGAAGACGTATCAGGTCTGTTTAGTTCATGGACATTGTGTTAGAAATTTAATTACTCAAGTCAGAATTTCATTTGCTGCCAGAAAACCTTTAGTCTGTGGTGTTAACAATCTGGCCATTTGAATTTGATGCAAAACGTTGTTATTTTGTTACTCCTACTCCCACTTTATGCACACACATTCATTAAATTGTCATTACAATGTACATTGTTGCATAAAATTAATGCCACTAGCTGGTTTTGTAGAATTTCTAAAATTGTTGTAATAATAATTTTGAAAATCAATGCATCACACCTGCATTATTACCAGTACAGTTTCGATCGAATAACCAAAAAAAAGAAAAAAATAAATCTAAATGAGCCAAACTTACCTGAGTCTCATAAAAAGAATGAAGGCAACCAGGAGGGCTCCCAGAGAGATGCAGTGACCCAAGTAGTTTATGATCACTGCAATGTGATAGTGTAGCTTGCTCTTTTTCTGAAAGAAGACACAGATTATCACATTAGGATGACTGCAGGCTTTCAGATCAAAGATTTTTCTACTAAACGGAAAAACATCTCAAAGATTTCCAAGTTGGACGTTTCTCTAATCAATGTATTTTTTAAGGGTTTGACTTATAGCATTTGGGATGACTTTTAAATGAAATCTTCAGACATGTACCACATAATCCCATCCAGTACATTTTGTTAAGATACGTGATGAGACTAGACCACTTTTTGGGAGTTCTGTGGTGGAATTGCTGTAAAGAGAGAAAAAAGCGCTTTCCTTAAAATATTCTGGACTGCCTTGAAACATTAAATAATAAGCAAACCAAATATAAGTATAAGACGGAATTTTAAGATAACTCACTCCACAGTTAAAGTCACCTGGTTACAATAAGTTTCTAAATGATCTTTTTTTAAAAATAAAGTTTTTTTTACAGTGCTGTAAAACACTGACAACCAAGTTGTGGAGTTCACTGAATAAAGGGTTGATTAAAAATGGAAACTTTCATGCTTTGTTTAATTAGCAAGGTGAAACGAAGCATAATGGCTCTAAGGGAGAACTTGCAGTGCCACCAGCTTTCTAACAAACACTAATTGTGCACTTCATCTTAAATAGTCCACACTGAGGAATACTTGGTATAAAGTATAACTTTTTGTTATAAATTTACACATCCCTGTCTAAGATCAACAAAACCATCAATGTTAAGGTTAATAATATAAAAGGTGTTCATAGTGATCGGTTATCCTGTAAAAACCTAAATGTTGTAGTGATTATGCATAGCACAGGCACTAACACAACAACCACACATGGATTACACTGGATAGATCGGTCTCCTCTATAATCCCTCTTCTAATCTGTCAATTTTGAGGATTATTGCTCCAGAGGGCTGATGTTGGATTAGAACTGTATGCCTGGCTAAGTGCCAGTGAAATTCAGGAAAAACACAGCGGTCCACACTGAGCCACATCATGCAAAGTGTCACTTCCATTTCCAAAGGCCTGCCAGGTCAGGATCACTTTACACAGTCCTACAGTATTAACACTAGACTTGAACTTTCAGTTGCTGAATATTTAATTTAGGTGGAAAATGAAGCAGGTGTGGGATGCATCCTGATGACTGCCATCCTGAATCCATTTGATGGTTAAGGCATTTGGGTTGTTTTCAAAACAAACAGCGAAGTCATGTTTCGAAGCTTTCACATGCTTTTGTTCCCCTTTTTTCTTTTTTGTGTCTGAGTGAATTAATTTGATGCCTGTCTGACATGCTTGTGTTCAAGGCCATATGCTGATCACGTAATGGTCAGGCTGGTTGGAAAGCATCTATGTGTCTGTGGAGATATCATGTGGTCTGTGATCACAGGAGCCAGTAACCCCTCCCTGTGCTTCCAGGCTGTGCACTCCTGCTACACAAAGCTGTCACAGACTTCTTGTGGTCCTCGCAATGTAGATCTGCGATGGCCCCCACTGGTTGCTGACCCCAAAATACATCCACACACATGTTGTAAAGGTCTCTAGGTTCAATAAAAGTAGAAAGTTAAATATGATTTATCAGGACTTGCTTTTGTTTTGCATGTTTGTTTCAACCCAAAAGGGCTGACTGTATACACTTATTCTGTGATTCTTACCTTGATATCGGGTACTGTACAGTATTTACTGCTGAGTGGTATACATGCCCGATACTGCTGTAACGTTATGCTAAGTTTATTATGTTGAAGATTACTGTTCTGTGCTGCAGTTGCTTAATTATCTCTGTGACCTTATCTCTGTACTGTTGTGGTACTTTTTCCCCCATTAAGGTAGAAACTATGTAAATTGACCCTCAAATGTGCAAAATGGTCCTTGTACATTTTTGTTCTTTAATTTGTTTAAAGACAGGGTCTTTTAAGGTTTTTTTGTTGAGTCAGCTAGATTTGTCATACTGTTATGCTAATAACATACTCATAGTCTTCAGACAGCTCTAGAAACACATTACAAAACATTAGCTGTGCATTAGAAATACAGATGTGTGTGGGGAAAACTGTGCAATAAATCTCCGTTAATTATGAAGCTCAAGTCCAGGATTAGCCTGTGGATAAATCAGACAAGCCAATTTTGCTGTAGAATGCTGTATGAAATAGAAAACTGCAGCAGCTCTGCCAACTTCAATGACGGAATACAGGTGATCTTTATTGGTAAAAAATCAGCAGGCAGAGAATTCACTCTCTCTGTGCTTCCTGAGACCAACCGCACAGGCATCCAGCAGACTTCAGAGGCCTGAGCCTAAGCCTCTTCCATCTGCCACTGGAAAGGCAGACTGTCAGGGCCTTTGAGCCCATCATCCCACCATTGATTTTGGTGGCAGTGTTGGCACACATACTCATGCACTGTTTCCTCTGCTTTCAACCCCAATAGAAAGCTAAATCCTCATAGACATACTGGAGGCACACCGCCACCCACCCTACTTCTTCTTGCTTTTCTTCACCACTCACTTAATTACACTAGCATCTGCATTTAAGCCATACCTGAGATACTATGCTTTTTCAAGACTGAAGGGAAGGGAAATCACATCAACCTTCTGATCCTTTCGTTTCTGTAACATGAACACACATCCTTTTTGGCCCTGATTAAAAGCTGATGGTAGTAATGGCACTAGAACATCAAATAATTGATAGGATTTGCAGTTCATTTTATATATATATAATAGCATTTTACTGACAGTTTCACAAAACCAGGTCTACTGGGACATTTTTAGTGGGAGATCTATCCTCCAGTCTTTTAGCTTCTTTGCTGTGATCTTTACAAGTCTCTCAGCCTAACAATTTCTGTCAGTATTGGCAAGGGTAACACCTCCTCCAGTGTTGCATTAGCACCATACCACTTGTACACACCTTAGGGAATGACGAAACTACAGCAGCTCTATTGTCATTGCTTTCTCCTCAGTCCTTTCTCGAGAGAGCATCAACGTTTGCCAATCTGTCAAAGAGCTTTCTTGTGTTTGGAGAGTCCATGGAATGCAACACCTACACAACCTGAGATATAATGGAAGTGTAAAAAAGCCATAAAGGTAGATAAGCCTGTGAAGAGGCTTCTTCATTCATAAGGATGTTTGGATGAAAATGAAATGCATTTCACATAATACAGTTGTCTGCTCATACAGAGACAAAACAAACTGGCTTCATATTTTGCTGTGTATGTAAATGCTCTTTCTTTAATGATGGTGATGCACTTTAAAAACAGTTAAATTTGACCAGTAGAGTGAGATTCAGCCATGTACAGTCATGACCAAAAGATCTGAGAATGAGACATTAACTTTTCACAAAGTTTGCTGCCTCAGTTTTTATGACGGAAGTTTGCATTTACTCCAGAATGCCAATTAATGCAATTCATCTGATCACTCTTCATGACAGGACAGTAGTGAGACCAGCTATGTTGTATGGGTTGGAAACGGTGGCACTGACGAAAAGACAGGAGGTGGAGCTGGAGCTGTCCGAGTTAAAGATGCTCAGGTTAGATGTTTCGGAGACAAAGTTAGAGAAGCAAGGTTGGTTGGAAGCAAGGTTGATTGGAAGGAGGATGTTAAAGATGGAGCTGCCAGGAAAGAGGAGAGCAGGAAGACCAAAGAGGAGGTTTATGGATGTGCTTCTCAGCCAAGGGAACGGGCTCACTCACAATTTTGCTGAGCAACACAACCATACTTAAAGAATGGCACCAAAACGCCCTCCAAGAGCAACTTCATCCAACCATCCTAGAACAGTTTGGTGAAGAGCAATGCCTTTTCCAGCAAGATGGAGCACCGTGCCATAAGGCAAAAGTGATAGTGTCTCGGGAACCTAACAACATCAAAATCCCTGGCCACAAAACTCCCCAGACCTTAATCCCATTGAGAACTTGTGGTCAATCCTCAAGAGGCAGGTGGACAAAAAAAACCTTCTGACAAACTCCAAGCATTGATTATGCAAGAATGGGCTCCATCAGTCAGGATTGGGCCCGGAAGTTGATTTACTGCATACCAGGGCAAACTGGAAAGGTCTTAAAGAAGGGCCAACACTGCAAATATTGACTCTTTACATAAACTTAATGTCATTGTCAATAAAAGCCCATGAAACTTATGGAAACTTAATTCTACTTCACTATATCGTGGAAACATCTGACAAAAAGAACACTGAAGCGGCAAACTTTGTGAAAACCAATACTTGCGTCATTCTCAAAACTTTTGGCCACGGCTGTATACGGTGAAAAGGAAATTTAAAGGAGGGAAAAATATCAAAGCCCAACCAGTTGGCCGAGCGTGAATTTAATGTGATAAGCATTCAAGTGAGAACAACGGTCTTTTCACCCCTTTCACACACATTTTTGCTTTACTTGATAAAGCAGAAGTAGTGAAACTAGACACGAAGGAGCACAAATTTCCATTTGCTCAGTGACCTAAATGGACCCTGGTAATTGTTAATGTGAGTCTCAATCACCTGAACCACTGAAAAAAACAGCACTTTGGAATAACATTCAGTTTAATTTCAGATAAGCCAATGTCCTGACTGTCTCTTTGTGCACGTGCAATAGTTTAAGACTTCAGGGTGGGCATTCATCTGGGTACTTTAAAAGTGCTTGAGAGCTTCACAAGGATGTTAAAGCCTCCTTTTCATCGTGAGCACTACTCATAACATTTTCTTCATATTCTCAAGTGCAGATTGACCTTTTGTGTTCTGAGGGCAGAATGTTTTCTTACTCAGCTGGAGGCAATGATGTACCTCCAGTGGAGATCATTTTGGAATCCAACATCTTATCGTGGGTCACAATATTAAATAGTTTTCACACTTTTGACATTATTCACAGTTCATCACAAAGTGAAAAAACAAGGCTACCTAAGCGAGAAAGGAATTCTGATAAATGATATTTTGTGTAATTACAATTCACTACATTCACCTTTTTTGCTCAAATTTGAGCCTGAAGTGCTTTTGTCATGGCAAACATTTCTGTTAAAATGATAAAGTTACATTTCAACAGAATTTTTTGAGGATTTTGGAGCTCACTTAACTGTTAGAGCATGTGTACACCATGTATCCTGACCAGTTCTGTAATTATAATATACTTGCACCAAAGGTGCATTAAACTGATAGGTCTGATAAATCTGTTCACGATTCTAGTCCCATACTGTAGCAGTGTAAACACACCTATTCCTTAAATACACGTCAAATAAATGAATAAATCAATCAATAAATAAATCAATCAAAATCCCTCCCACTACAATGATGACTGAGACTTTCTTTTAATCTTATTTCTGTAGTGCTCTTTAACCAAACAAGAGGTTTATTTGAAATAAGTGAAAGTGACTATTCTTGTCATTGTGAAACACAGCACAGCCCACAATGTGACACAACGAAATTACATCTCTGCATTTTACCCATACACACAAACACACACCGTGCAGCAGGGGGCAGCTATTTAAAACTCCTGGGCGGCAGTGACAGGGATGGTACCTTGCTCAAGGGTATCTCAGGGGAACCTACTGATCTTTGAACCCATGATCTTCTGATCTGGGGGCCAACCACTAGGCCACTGCTAAGTGGCTCTCACTTAACAATTTTGTGTTGAAACGCACTTTTTAGTGAGAGTAAAAAATGACTAGGCAAGGTGAACAGTAGCCTTTGTTGGGTTCAGGGTTGGGCCATTTTGTGCAAAATTATGATTCCTGTTAAATAGCACAGGAAAATGAGCAGTACTAGGAATAGTGGTGAGTAATATGGAAATTAGCTCATACACAACCATCAAAGTAATCTGACTTTAGTCTGTTGGACTAGACACATTTGACTCAACCTTTTAGTATAAGGATTGTATTCTGATCAGATTGTAGTGACATGCATAGACACATCAACTGACCAGATTTCTTAAGCACGGTTATTTTGTCAATAGTTCTCCGCAGTTACATTTTTAGCATTTAGGGAACCAATTTTGAATTAGTTTTTTATTCAGTTAACTTACTGTAATGGGGAGAAATGGTGCTTGGATGGTGTGTGTGTGTGTGTTTGCTCTATTAGCATTAAGCTGAATGATAAATGGAATATGAATTCAAGTAATAAGTCAAATCTATTTCAATGAAACTAGGAAGTAATAAGCCCTCTGGAGTCAGGATGTGTGTTTGGTTTTATTGGTACCTTTTCCTTTCCATTAGAAGCAATGAAGTCTACCTCCCATGCCTTTCCCTGGGCTGGATCCATGAGAGTGGCCTATCCTACTGGGTTCTTTGCCACATTTGCCTAAACCCTGAGCACCGCGGTGCAACCACATGTTCCCTTATGTGAGCAAACTTATTAATTATTAAATCTACAGTCCTGCAGGAAACAGATGGCAGAGAAAGCTGGTAGGTAGCATCCTGTCTGTCGTGTGTGTGTGTGTGTGTGTGTGTGTGTGTGTGTGTGTATTTACTAGAGGTGCATTGGGCGCTTTGAACAACCTTGGGGGAAAAAGACCTTGCATGTCCCTCGGTGCCAGTTGATCTGGCCAGTGGCCATTGTTTGCAAAAACTTGCAGGCTCTACAAGTCCAACTGCTCTGCTTTTAAAGACCACCTAAACAGAGTTTTGTCAATTAGCTCTAATAAGTCTTGACAAAATGGACAAAAATATTAATTCCTAAACTGACATAAGTTAGTTTGTTTTAAATTAGGGAAGCCAATACAGTTATTCCAAATAATATAAGTAAAATAAATTTATTAAATGACAATTCCAATTTCTCATTATAGCGTTTGCATACAATAAGCTGCCATAATGCAAAAAATACGTTATGAACCAAAGGCCCAAATTTCCTGGTTTTTGCTGTGGCTGAACAGCAAAGCTGTAACATGAGTCTTTTCCCACATTTAAGAGCCCATCATGGACCTTTGCGTGGATTCACATAAACATGAATTTTTAGCTTCTCGTGGTACCTGCAGACATTTTGGTTCATTATATACTGGACGCCTGTGCAGACTGTAAATGCATATAACACATGCATATGAGCAGTAAAAACAGATTCAGTCATAGTCTTGTGGAATTGATGACACTTTCATCTTGACTAACTGAGCCACAGCCATTGAATCAGACCTTTTGGAGGAAAGGGAGACTACTGTTGCTCATTATTCAAGTAATTACATATAGCAGAGTCTGCTTCAGTAGCTTGCATACGATGCTTGCAACCTATCAGCTCTGCAGTGAAAGTACCAAATTCGAAAACTGTTTTAAAACTCATGGTGGACTAGTGTTTAGTGACTAGGCCCCAGCATTGGAAGGTCATGGGTTTGAATCCTAAACTAGTAGGTTGCCCTGAGAAACCCTTGAGCAAGGAACCTTCCCCTTCACTGCTCCCTGGGTGCTTTAAATAGCTGCCCCATGCTACACAATGTGTATGGGGGGAAAAGCAGAGGTTGTATTTTGTTGTGGTTCAATGCTTGCTGTGCTGTATTTCACAATGACAATAACTTTCACTTCACTTTATAACAGCTGAGTTGTCAAGACTGCTAGCAAAAGCAATATGTGTACAAAATATTCCCTCATGATTCCTCACATTTCACTTGTCTGTGTCATGTTTCTTCTTTTCTCATAAAATGGGACATCTAAAAGACAAGAATGTAAGTGGATAGTGATGTCATGTTTAATTGTTCTCGTTTCTTGTGGGAATCTCTGCTTTTCCAGCTGTAAAGAATGTTGAAAATCTTTTGTCTCTGAGTTTTAGCCTGCAGATTGAACATAAAAATCCAGTTTTGGAGAGCCTTAACCCTGTCCTGTTCATTATCTTCTCTGCTGAGACTTTTTCTCAGAAAAGACCCAACAATTAACTGATGTACTGAAGTTGGTTGGCACGGTGCAAACAGGAGAAAATGGCAAACTCTGCTTTTACTTTGGTCCTCCGGGACTGGAGTAGTTCATTACTAGTTAACTAGTTAACTCTAGCTATATTCATTTCAACCTTTTCAATCAGTTCGAATGAAACCATGACAGAAATTACATGGTGAACTCAGCCCATGGGATTAAACCATCGGTAAAGCAGGATGTTGTAGGGAACTGTCCAAGAAGAACCATAAAGCAGAGTTACTCCAAGTTACTAGAAACATTAAGCTGAAATTGGACTATACTTGACTAAACTTGGTTTTGCTTAAATTGATGGGTTGAATAATTTTCTTTACTAGAACTTGACAAAGGTAAAGTTGTTATGGCTAAATTGCTCCTTCAGTAATACCATCAGGTTGTCTATAAAAAGACAATATAAAATGTAATTTTCACATATTATGCACTTTGTGGGTGCAGGAGCCAGTGTTTTAAATCATTTCTGTTGCCCTATATAAAAGTAAGCAGTAATTTTTGAGCCAATTTTTGGCAAAAGTGATTGTTAGTGTGCATTTTCTCATAGTTATGTTGATAACTCTTCAACCCCAAGCCAAGAGTTGCTTTTTGATTTTACTGAAGTTTGAAAACTCGAGCACAGAGAGTGACAGTACAACTGAAAACTTTAAAGTAAGACTTTACCTCTCTGTTATTTTTCTAAGCAAAAACTAAATAATAATGTTTCCTTCCTTTGAAAATAATTGGAAACGGCATGTTTTTCTGAGCTGTCAATGACGTGATCATCATGTCTTTGGATAAATATCATTAGTGGCACACATTTTAAAAAGCCATTTGAAAGGATAGAACAGGAAGAGTTGAAAATGATGGTGTAAAGTAAAAAAATACAAGCAAATGCATGAGTGAACATGGGGTGGGGGGTGCAAAGAGAAATAGGATGCTCATTCACAATTTTGCAGACTGTGGAGTTGAACTTCAAACACAAACTTTGCAGTAACTAAGTAAAGAATGCAGGTAAACTCAGCCTGTATCTTGCTTTGTCATAAATGTGTCATCACATGATAGGTGTTAATACTGAATTTTTATTTACGTCTTCAATTCTAAAATTCTGACATTTAAAACCTGTTCCATAACCTGGACCTAACCTGACCCCAAAGTAGATCAATGGTACGAGCATTTTAAATATGTTTAACTTTAAATATCGCACTCAGTGTCATATATTGTCATTCCTCAACTCATCAATACTAGTCAAGTTGCAAAACTTACATCTAGGAATCTAACAGTGAAGGCACTGAGAGTGTTCAAGTTTAATATTTAATGCTTAATATCACTTCTTACAAAAGTCAATTCTTAAATCACTCTGCATCAAATGGGGTGCTATTCTTTGAATTTCATAGTAAGGAAATTTCTATACCACTTCAGCCTTACAGCTGGTGACTACATAGCAAAGAAAGCATTTCTTGTCATGTGGCAGCACAAGGGAAACAGGGTCTGTGGCCTGCAGTGGTATTAAGGCAATATTATGTAACCCACTGTTATACTTCTATGGGCTACATCATCTGTGAAAACTGCAGGCATATTTAGGAACAGCCTTAAAATCACTGCTTCGAGAGAGTACAGTCTCTTCCACTGCCACTCTAAACCTCTTTTGAAATGGTAGCACCCTGTTGTGTGTGTTATGAATCATAGCCCGATTTTCTTGACCCACAAAGTGGTAAAACTATCAACCGTTCTAAAAATGAAGGCAAAACGCTTTCAACTTTTTTCTGGCAATAGTCACAAGATTGTGTCCTGTATGTAGAGTCATATTGCAAGTCAGACAGGTGCAGCTGTATTACTATCATACTTTGCATTATTGAAGCACAGGCAAATGGACTTGCTTCCTGCAGCCTCATTCTTCTGACGGTGAATGGTTTCTCAATTTGAGAGGTTCTTTGCAAACAGCATCCCACCCTGCCTGGTTAAACACTCTTTGAAAGCAGATCAAGAGCCTATACATTATATAGCTGCACTTCCTGCTACTTCTGTTACAAAAGACTGTTCTTAAATCCTGCAGATGTACAGCCAAGTCGTATCCGTGGCTTGACTGTTTGCTATTTAAAGGTTTGGTAACAGAATGAAAGTTGCACAGATAACATGTTGGCTTCTTACATTAAGATTCTTAAAGTAAACTGATTTGAACTATGCATGTGTCATCGTCTCAAACCGGAATCAAGGCGCAAACGCGTAACTCCCTCAAAGGTACGTTTTAATCAGAAACAAAGAGTACTACCAGGTACAGACATGCAGCAAAGGTAGTGAATGGACAAGGCTGGGTCGGGCTGGCAGGCTAAAAGTACTCGGCTACCCAGGCGCAGGTGATCAGCGGTGACTAGTGAGGGTGAGTGTGAAACTCGGTTCAGTATTCCCGGGGATTGGGCCCTCATCCCTGGCATGGGTACTCCGGTGGGCGTGACAACATGATTGCATTAAAGCAATGTTAGTCCAATAAGTCCACATCCAAAGTTCATAAACTTTTAATATATATAATATACAACATAGTGTCACATGATGTGGTTTACAGAGAGGCTCTGTAATGCATTCATACATTTTTCATTGGTCATTGAGGTGGTAGAATAAATGGAAATAGCCTGTTAATGATCTTAAAGGTTAGAACAGAAATAGCCGCTGTGTTAATGTGAAGTGCATTCATTATATAAACCATGTTTATGCTTAAACCTACAGTCATCTGCATCATACTCAAACACTTTGCCAAGTGACCTAAAGCACCACTTCACTTGGGTCAGAGTGTTCTTGCTGCATTCTATAAGAGGGAGTCTTCTACTCTTCTACCACAGGCAACTGTTGGAAACATTTAAGTCAAGCATATATATATGTGTGTGTGTGTGTGTGTGTGTGTGTGTGTGTGTGTGTGTATATACACACACACACACACACACACACATTGAGTTGTATAAGAAATTACATTTACATTCTGTTTGTTCTGATGTCAGAGAACTACTCTTTCACGATAAAATATTTTGAATAGTTCTCTGGTACATATAAATACCCAGGTGATACTGACTGAAGTCTCTGCTGTTAAAAAAAAAAAAAGTGTCACCATAGTCCACTGGAGGTCTGGGTCCTGCTGGATTTAGAAAGTTTAGAAAATGTCCCTGCTTTATTCATAGAGCTATGAGTATTAATCAAATGTAATATTTTTTTTTCCAAATAATGGAGACCTTAGCTTTAACCATGGCCTTTTGATTCAGTTCACATTCAGAGGATCTGTCTACTCTTTTTTTTTTTCCTTTTATTCCAATAAATTATTTATAGTGATTCACCAAAATGACCCATGAAATATGGAGAGAGCAACACGTTTTGGTTTGGTTTCAGTTCCAATCTAGCAATTAATAAAATCTCCTTTGCAGTTAATTGGAAACATGCTCAAACAGCTTGAGCAGCAGCAGATAAACAGCAAAAAAAATCATAAGGAACTATGTTACAGTTTCTTGAAAAATCTTGAAAAAAAATGTGCAGCGTACATAAAAAACGAAGCAGAAAGGAAAGTCCCATCTAGTGTGAGAACTCCATCCACAGAAACAGTTAGAAACAGTATGGCAATAATTCACAAACTGGGATGAAGTGCAAATAACGGTACCGTCTCTTTTGCTTCTCTCATTTTTATCCTTTTATTAATTAATGTTCTTATCCTTGTTTTGAACTGCTGGAAGCATATTTTATTAATTTGACATTTTATTTGTTTAGCAAATGTATTCAAATGGAAAATTCAAATGTGAAAATTTCAAAAATGAAAAATGAATCTTTAATTTGAAACTCAAATGTGTCTCTGGTCTTAGTTTTCAGCCAAGAATTTTCATTTTGGAGGATCACCTCCATGTTATGCAAGTAAAAGCCATGAGTTTGGATTCATGGGTGGGATTACAGGGTTGGCGGGTCTATGGATGTGTTTGATCAAGTATTACAAAGATGAGGAAAGTGGTCAGACTTATTTTTAATGAAGTGATGTGAAATAATATTCATCCTCATACCTCTTCATTGAGTATTTCCTGACACTGAGAGTAGTTCCCCTTCTTTGCCCAAGTTCCATTGGCGAGACATTCTCTGTAGACATTATCTGTAAAATTGGAAAAGGGAATTTTTTGTAATTATTTCTGGTCTGACATTAACCATGTGTGACAAAACATTGTACCAACAAAATTTGTCCTTGCCTGTATATCAGTTACAAGTTACTGAAACAACGCTATATTCTTCCTGAAAAGTAATCAGTATGAAATAGAGTAATCCAATTAAGTTATGAGAAGGCGATGCCTTTTTTGTTTATTTTACAGGGAAATTCTAAAATGGTCTGGACAGATTTTTTGGTAGCCATAAAAATGATCATAAATCATTTCATTACAGTCATGTTTCAAACTATTTCATTTGAATTAGTGTCACAGGTGTCTTAAATCTCTATCAGCCTATTTAAAAGAAGAAAACCTCTCACCATGTTTAGTATCATTGTGTGCATCACACTGCACATGGAGCAGAGAAAGCAAATAAGCGAGAAGCTTAAAGAAAATTGAGAAGACCATGTCCAAGCAGCATCGCTTTGATTATAGTTGTAGATATAACTAAGTTCCTTTGGACTGTAGACAAACTTGCAGGTTTCCAAGAGGGAATGCAACCTCGGATCGATCAGGACAGTGCAGATGGTAAGCAAACATCTAAAGATTATCAAACTGAACTTCAAGGTCAAGGTATTTCACTTTCTGATCACATCATCCATCAGCTTTTGAACAACCATGGGCTTGAAGGAAGAAAACCCAGGTGGAATCCACTATTGAATGGAAATCACAAAGCCAAACTGGAATTTGCTAAAATGCATGTTGACAAGCTACAGCGTTTCTGGGAGAAGGGACTTTCATCTGATAAAACAACATAGGAGATTTTTGGCAGGTCCCATAAACTCCATTTTCATAGAAGCAGAACCGAAGCTATCAAAGAAAAGAACTGCATACCTACTGTGATATGTAGGGAGCTTGGTTACATTTTGGAGCTGCTTTGCTTCATTTGGCATGGGGGGGAATGGAAATCTGTGCAGGGCATATTGAAGTCTCAAGACTATCAAGACCATCATCCTGAAAAAACATCATACTGCTCAGCTTCAGTCATGTTTCCTCCAACAGCATAATGACCAAAAACACAAAGCTCCTAAGAATGGCTGATTAAAATCAGGGCTCGTTTAGAGCCATTTTAGGAAAACTTTTTATTTTTTTTTCTTTTAATTCTATTGAACTTCTATAGAACACCCAGAGCAGATTTCTCAGTACTAATAAATGTGTCCTTGTCTGATTAATTTCACAAACTATATTCCATGTCTCAAAGTACCCACGAGCATAGGATCTTGATACACCAGACGCGGTAGGACACTATTGGAAATTGCTGTGTTTACCCTGTGTCTGGCTGTTTTATTGCCATATGTATACTTTCCATCTAGGGGTATATGATCCATTACTGATAATGTTCAGTCCCAACCCAAACCTTTCTCCATCTGGAGAAGTTGGCATTTCGTCACTAAAGCAGATTTATGCTTATGAATTGCTTCACCATGCATTCTTCTGAGGTCACAATCAATATATGACCTCTTGATATTCTGAACTTTCATTGGACAATGCATCAATACTTGACACCAGTATCTAACAAGTTTAAAATAGTGCAGCACAGAGTTGGCGTGTCCATGTAAATACAGTTCAGTGTTCAGATAATGGAAACGCTAATCATCTGCCTACACCTCTCTGAAAGTCTCTCTGATATCTTTCTGTTTGCGTCTTTGATGTGAATGCATGAGTTGCTATGGAGACTTCTGTAACTTTCCCAGTGTGGGTGGGCAAGTGCAATGAAACATTTGTCAGCATGAGGCAGCGGCCCACACCTTCCAGAAACCCATGGAGGCTTGGCGCTCAGAGAGACAGAACAGTGATCCAGTTGAAAGAGTGATAGCCGTTGCCTCCTGTTTATTGTAAGGTTACAATACTTGGCTTAAAGATCGATCAGGGTGGGAGGGTCGCTATCAGCATGGTGGTAGTCAAATCGTTTTCACAGTTGGAGTCATGACTTGGGGAAAAGAATATCAACAGTGTCCTTAAATAGAGGCATAATAAAGCCAGTGTCTCTTGTGTCTGTTTTGTCAGATTTCCGGTAATTTCATTGGCTGGGGAATTTCTAGGAATGAGACCGTGTGAACACTCTTTCTCTCTCTTCTCCCACCATCTTTCTATTTGGCTTTCTTCTTCATCACTTATCTCTTTCCTTCTCTCCAATTTTTCACTGTTCTCACTTCTTGGTCTTTTGCTTCCTCTCTCCTCTGACTTTTCTCTCTCTTTAAATCCCCCCCCTCCCCATTGCAGTCACTGCTTTAAGCCCCCTCATTTTTTCCATGTTTGTTTCATGCATTAATCCATCCCATGGGGCGCAATAACATGATTTAATGTCTCACAGTACAGTCTGTTAAATCATATCTGCTCGTATATTCATGTGGCAGGGACAATTTTGACATTAGAGAAGGGCACTGAGCACCCATAGCTATGGTGAGCCAGGAGACTGTGTTACTAATTGACTCGATCCCTTATCAGCAACGGCCAAAAAAATACAGCAGCCACCCTGAGACTAGATCTGATTTAATAACAGAGCTAATGATACAATGATGGCAATTTTTGTGAAGGATAAGAGTAGTATCACTTACGGCAACATAGTAAACACCCACACATTTACGCTTGCTTGCCATTAGCTGCGCACTCAAACTGTCATCCTACAAAGTGACACAGGCTTACAGCAGGCTGTCACGAGAGGCAAAGAGGTTAGACGACATGGAAAAACAGAGGAAGCATCACTGAGAGAAGCTTTAGGAGTAAACACTAGCTCACATAATGACCTATGGGGGCCCAATGTCATTCCAGCATAAAGAAAGCTGCAGAGGTATGCAGATGCTGAGCTGGCTTTCTTTAGTCGTCATGAAAGCCTGCCGCAATGCTGTCTGACTGCACTCTAAGCAAAAGCAGAGGTAATAAAAGAGGGCAGCAAGGGCAGAGGAAGACAGACATGGCCTGAAGGGTGAAGAGAGGATGGAAGATCGCTAAAAATTCCTTCCCCATTGCAATACAGTTGACCATTTGCTTAGTAGCAAGATGACCAAACCTTCAAAACTAGCCACCTTTTCTGCAACAAAACCGGATGGTATGATCTGGAAACACAGCTCCTTTCAAAAGAAGCAATGGAAAATGGCAGGGTTCAACTTGTTATGGGATTATTATGTGAAAGTGGTCAAATAAATGGCTCTGCAGAGTAAAATGGGGCTTGTTCATTATCTTCTTTGGTGTGTTATAATTAAATGTATTAGCAGTGGACTCATATTTCCTAATAGCTTTCTCACAAAGAATCACTGTGGAAAATCCCTGAAGAAATGTTAGCCTGGCGCAGGGCCATCCTCTCCTACCTTCTTTTCTTTTTTTTTAAACCCTCCTTAACTTCATAACTGCATTGAAAATCTCTGTGTAACCCATCCTTTCTTACAATGGCAGGGATGAGATGAGGGTTGTCTGGGCATGTCCATTTGTAGAGATGCATGGGTTAGGAGATATATATATATATCTCTTTCTGTGTGTTACGTTTGAATATCTCAAAGCAGCTTATGAGGACTAAGAGATACAAGAACCATAGGAACAAGCTAGATCCTGGGGTTTGGCTGAAAGTTGATCTGTGCATATGCAAGACTGCTTAGAAACAGAGAAGCAGTTTTGCTTATTGGAAATATAGCAGATATGCAACAGAAACATTGCTAACCATGAAAATGAAAAACTTTTTGTTCCACATTGTCCCAGACCATTTGTATTTGAACATCCATCATAAACTAAGTAGTGTAGAAAAAGGAGTTATGAACTATCTAGCAGTTGTAACTAGACAGTGGAAGAACTAAAAACAACAATGTGGTGCTGGGAGGAGATATGACGTTTATTGATGAGTCAATACTATAGTGATAAACTAGAAGGTCCCAGGCCAGAGTCGGGTGGAGCTGTCCAGCACGGAGACAGGATGTCAGTCTAGAGGGGCATTTCATGATTCTCTTAGATCACCGGTAGGCATATTAAATAGCAAATGTCTTATAGGCTGGTAAAATGGAATATATTGTTGTAGGCTGGTGTTGCACATATTTCTCCATTTTGCAGTACTGATACCTGTATCAACACCTTGGTTTAATGTCTTATTTGGCATTTAAAAATCAAATGAAATCTGTAACATATAAAAAAAAAAAAAAAAAAAGTTCTCCCTGATTTTGTAACCTGTGGTATGATGTTGTTCAGATACACTGACGTCTGCACTGTCTGAACACATTTTTAATTTTGAATTATATATATATATTTTTTTTAACATTATTTGACTCTTTTTCATGGCTAAAATTTCCAATAAAAACCAATACAATGGGTGCAACATGAGTTAGAATAAAATCTTAAGTTGGGTTGAAAGTTAAGGACTTTATTTATCGATTTAGTTTTTATATTTCTTCAGAAATATTACTAATTTAGAAATACACGGTTTTGACAATGATAACATGCACTTTAACAGATCGCTTTTGATAACATCTTTTATGGTGTTGTATTAAAATCCAATGATCGTCAATGATGACTCCAATGATCAGTTGACATTTTAGAACATGCATACTAGTTGCAACATAAAAGCATTGCACTTCAACACAAACAACAATGATCATTATATAATTTCTGAAAATCAAACACAATGCATGCAGTTGCATTGTTTTATTTATTTATTTATTTTCTGCTTTGCTATTGAGCTGTGGATGACTAGTTATGTGAACATTTGGATACAGTAGAACTCATGGTCAAATGGTTGAATGAATAATTGAAATAAGAAGATAATTAGACATTTCAAAGTTTAAAGAAAAAAACTGCATGAATGACATCTTTGAAGACTAGGACTGAAAGAGAGTGGTTCTCACGGAGTACATTTTCAGAGTGTGTGAAAAATACGAGCACTTGATTAAAGCGAAGCGTTCAATGTCATTCCATTGTACAGCTCTCTTACAGTGAGCAGAACACCCACTACACATTCATCAGCAGCCTTGTCTCCCTCTGCCATTTACACACACCCACGCACACGTTCTCTTCGTGCAGTCCATACACACACACACACACACACACACACTCTCTCAAACATACACATTTACAAAGTTGAAGTGGCCTGGGAGAGGTTCCATGTAGCTTCATAATTTATTTTGAGCCTTGCTGCCTGGAGATATACAATATAATGCATAGGTGGGAGCTGCTACTGTATAATAAATCAGTTTTAGCTTCACACATTGAATAGCTGCAAATGTTTTACATGCACATACACTCCAATGCCATTTAAAGTTTATTTACTCAATGATGGAGGAAAACATGGGGTGGTGTTCTGGACCCACTGTCCTATGTCTGCTTCTTGATTGCTTCCTCTGGTGGGTGTGGGTGTGTGTGTGTTGATAGGTTGGGTGTACACACTTTTGTCTGAGAGGTTTCAGTGTTTCAAAAGGAAACAAGGAACCTGAACACAAGCCAAAATATAGCAAACAACTCTTTTTCCATAACTGTTCAAACTGTCCCATGGTCAGTGTACCAGATTTCTTCACACTGGACCTTTGACCACATCCTTTGTGTCCAATCATGTTTTTCTCTTGTAAACAAGGTCCATGCATTTCTAAGAATGAGTGATAGCCAAAAGCATGGGGAGAGGAAATGTGCTGCTGTCTATTTGATTGAAATGCCAGATGTCAAAGATGGATCACTGAGGCAGAAGACCCTTTTCTACTAAATGTGCTTCTTATTACTGCTTTTCAGTAGAAAAGGAAAACAAGGTGCAGACCTTCTAACACCAAGTCTAAATATGCATTGGTAATTGGTACAATAGGCTGCTTCTGACACGGACATGTCAATGATACTGTTCTATCACAGTCCCAAGGACCATTCAAATTTTCTTGTAACCTTCCCATTTGTGTCCATCTGTCCGTCCCTCTGTCCCCCACCTACCTTACCTCTTGCCCTAACAATGGGCTGGTGGAGCCAGTCTAAGTGCTCATGCTGGAGAAAACACCTGGACAGGTTGTCAATGCATTGCAATGCAGACAAACGTACTTGAGGTCACACTAGTACCCCTGACCTGACATCAGGAGAACATGCAGACTCCACACAGTTTGCATGTTCACAAAGGCCATATTGACTAATAATCAAACTCAAAACCTTCATGCTGTGAGCCGACAGTGCTAACCACGGCACCACCATGCTGCTCTCTAGAATTATTATATACACTTACTACAATGCATAGCTCGTTGTATGCAAAGGTTAATTTGCCCAGTCAAATAAGATGTACAGTAAGTAGTGAATTGCTTATATCATGAATGTATGAATGCTGAGCAAACCCCTTGTGCATTAAAGACTAAAAACTGAGCATACTATTGAATTATTCATATCATTTTATAGTTCTGGAAAATAATTATACAATCTGAAATTTTTTGACTACACACACACACACACACACACACACACACACACACACACACACTGCATTCATTTCTCTAGTTCTTCCACGATAACTGTTAACTACCATGCAAAAGTTTTATAAAAACACATTCTACCCTGGAGGTTACAACAGAGAGAATGGAGGGGAAAAAAAAACCTTAGGGGCAAACAAGCACACAAGCTAAGAATACACAAGCAACGTTCGACAATAGTCATTATCATAATTTGCAGCTGGAACTAAGCTGCTGAATCTGCACAGCTCCCTCAGGCTGAAGCTGGAAGGGGGGGGGCTGAATGTGAATGTTCAGCATGCAACTATGTGTAATGAATTTGGAAAACCTACAACTCCACAGTCCACAGGGAAAAAGGTCTCCTTTTACTCTTGTGGGAATAACTAGTATTGTCTCAGAGGTGTTTCTCTAATTAATGCCCTTTTCCATATTTGTGTGTGTATGTATATATATATATATATATATATATATATATATATATATATATATATACACACACGCACACACACATGCACACATGCCATGCATTCATTTGACGCCTTGCATCTCATCTGGCAAGTCATGGATACAGCCCTGGCTATTTCCGTCCTTATCTACCAATGCCAGCAACCCATACAACTACAAGGCCCTGTGTAAGTGCACATAACCCACACAAAGCAGTAACTACTCTGGCTGTTTGGCTTCGTTTAAAATGAGTTTCAATAGAAAGGTCTATCCTCATTGCTAGGCAACATACCAGACCTTCATGTACTCAGTCATGTCACCAAAGGAATGAAGATTGATCTACTCCATGCATGCTGAAGTTTTTGAAACTGACCTGTGGTGATGAGGCACAGGACTATTTAGATCATTTACATTTACGGCACTTAGCAGACACTCGTATCCAGAGTTACTTCCAATTCCTGATGACAGGGACAGTCCACCTGGAGCAACTTGGTGATCAGGGTTTTGCGCAGGAATGCAGTGGTGGCAGTGTTGGAGGTGGGATTAGAAACTGCAACCACTTGAGTCCATAGGTGAATATCCTACCACTAGACCACCCGAGCATATCGATACGCTGACCTCCTGGAGAGTGTTGTTCACTTGGTTGGCTGTTCTGAAGGGGTTTATCTTCACCATGGAAATGATTCTGCGATCATCCACCACTCTTGTCTTCTGTGAACGTCCAGGTCTTTTTAATTCACCAGCACTTTCTTTCTTTCTCAGAATATACCAAACTGTAGATTTTGCCACTACTAATATTGTAGCAATTTCTCGGAGGGGTTTTTTTCTGTTCTCGCAGCTTAAGGATGGCTTGTTTCACCTGTATGGAGAGCTCCTTTGACTGCAAGTTGTCTGTTCACAGCAAAATCTTCCACATGCATGGACCACACCTCAAATCGTCTCCAGGCCTTTAATCAGCTTAATTGATATTGACATAACGAAGGAATTGCCCACACCTGCCCATGAAGTAGCCTTTAAGTCAATTGTCCAATTACTTTTGGAGCTGGAACTCCTAAACCCTTCATCCAATTTGAATGTCGATACCCTCAAACTACTTTATAATTGGCATTTGAATTAAACTTTGATGAATGCTGTGTTTATATGTAATACATATGTAATAAAGTGAACTGAGGAATGGGGTAAAATGTGTGTATTCTTTGGAAACTGTATTCTACTGAACACGTTTGCGGTATTAATGCTATCTCTTTAAGAGCTGTTTAGGAGCAGCGTTAGCACGAGTAAAGAATTCTCGCAGGATCTCATGAGGCAGTCGGGGAATAAAACCCACAAACATTTCTGTGCTGTGTCCAGAACCATTCTTTAAGATAGGGTTGGTTTGTCACCACAGTGTGACGCCGCCACCACAGCATGCTGATACAATTCTTAAAATTCTAAGGCAGCATGGTGGTGTGCTATTTAGCACTGTTGCCTCACTGCATGAAAGTTCTGGATTCAATTCCCAGCTGGGTGGCCTGTGGAGAGTTTGCTTGCTCTCCCCATGTCTGTGTGGGTTTCCTTCAGTTGGTAGTTTTATACCACAGTACAAATATCTGCACATCAGGTAGTTTAGAGATGCTAAATTGGTCTGTGTTTTGGCCCTGCGACGGGCTGTCAAACCATCCACGGGAGGTCTCTGCTGTTCCCCCTGTGAGAGCGGTGATCACACCTGAACACTCTTGTCAGGATAAGTGGTAAAAATGTATAACTTATTGACTTAAGATAAGAGATGGATTTATATTTTACTAACATTCTGTATCACCAGCTTTGAGTCTGCAGAATATTTGCAGAACTTTAAGGAAGATTTTTTTTCCCCTCTATATTCCATCCATCCATCCATTTTCAGCCGCTTGTCCCAAATGGGGTCGCGGGGGAGTGCTGGAGTCCAACCCAGTGCACACAGGGCGAAGGACGGGGGACGCACCCTGGACAGGTCGCCAGCCCGTCGCAGGGAGGAGCAGACAACAAAATTGATTGGGGAGCAGTGATTGGAAAGGTACCTTGCTCAAGGGTACCTCAGGGCAACCTATTGGGAAGGGGTTCGAACCCCTGATCCTCCGATCATGTGGCCAACGCTGCCCCTCTCTTAAATTCAATGACATCATATTTATAAAGTTTATAATCTGCACTTTTGCATTTCATGGGGCAGAGCTGACCTAGTGGTTAGGGAGATGGCCCCAGGATCAGAAGGTTGTGGGTTCAAATGCCAGACCAGTAGACTGCCCTGAGGCCCCCTTGAGCAAGGTACCTTTCCAATCACTGCTCCCCAATCAATTATGTTGTCTCACTGTATGTTGTGCCGTATTTCACAATGACAGAACATTTTCACTTCTCTCACTTTTCTAACCTGCTCCTTTTGCTCACTTCTATAATTTAGAAACAAGCCAAAGCTGATTAAACAAAATGTAATCCATGAATGCCATTGGGGGAATAACAATCATAATCAGTGCTAATAATGGAAGTGTGGACTCACTGGTGGTATTGTAGCGGACCCCAAGGAAGGTCTCCGGACAGGGCCGTGATACAACTTCACCAGCGCTGCTCCTGGGCCAACACGTCCCGATGCCGTCTATAGATATGTTACAGAACAAACCTAAGAGAGTGAGGGAGAAAGAGTTAATGAGGTATTATGAACATTATTTATAAATGATCATGCCTAAGGGGAGATTTCCCCATGCTTTCACTGTAAGGATGTGTTAAGTCCGAGTTAGTATCCAAGCTGCTGTAAACACTATTCCCCTAAGCACAAAGGCGATTTCCCTTCATTCCGAAGTGGACTAATACATAATGCAAATCATGTAAACATTTTGCTGATGAGAGATTCGCCCTATTAAAAGTAATGACCTCAGGCAGCGAAAAGTGCAAGTGAGCTCAAAGATGCTGTGGATGTAATTTGCCTCTGTCATTTCATTTGTGTTTTCACCAAAGCAGAGGCCTTTTCAATTTTGTAAATGGCCTCCTTTTGAGTCTCTCTTCCTCAAATATCATCAAAAGCAGTGTTCTGTGGATGGAGATTTGAGATTAGTCTTTCTTTAAGCATCTTAATCCTCCCTAGAGACCCCCCCCCCATGAGCTGAAATGTCGCTTTTCTCCTCCGCTGGACAGACTCAGGGTCTGCCATGCTCTGTAGTGTGTGAAATGCCTTTTAGACCAGCACTGCTGCCTGGATCCAAACGTTTTCTACGGAGTCTCAGTGAGGCGAGTTTCATGAGGGTTTTTAATCCAATAAAGTGAGAGTCTTGGGTGGCTTAAAAAAATAAAAAACAAAACAAGCAGAAGAATCCTGCCGGTCAGATGCAAACCTTAGTCTTGTGTTGTGCGCCCATGAGAAGGCAAAATACCTTGTTCACACAGCTTACAGAATGTCTCTCATCTGCTGGTATGTGCACTGGATGTGTTTATAGGGGACACTTCAGTGAAACTCCTGGCAATGCCCTGTACAGTCAAATATGCAGCTTTCAGTTTTTAACTCAAACGGTGCTGTGATGAACTGGTGAGCTGTCCAGGGTTCTTCCTTTATCCTTCAGGCCCTGTAAGGACTGAGACTCCAGCACCCTGTGTCCCAGGTTAGGATCAACGTTTTTATCTGTTTTTAGGTGAGTAACGAAGTGAGGAACCAATATGAAGAAAAAATATTAATTTTAAGGATCTAACTTACAGTAACCAACACCAACAGATGTAAATTAGAATTTTTAAGTAAACAGTGCTTTCGTGTGTGTGTGTGTGTGTGTATTGGTTTCTTTCTTAAATCCCTTTTGCTCACTTCATCAGTGCCTTCTTTTGTTGGAACAAGCTGATCAATACCCTAAAAATTCTAACATTGGGAATCCCCGACTACTTTCAGTTCATCGAGCAGGGAAGTCTATTTCCTTGTTCTTGTCACAAAAAGATCTTTTTATGTGATGCTGAACCTGAAGGGTTAGATTTGGGTGCATTTGACACATTATTGGAAAGGCATCTGATTAAAGGCTGCGTTGCAGTGACGGCAAAAACATGACCATAAGAGCAGGTTATTAGAAACAAGTGATTCTTCTTAAACTGCAGCAGTTTATCTACAAAAATAAATCTGTTCATAAAATCTGCATTTAATCGGTTAGATTCCTGATGAAAAGGGCGAAAATGAAGGAATATGATGAATTAAGCATGTAAAAACTGAAGGATGGATTAATGAATGTGTGCATATAGAACAGTCTACAATCACGATAGCATTGGAAACTTTGGACAATCAGTCCATTAAAATTTGATAAACGGTATGAGACTTGATGGGCCAATCGTGCTCCCAATCCCCATTAATATAACCTTGCATCTTCGCTGTAAGTGGAGCATGTCGCTGCTGAAGAATGACATGAATTCCAGCTACTCTTCCGTTCAAACAGAGGGAAGATAAAAAGCCCAGCTCATTGTATCTGCAGGGATCTCAGACTAATTAGTCACACAGATCAGAGGAAACCTCTCTCATAGCTGAAATCTAAACCAGGCAGAGAAAACACTCTCCCATTCATCCTGAAAATAAAAAATAGAGTTAATTTAGTGAAAGACCTGGAAGTTTGGCCCCTGTTCTTGGTTTTAAATCGGTCAAATGCTTAAAGAAAAGAGTTAAATATAAATCAACTGGGAATCTGAACGGTTTTTTTCCCGAAACACGCAAAAGTACTCCGGTGAATTCTGATTTTTTTCACCAACACTGCAGAGTTATTGCATTGGCTTTATCCTCTGTATTTTTTAAAGGGCCCTCTTTGCTTTTTAGGAATTAAATGGTCAGATGGGAAGCTGTAAAACAGTCCTGCCAATCTAAGTAGAGACTAAACTGGGTGAATTATGAATCCAATGTTATGCTCGTTCATAAAAAAACTATATTGGTGTATTTCTACTAGACCTGCATAATTCATACATTATGATCACAAAACCATCTTATTTACATGCATCTGCTTTCTCACCCTACAGTAATTTAGTTCCACCATTTCATCCTGAGTTGTTTCAGCCCCTACTGCCTTTTTAATGAGCTGCATTACAGGGCAGCCAACCAGAAAATAGATTTTAAATAACAGAAGCAGCATTTTTAAGTCTGAGGTCCAAACAGAAGTTGGGAAATGTAGATGCATGAAATTTTCTTCACTTGGAGCTCTGATATGCCACCTTGTCACTAATTGGTTAGAGGATCATTTGCATATTTTAACCTTCTTTAGAGACCAATGCTGTGATCAGATGATATTTTAAGCAGCCCTTATGTGCACCTAATCATACAACAGCAGTCTAGCTTTGCCTTTCACGCTGAAGGTATAAGGAGTGTTTCAGGCCTAATTGTTATTTAAAATAGGTGCAATAAAGGGCAGCCAGTCAGTCTTAAATGCTCAGTGAAGGTAGGCTCTCTGAGCATTTCCCAACCAATTTATCACATAATATCAATGACTGTTTGATACATATACCCATACAGATGTTGTAAGTGAACTACAAAGGAAATAAATCAAAAGAAAAATGTAGGATTTGGGCCCATAACAAGATTCTGGAAAGCATCTGGTGCTGGCATCGTTACTGTTTTGTGAGTCCATGTTAAAACCAAACACCAGAACAGTATTTGAAGTCTAGTTGAAATACAGAATTTTAGGTGTATGTTTTGTTAGGTGCTACATTTATGGAAATTTGCCATATAATTATCCATGTAGTGTGCCAATAACTCTGTGTAGGAGTTACACCATTAGAGGTGTGATTCAGCATCACAACATTGAAACTCAGCCAGGTTAACGATGCATGGGGAATCATTAAAAAGCTGAAATAATACATTTTCATGTGTTTGGACTGGAAATGAAGACGTGTACTACTAGAGTTAACCAAAGTAGTGTCTTCGACAGCATGGATGCTAAACAAAATAAAGATTCTTCATCACAATATATCTGCATCTTGGTCTACAGGCTAGAAACGACGTCAGTCCACATTGTAAATGACATGAACTTAAGAGAGGGTGCCAACTTGCTTAGTGACAATGAAGGGATCACTTGCACAGTTAGGAGATGAAAAATTAACTCACCTGTGGAATTACTGGAGCTGGATGTTTGGTTCCACAGGATCAAAGTGCGAGCTGGAAAACAGAGCAAATTTTAATATATTATAATCAAGATACCAAAGCAATTCGCTTATTTCTGCTTAGTGCATATAATCCTTTGAGTAGTTTACAGCCAGAAATGAAGCCAAAAGATGAGGTAGTATCGACACTGTTCTGTTCTGTCAGTTAAACATTTAAAAGGGAAATCAAGGCATGGAGGAGAAATTATGATGGTGGTGGGTGATCTTAAAAATGGACTTATTTGTAGACTGATGCATAAAATGACAGCACTACATATTTTTAAACTGAACGCTATAAAGATGTCCGTCAAATAGGAACGTGTGGTTTCAGGTTTTATTTTTAATCTCTATACATTTGGCAGATACAGAGGTCACACAGTTGCCCATTGATCCATGTCCTTGTCACTGAGAAGAACCAATGGCTCAAGACCATTTGATTTGTCAGCAATCTGGGGTCTCTTGCTGAGGCTGCAAAACCATGACGGAAGACCAAGCGTAAGACCTTGAACGGTGTAACCCAGGTTTAAAACATACATGGTTAAAGCTCCAAAGCATTTATCAAGCTAACACATCTGGGGCACATGTCCTCTTTAGAAACATCTGTAGCCCATCATGAAAGAGCTTCTTTCCTCAATCACCTCCTCAGGTACCACCTCCAGACCTTCGTCTGTGTACCAAAGCTCATTCTATTTCAGATTGGATAGAGATCAAAGCTCTCCTTGCAGATGTTATCTACACAAACTCAGGACGCCAGGCACAGCTTATGGCTCTGTCTGCTTTATTATGTTGCTGATAAGCAAGGCATGTCGTCTATGAGGCAGCATGCCCTTGTTTAGGTCACATATGGTCAAGAAGAAAAGAAATGCAGTACCAAAGCAGGTGGACTGAGGCAGACTGGCAGCTTGGTTTGTTGTTTATTTCCCATCTCTGATTGGGTAACTTTCTAAGAAAGTAGGGAACACCCATAACTTACAACAGAGGCTAATTAAATCTATTCCCCCTCCTGAAATGATCCCTGTTTTTTTTTTTTTTTTTTTAAGGCTTCATAACATTTCAATAAGCCTTTTATGACAACTAACATTACCCTACTAAGGCTTTTAGAAAGGTTTAGTTGGAGAAGCATCCATTGTCATTACTTTCTGGGGTAAAAGTGATGATAGATGCCTTTAAGAAGTGAAAGTGACCATTCTTGCCATTGTGAGTGCACGGGACAGCACAGAGAACCACAACGAAATTACACCTCTGCATTTAATCCACACACTCACAGCAGGAGCCAGCTCTTGAAAGTGCCCAGGGAGCAGTGACAGGGATGGTACCTTGCTTATGGGTAGCTCAGGGCAACCTACTGATCTGGGAATCGAACCCATGATCTTCTGATCCTGTGGCCAACTCCCTAACCACTAGGCCACCACTCTCCCAATGAGTGACTTTAAGTGATAAATGGATTGTGACGTAGATTTGTCATTGGTAATTAAAGGCTTATGTAGATGTCATGCAGGCCTGTGATCACTTCCCCATACTCTAAAGAGTTAATGTTATTTTTAACCAGCTTTGGCTACGATACCTGGACAATTTTGCTGAACGAATGAATGAATGGTTCAAATTAGTAAGCTGATGCATTGCAATGGGTTGTTTCTTTTTTCCCCCCATAATTTGCAAATAATACCTTTGTAGTTTATGAAATTGTTATTAAGAAAAAATATATACGGAATAGTTTCCCAGAGCAAACGGTTTTATGCTTGAGAACATGACCCATTTTTAAATCAGTTTTGCCAAGCCACTTTTGCATTTTCTCAGCAATATTCACTGTGTTGATTTGCACTGGCTGGGCTACACTGCCCATCTTTCTGCAGCCCGTTTCAGTTTGCCTCCACATTCTCCGTGTAGTCTGCTGCTCATCCAGATAAAAAACAGGCCGGCCTATTAATCTTTTACCGCACAAAAGAGACGCTCTTAGCCTAACACACTGCATGCTGTTCGACGTGACGCATCAACACTGCTGCCTGTCAGCTAACCCCACACAAGTGGATGCTGCGAGAGGCTCTATACCAATGTCATTCATAATTGATCTGAGCAATCAAATTCACTTGTTCCTTCACAAAAAAAGGGAGACATGTTAGGCATGAGGAACACTGCAAAACATGGCATCTTGGCTTGTCAATACATCTTAAGCATAATTTTGTGATGTCTTTCCTTTGCTTCATTTAAAATAAGTATTGATGCCTAAAAATAGGCTGAACATTCTTGATATTCTAACAACTTCTACTGCGACATAGTTGACATATTGCATGCTTTCATGTGCCAAGATTCCCAATTCCAGTGGCTTTTCTTACTGCGTATTTACTTTAGGAGGATTGCGATCCAGATACTTCGACACCCATAACTGATGATCAGTTTATTTTTTGTAAGGGATACATTTACCTTTTCCCTAATGTGTACTCTGGACTATTTTTCTTATTTTTGAAAACTGAGTCAGTTTACAAGGCTGTGAATTTACCAGCTGCTGCCGTTTTTATTGCAAGTAAGTCCTTCTTGTGACCACATGTTTAGTTTTGGGGCTTTATGGGGAGAAAATGACTTTCAGAGGACCTGTGTGATAAACACGTATGCTTTCTCTGTGCCTTGTGAGAGCTACCGGACATCGGATAGGAACTGTGGTCCACACCACATGGCTGTGGACACGAGGAACTCCTCACTGCTGCATTTATTAAGTGCTTCAGGATCAATTCTCTCTGACCTAGATTTTTTAATTTTTTTGGATGAGCTAACTGAGAACACGTTCACCTTTTTTTTTTTTTTTTTTTTTTTCTTTCTTTCTTTCTTTTTCTTTTTCTTTTTCTAAGAGATTGTTTAATCACCCATGCTTATAGCATTTTAGGGAGGTAAATCTGCCACAACTGAATAATTAAAAAACAGCTTTTATGTTTTATATTTTGTGTGTGTGTGTGTTTTTAGATCTATAAAAATCATGAAAACATAAAAAAAACTATTTGAAAGAATAAATGGCTCTTTGTCTTTGGATAAAGGATTGTTCTGTAATAACAACAACAATAGAAATTGTATATTGAATCAAAAATGATACAATCTGTGTTGCTAGAATATATTTAAACTCCTCTATAAGCTCTGCTGTCTGCAAGAATAATTGTGCCTTATTGTATGGATTTTCCATAAATTCATGGAAGCGCTACATTAGCTTGTCTGATTGGCCAAGCGATGCATTAGTCGCCATTTTTATCACCAAATCAGTGATAAATATATTTCAATTAGAAAAGGGGAATATACAGAAGATCATTACAAAAGGCTAACGGGGATGCCTTGTGCAACATTTCAGTCAACAGGGAAAAAAATAAAAATATATGCAACCTCTACCCCAGAGCCGTGGTGTTTGGGTTGTCAGATTGTGAATCAGTGGCTCGCTCCAGGAACAGATGGTCATAGTGCAGATGACTGAGCACTGATAGAGAGAGGATGAGGGAGTCCACAACACAACTCCATCAGCTGGGGGGGTGGGGGTAATGGTGATGGTAATGTACTTTTAAGGAGAAGAAGGAAAAAGCAAGGTGAAGACTGGTACATTGTAGGCTTTTTTTGTGCGTGTTTAATGGTATCCTTTTTTCCCGGTATCCAAGAACATTTGGCCCTTTTTGGTTACAGTGGGTAATAAACACAAAAGTGAAGAAATAAAATTTACAGGATTTTGTATCTGTTATCAGACAAAAGTAACAGAAGTAGATTCTATCATACGCTCAGATACAAGTTTCCATAGAGTTGCCAGGTTGTAGAAGCTGATGAACACATTCAACAGCCCTTGTATACAGTATTGTGCAAGACCTGGGTATCCCTGGACAAATTACAAGTTAAATTCCAAAATCTTGCAGCTGAATCAATACCTTCAGAATGATGCATCAAAAAGCGCTGATGTATTTCTCAGCTAAAGGGTTTTTTTTTTCTTTTTGGGTGAAGAACTGCACCATATTAACAGTGCAAACAGCATAAATACGCATATGCAGATTTCAGGCAGCTTCAAGTATCTTCTAGACAAATGAGATATCAGAATGATTCTTTTGCATAAGCATATAATCCTTGAGTAGGAGTGCACCCTGACCGGCTTGCTGGTGGTGTTATTTTACAGGTTATGTAAGGGCAAAATTACACAAGGAACTATGCACATGCGATAAACAGCCACAGCACATCAATGCTCCTCTGTTCTGTACAGTACAGTCAGTCTGTCCGTCTGTAAAAAGCCAAACAGTAGTTCCATCTGCAGCATAAACGCTTAATCTATGCTTGACGTTTACCAAAATACCAAAATTACCAATATTTTTTTTTTTTTTTTTTTTTTAACAAGCATTCTTGTTACATTAGACTGTATTTTTTTTTTACTTGTACTTGATGCCAGCAGTACTCGGGCTACTGAGCAAGTTCATTCCCTTTATTAAAAAAAAGTGATTTTTATATCCCTCTGTCCCGGTAGGCTGTGCTCTGCTCTGACTGGACATACCTGCCGTCTCATTTAGGATGACAGGTGTATCTTATTGGAGAAGGGTTTAAAGGTCCCAATGAGTCAGAGCAGTTAGTCATTCTTGGTGTTATTCACACGTGCGGGTGCTTCTATGTTCTTTATGTTAAATAAAGTCAAGTCACAGCTCCATGACTCCGCAATTACTTCCTACGCACACCACCCCAGTGAGACACCCACAGAGATCATACAGGCATAAAATTACACAACAATGGCAGCTAACCTGAATGAGCTTCTCATCACTACCATGAAACTTTGTACTCATAACAGTGGTGACAGTGCTATCAGAGAGCAAATGGATGCTAATCACTTTAGTGATAATTGCAGTGTGGCGGCTTACACGCGCTGTTAATCACAGGTTTCCATACAGCCTGCTGGGTTTGCACAGGCACATGTCTTTGGAGTGAAATGTTATGGTTCCCCTTTCGTTAATGACTGAGTGACACAAACACCGTCACCAACTGACAAAATATCCTTCCAGTGATTCAGTTCAGCAGTACCAAATAGAAATGATTGACGGTGATCTGGTGCTTTGGTTTCTATAATTAATGTTGATGTTAATTATGCACACAAATGAACCTCTTTGTGCTTGGAGAGTGTGCTCAAATTTTTTCAAGAAAACACGAATGAGGTTGTCAGGAAAATGTAAAAATTGAATCACACTCTTAGCCCTGAGCAGTGTACCATCCCCCAGCACTGCTCCCTGGGGGCTGGTGGTGTGGCTGCCTGGTGCTCCACTGGGAAGGTTATGGTGTGTTCACAGTGACACTGTCCATTTCACTTTGAAAGTGTCCTACAAGGTTCTTGGCTTGTACAATTGTAGGAGAGCTTGATAATGGGAATAGAACAGGGGTGGACAACTCCTGTCCTGGAAATCCGGTGTCAGATGAGCTGAACCAAGTATGTTTGAGCAGGGAAGTCACCAAACTGTGCCGGATACTGGCCCTCCAACATTGGAGCTTATGGTTCTAGTAATGAACTAATATTTTACTTGCAATCAGTCCTAGAGGTTAGAGAGAGTATCTGTATGATATAAAATGTTTTGTAACATTTCATGATAGGTTTGTAATCTCTTTGTGCAAATAGAATCCATTTTTATAAGGATGTACACACAGCATAAAGAACCATGTATGAATTCAAATCATTCATTATGATTATCTTATCTTATGCCTTCACAAAAAAAAAAGCCCTCGACCCCTTTCGCTTGAAACAGGAATGGTGGAAGGATAGAAAAAGAGATGAGGAAACGAGTGATAATGTGACCGGTGACACTGATGGACAAAAATTGAAAAAATAATTGTGAAAAGAGAGAGAGAAGGATGTGATGTCGATTTAAATTGGGCTGAAGTGCAAAAGCATGCCATAACTGAGACAAACCAGCCTATGCTGACTGCAGGAGCCTGTGGCACAGAAGCCACACACTTATTCAACCTGAGATACCTCACTTACACCTCTCTATTGTAGAACATTTTTCTTTACAAATTACAAATGCATTTTCGGGTTCCATTTTTGTCAGTTAATAAGCTGAGCAGCTTTTTATTAAATCTTCTGTAGCTGACCTTCGACATTACCTCACACTAGCTAATATATAAAACCAAGTCGGTTAGTGCAACCTCATGCAGCATTCTGCAGGGTGTTACCCAAATCTTTTACCCATCATGTGCCAGAAAGGGTTCTTTGCATAATGCTGAGATTTTGATTAACCAAACAATTTTCAAATGGATGGTTCCTTACACTTTTTTGTAAAGAGCTTGGCATGTATGAGGATGTTGAGCACATGCACATACAGTACTGTGCAACAGTTTTAGGCAGGTGTGAAAAAATGCTGTACACAAAGAATGCTTTCAGAAATATAAATAATGATTGTTTATTTTTTTATCAATTTACAAAATGCAAAGTGAGCGAACAAAAGAAAAATCTAAATCAGATCAATATTTGGTGTTACGACCTTTTGCCTTCAAACCAGCATCAGTTCTTCTGGCCCCACAGAGCCCTGATCTCAACATCATCCAGTGTGTCTGGATTACATGAAGAGACAGAAGGATGTGAGGAAGCCTACATCCACAGAAGATCTGTGGTTAGTTCTCCAAGATGTTTGGAACAACCTACCAGCCGAGTTCTTTCAAAAACTGTGTGCAAGTGTACCTTGAAGAATTGATGCTGTTTTGAAGGCAAAGGGTGGTCACACCAAATATTGATTTGATTTAGATTTCTCTTTCGTTCATTCACTACATTTTGTTTATTGATGAAAATAAATGATTAACACTTCCGTTTCTGAAAGCATTCTTTGTTTACAGCATTTTTTCCACGCCTGCCTAAAACTTTTGCACAGTACTGTACTTCTGTACAAACTGACTTTTATTAGCTTGTAAATAAGTTACAATAAACATGTGCAATGTCATGTGCAAGTTCATTACCTTTTGAAGTTGCTACTAATTTTTAAAAGGCAGAGTAGAAGGAAATCTACTTGTGATTTTCTTAGTATAATAAAAAAGTATAATACAGTAATTTGCATGCTTAAAGCTTAATCTTCCTTCTCCAAGGTGCTGAAAACCCATTGTAATTATTCTGAGACCGGCAGGTGGATATGTACATGGTGCACGGGTTGGCCAGGTTGTTTTATAGGTTCTATAAAGAAAAAGAAAAAAAAGGATGCATCCTTCCATTCCACTGAAGTGACACTGTGACCCACAGGCCATGTGTGTGCAGTCTGATTACTGTGTGCTGCTGTTGTCCATCATTTAACCTTGTTTTCCTTCCAGAACAACTCCGCTAAGAACCTTGATTTCTGGTGGTTTAGTTACAACAGGTGGTTTTCTCTTTTAATTTTGTACTCTATAAACATACTTTTTCCTCTGATTCACTTCAGCTGGTGCTCATTTATCGAGGCTGGCTCAGGGCTCAGGTTACTATGAACGCTGAAAGTGTGATTCAGCAATTTTGTATGGTGACTCTGAAAGACAGCGTCTCAGCTTTCTTTTACCAGATGCTCTGGGTTTTTTTCTCGTCTCCAGACTAATGGGTAAAAAAAAAAAACAACAAAACAAAGAAAAAAAGAAAAGAGAAAGCCTTCCTTTTGCTTTTGAGTTTGTTGATTTGGCTTGGTTTAGTGAACACACCCCTGAAGTATTAAAAATGTATGTGTTAATTAATTAAAATTAATGTTCACTGAGAAATAACAGCAGAAACCACTTTTTACTAAGAAAAATCAAGTGTCCATTGGAAATATGAACCACAACGGTATTACACCTCTGTATTGTACCCATACACACACAGATGTGCAGCAGGGGGCAGCTATCGAAAGCACCCGAGGAGCAGTGACGGGACAGTACCTCCGGGCAACCTACTAGTCTGGGATTCAAACCCACGACCTTCTGATGCTGGGGCCTAGTCCCTAACCACTGGGCCACCACTGCCCCAGTTTGAGTGTGTCTGCCTAAATCTCCACCGTGAGAAAGAAAGGTAGATAATCAAGCAAGGCCTGTTAACACACTTTCACTGATATACTCGTGTTTAAACATATTAAAGAGAAAACTCCCTCTGCACTCTGCAAACCTTCCAAACGCTTCTTGTACCATTTGTACACAATGCACTCAATTACATAATAGCTATAATAGATAGGCCAAACCCATCAAACATTGTCCTCTTTATTCAAAGCCCACTTTTGGTTTTAGAAAGTTCAAGCTGTGCCAGCAGTAAGTGTATTACTGGCTGATCAAGGACGGGCAGGAATACTGGTTTATTGGATCAAATTTTCTGGCCATAGGTGTGCTGTGTATTTTTCTTGTGTGGTGATTGTGCGTGATATAATGACCTATAGTATCATGAATAACATGGACCACTATTGGTTATCATTACAGGCTAATGGTACATGAAGAGGAGAAAAATTCACATACTACTGAAACTAATGCATGAATGTATAATTAATAATGCATGCATCAGACAATTCAAAACAAATGGCTTACGTCCTCCTGGAATCAGACACTTAAGGCCTTCAAAACTTTGCTGAAGTGACATTTATATTTGCGTATGCTTGTAGTAATTAGTACTAATAGTGCTTCTGCTTTGTTGCTGTATTGCAGCTTGCAAGGTGTAATATGTGTTTGTCTCAAGGTGGACAACTGATCATCCCATGGATTGTGGGACACAGAACATTACCCGCCACAGGGAGGATGTAGTAAAAGCATCAGAGCGTATTATTGCTAAGTTCTCCCTTTTGAGCTCATGCTTTCACCCTGTGTCCTTGTTTCCTCTTATTGCAATGTTCTGTTCATTCTGATCCAAAAGTGGTTGCAAAATATTGACTGGTAATATATACTTCATTTTCTTTAACTCATTTATTCCTGCCTTCAGTTTGTTGATGTCTGATGTCCTGCTTTCAGGATGGTATTCTGATCACTATGGAACATGTGTATCATTTGTCTAACGTCATCCGTAATGTTTGCTTGCTTAAAAACATGAGAAAATCATAAAGTTGATCAAAGTTTGGCTTTGTGGGATCAGGTTCTTTATATTGGTTTCTAACTGGTGCTATAGACCTTTAGAAGGAAACGGTGAGATGTTTGCTTATTTGATCTGCCATCAGCTGGGAGCCACCAAGTATTGCCAGTTAGGAGCATTGATCAAAGACGATCCTGTTTAGAGACACTGGTAGAATTTTGGAAACCTAATATGCAAAGAGAAAAAGAAAATGCCTTTGCTCTCTTTATATTTATTGAAAGCTGTTACCAATTGTACACAATGCAAAATTCTACTGAACCTTTAGGCTATGTGGCGGTTCAAGCTAAAGGTTCTTGACTCTCATATTTCATTTCCAAAACCTTTTCTTTAAATTTCTTTTAAAGAAGCCATTTTGAGCTTCTTTTGAAAATTGAAAATAATTTTTCATTGTCATTGCTCCCACCCTTAATATTTTGTAAAGAACCAAAGAGCAAAGACCAAGTGCATTTTAAGTTTTATTAGTTCCTCAGAAAAACAAATGATGCATATCATGCATCAAAAAAATAACTTGCAGCATGGTGATTACATTTGTGCCATAACACACCACAACTTGACAGAATAGCAAACCAAACTAGCTGTTGTTAGTCTTGGATATAAGGACTGTTGTAACAACTGACTGAAATATAAAACATCCGGCCTCTCCTTGGTTGATTCGGTGTGTTTTTGGATGGGCAGACTTTGACAGCTGGCAGGATCTGGTGTCAACATTTCTTCACCATTTTATAAGTGCTGTGTGGTGGTTCTAGTGAAGTGCTTGTGTGTTTCCACAGCTGTGGGGAAGATTACTGTCTGAATTCCTGCAGCCTTGTGTAATTATCTCATCCCTCTGCTCTGCTATCAGACCGAAGTGTAGGTTTGGTGGCATTTTAGACACTTTAATCGTAGAGTATATGAATAACTCTACATTTACTGAAGTGTATTGGACGGTATTGATGCTTGGCCTTGAATTCTGAGGCGTGTAACAGAAGACATCTTTTAAAGAATATATTTGTATGGTTTTGAGTTTATATTGTTATAATTTTCTCATGATAAAAAAAAATTAAAATAATAATAAAAAAACAGTTCAACTGCAAGTAATATACAGTGAAGGTTGTGCTGATGTTTTGTGACAAGCAAAGAGTGAGAGCTTTTAAACGGTGTACTTGTTCAACAGATTAGCCTAATATTGTTGTCAGTGTGCTAATTCAAATCACAGCAAGGGTGATTTTCTCATAATCGTTCTTGACTGATTTAAAAACCTGCCAGAACAAATGTCATTCAGGATGGCAGCCGTTGCTCAGGATGGTTAGTTGTACAACTTCAGTGGAGCCTATGAAGAATGTGTGTATGAGAAATAAAAACCAAGCCTGAAGTCACTGTTTAACCAAATTTACCCAAAGAAAAAAAAACCCAAAAACGCTAGAAACTAGATTTGCATTCTAAAATGTGATGGTGATGTTTGGTGGTTTGAGCATTGCCACCAAATTTCATTTGATTACAAAAACTTCTTACACTACCAAACACTCATATACCCGTATGCAAGAAAGCCCAATTCAAACTAACTTGCAGTCCTGCAAACTATGCTCAGTATTAAAGGCTCAGAGCTATATTAGGTATATTATTATCAATGTTGTTATAGTTGCTTAATTAGTATAATAGAACCTAAAACATTCACAGAAAATTAGATAACATTGGGAATTATTAGTTATTTTTTCTACAGAGCAAGGTACCGTCCTCATCACTGCTCCCCGGGTGCTTTCAATAGCTGCCCACTGCTGCACGGTGTTTGCATGGGTTAAAAGCAGAGGTCCAGTTTCGTTGTGGTTCACGTGTGCTGTGCTGTGACCTCGCAATGACAAGGGTTGTCACTTTCACTTTTTCACTTTCACATCATGCATACACAGTAGATGCATCAGTGTGTGTGTGTAAAAAATCTATATATATATATATATATATATATATATATATATATATATATATCTAACCATTAACTCAAACTGACCCTTTACATTACACAGAGGGCTCTTGTTTAAAAAGGCTCTTCACACTCACACATCATCCATTCACTGAAAGTTAAAAAGGGTCTTAAGGGAAAAAAGTCTTCTTACTGCTGCTGTTTTTGACAGAGTACAAAGGTGTGAGCATGTGTGGCTTTATATCCTTCATACATTCTCCTTTACTTTAGCCAGAAGCCTGTAAAGACATCTGACATTTCCTTTTAAGCTGCAGTTCAGTATGAGCTGCCAGAGACCAGCCTCTCTTAATATACTACCATAACTTACATTTAGTTTATTGTGAGAAAAAAAAAAACTTTTTTAGACAAATTGTTATAAATGAAGTGATTTTAGGCATTTCATTTATCATTATTCTATTTGATCACTCTTTATGCTTTGCTACGTTAACTCTTCCATCCTTCCAGCTGTGACTCATGTGCAGCTAAAATGACTAAAGAGGCTGTTTCTGATTAGACAGAAGATAATCCATTTGTATAAAAGCAAGGTCAAAGAAAATAAGCCAAAAATTAATAAACAAACAAATAAATAAATTCCAAAACTAGAGTTCAAAAATACACTTCTCACAATCATGCAAGAGCAGAGAACCAAAATTGTCACTGAAATTTCCAGTTTTTGTCCATCCTTCTAAAGAGAAGGCAACTCCAGTGTGTGTAGAAGGAAGTTATGGCGATTCAAGAAGCCAAAACAGAAAACTAGAACATGCAAACTGAGCTGTGCAGTGAGGTTTGTAAGACTGAAAACTGGTGTTTACAAGAAGCACTAATCGCTATGTAAAAGTCGCAATTTCATATTTTTTTCTTAATTCATTCAGCCCTGTGTGCTTTCTGCCTTTTCCTGATAAATAGCTTATTAGGCTATTTCTAACAAATCTGTCGGGAACAGAAATGAAAGGGTAATCTCTTACTTTTGAACATCTTCAGTTAAGACCATGCCTTTGCTTTTGTCCAGCAAACAAAAATGTAGCTCTGAGCCACATGATTCTCATGCATTATTCAAAGGTCTTGTTGAAACTGGGACAGGAGGTCATTCTCTGGTTAATATATATGCTCGTGATACTTTTTGATTTTCATTAAACCCATGATTCTTAGGAAAGCATTCATCCATTTTTCCTTCCATCAAATAACTCATCCACTCATCCAATATTGGAGCCTTTTATCCTAACCAGGGCTGTAAGGAGAGCAGAACTTTCCATGGTTGTGCTGATACCAAAATAAAACTGCTCACAAAAAAAAGCACACTGACCTGTGAGGTTGGTGGAGAGCAGGAGTAGAGCATCACATGTCAAATCTGCCATGGCCCCAGAGATTAGTGTAATCCAGATGGAAAACACCTGCATGTAGAAAAGTAGGGCGATGAGAAATATTAGCATAGGAGGAAGTCAGGTGCCATTACAGAACAAAAGTGCAGATTGGTAAAGCTGTAGGCACACAGCAGAGCTTAATGCAAAGGCAAAAAAAGGTTGTTTCATTTATACTTAACACCACCACCTACAAGCGCACTCGTTGACGTGCATTGCACAGATGTATTTATCCTGCAAAATACAGTTCATAAACACACTGGATGTGAGGGCAAGGTATGAACACAGGGGTGATCCCATCTAGCATGGACTGCACAAGTGCATGAGAGCATGTTTAAGTGAAGGTCCATCCACTGCAGAAACCCTTGTTCACATTTGAATGCAAAATGGCACTTTATTTTGCTACATCTAACATATCAATGATTGGGTAATTTATATGACTTGAATACCACTGTAAATATACATCATCACCAAAACCAACATGTTAAAGCATGAAGTGGGGCACGGAGTTCGATTTTAATCCCAAAGAAATTATGCTTCTGACTCCTGTGCATCAAGGTTCAATTATGAATGTTCCCCAAGGGGATTTTGTGATTGACATGCTTTCAGCATCGCTGGAAAAAAAATTGCTATTTGTAATCCACAGAGATGTGAAAAATGGTGCAGTGTATGGAGTAGCCGCAGATGGTTAGACCACAACTTGAGTTTTATGTAATGCACATCTGTCTTACTGATGCCTTGTTTCTGTAGCTGTGAGACCACACAGAAAAAGATGTAATGGCAACTCGCTCTCAAATAATTTGAGGCTCTGAGAAGTGCTCTGCGATTGCTCATGGATGTAGTTTAAAAAGCAAGTGCACTTTGTAGGGTAAAATGATGGCGTTTTGGAAGTATATCTAGAGTCCATACACACTGACCCATTTAGAAGTCGCAGCAATAATACATTCATTATTTCTTTTTTACAGCTCAACTCCAAACAAGGACAACAGTCTGTCAGTACTTTCAAGCTTTCAGTCCATACCACCTTAGCATTTTCTAAGCAGAAATGATTTTCTTATTCAAGTTTGATTCCCTGCAAAAAGTGCTTCATTGGTAACAAGCAAATGAAACGAATATATATTTTTATATGTGTAGATGTATGTATGTATATATGATCCTTATAGAAAGTATAAATTATGATAAAACTGAACTACAGCATACCTGTCTACACTGTTCCTTGTTGGGAATTCCTGTACATTCCTGGAATATTTATTCCTGTACATACATTCCAATCCAATACAAATCATTTTTAAAATGATGACATTAGGACACTACTTAAAGTAGAAAAATATAACTTTTAATATATATATACACTGAGCTTAAAGTGTTTCAAAAGTGCAATAGATGTGTGTTTGAATAAATGTGGGTTTGAAATATCTGAAGTCTGCCTGTGATATTTCTTCATGCAAATATCTGTTTCTGATTCCCATGTCATTCAGTGTCCCTATAACACATCTTCGCAATAACACACATCTTTGTGCTCCTAACAAAACCCGCCTCTCTCTAATGGTCCTATTATTTTTTTAAACGAGGAATCTTGGACCATTTTTATGGCTACATTCTTCAAGAAACGTTCATGCAATGCAAAAGCTAGGGAGCTTTTTAAAATGGTTTAAAGAAATCAAACATCTTATGGTTCTGAAATGGTATTAAAATTTCACATTAGCCCGTTTTCATAAGAGTAAGACTCGCCACTGTTCATACTGTGCTTAAAAGGAAGCTCTGTTTGTGTACTTGCCTTCCTTGCTTAGTGCAGTGCTGCTGTGATTTGGTCTGGCATGTGGATTGTCGTGTGGACTGCTGGAACAGTGGGACATTATTGGCAAAAGAACACAAAAAAATGGGCACACAAAAGCTACATTGCATGCTTTAATCATTAACACTTACAGCTCCCACATGGGCTTGCCTGATACAAGACAATTACCAACCAGGAGCATAATACAGAGTCCTCAGAGCCAACTGTCCTTCGGCACAGTGAATTAGCTCTTACAACCATAACAAACATGAGACAACCAGAGATACTAAACCAGAACAACTACATTGTGATCTTTGTGTGTGAGGGTCAAATAAATCCTGGAATCACATTAATGCGACCGTAGCTTTAATAATATTGGCACGGCACTGGTGCCAAAACTTAGTAATGGAATTTTGCTCTAAGATTCAAAGGATATTCCCCATATGCTAAACAACGTACATGTTTCTCCGGGACGTCGGATTGCCATAATAATCAGTGTTAACAGTAAGTATTTAGAGTAAGATTTGAAAAGTAAACTGTAAGATACATTTTTAAGATCAATGCAGCAATTAAACAGAGCTTTAATTATTAAAGCATCACTAGTGATCAAATAAAAGGCTCTATTCTTTGGTGGTGCAGTATGTTTCCCTTAGACTTTACCTTAAATAAAAGTACACTTTATTATATTTCCAATGGAACTGGACTCTTAATGTAATAAAATGTGTGCAAGTGCTCTTAATGTAATAAAACATACATGTAAAACTTCATTTAACATTTATATTTACGACATTTAGCAGACGCTCTTATCCAGAGTGACTTCCATGTCTTAATTACAGGGACAGCCCCCCTGGAGCAATTCAGGTCTTGCTCAGGGACCCACTGCTGGTAGAACCTGGGACCTCTTGAGCCATTGGTCCATAGGCAAGTACCTTACCACTAGACCACCCCCACCCATTTAAAAGCTTTGATTCTTATTACTTGCTTCACAAGGGCAGCACTGGCATGATGAATTGACCATTCAGTGATTCCATGTCTCCATTCTCCATGCACACCTTCACACAATACAGTGTGGTTGGAAAGGCATACGCATCCAGTCTCCAATGCGTGAGTAACATGTAAGTTCGCTGAGGTCCCAGAAGTTAGTGGTGGTTTTACTGGCAGTAAAAACGCTACCTGGGAACCCAAGTCGAGGAACCTTATTTAAGCCTTATTTAAGAAGTGGGCATAGGGGAACTCGAAAAGCAAAGCCTCTACAGACTTTGACTGAAATTCCAAACACACCAGCCTGTGTAGGTTTTAAGGCACTGGTGTCTCTGACAGGAGATGACAGAACAGCAAAACTACCAGTCATAGACGTTTTTAGTGTGACAATAAAAACAACCACAGTCAACAAACACGGAGCATCTATATCACAGTGACTTATCTTGCTCTGAAAGGCCCATTTCTGCACAGAGGACAATTGTTTGCTACTGGCATTCAAGTAGTTTGGTTCCCATTAGACTCACAAAGGAACATGGATAGCCAGAGCCAATATAAATTCTTTCTGTGTGAGAGGTGAGATTCTGAAAGCTGTGGTAGTTTTAGGAAGCAGTTTTAGGATGTAGCTTTACAGACAGAGCCCGGATTGTACCAAAAAAGGATGCACTGTATATCTAACCCTTTATATTTATGGCATTTAGCAGATGCTCTTATCCAGAGCGACTTCCATGTGCTGATTACAGGGACAGTCCCCCTGGAGACACTCAGGGTTCAGGGTCTTGCTCAGGAACCAATGGTGGTAGTGCCAGAGGTGGGATTTGAACCTGGGACCTCTTGAGCCATTGGTCCATAGGCAAGTATCCTACCACTAGACCACCACCACCCTTTACAACAGAAAAAAGTAGCAATCTACTGAATTTGCAGTCTAATTGTGCCCCTTACATCACTGCAGTTGCTCCTAACCTCCAACCACTCAGCTGGGGGTTTCGACAAAATTTATTTTAGGTTTTTGCATCAACATTTGATGGTCAGTGATCAATGACACAGGATTCTAAATGTACAGTTGGATCAAATAGTGTTCTGTTTGCCAAGTTATTTTTTAAAAAAGGCTTTCCTGGAAATGCCACTGCTCTGGGATGGTTCCTGACCTCCCTCCAGCCCTTCAGCATGAATGAGCATACAGAGATGCGTGCGGACAGTGCCTTTGACCCCCCGCCACCACGTGCATCCAGGCGTGTACTGGAGAAAAGACTGAGAGCAAAGAGAACTCCAAGTGTACCATAGAATACGGCCCCCCGTGGTTCTTACAAGTTAACAATAAAACTCACTGACGTTCAACCTGCCTCAATTCTTGATCAACCACTGGCTGAAGTTTCAACAAAATTCTTAATGAACCTTTTCTGCTCAATTTTGTTTTCCCTGTCTAATAATTCCTTGTCCCGTTTTGCAGCTTATCTCTAATATAAAAGGCAGGCAGTCATTAACATGGTCTGATATTACTACCCTGTATATGCAACTGCCTTGAGAAGCCACAAGGATGTCAATATGTTGTGAAATTGAATCTATTTGACACTTGAACTGACTGACTACTGTACCCGTTCAGTCAAGCATGGACCAGTAGGACTTCAATTTTATTGAAGTGGCAGTTTTTATTTGTGTGTTTGTGCCATTTGTTATGTTTCCATGCCATGCTTCATTCTTGCATGGCTAACTCCATCACTCTCAACAAAAGCTTCTTTCTGTTTGAGCCCCTCTGGTTCCTTTCTCCAAGCATACATATGGTAGAAATTACAGCATGGTAATCCAAATGAGAACCCTTTACATAAGTGATGGTGCTTCAGCAAAGCGCAGTCCTGTGGGTTTTCTTTTGTACACTGCTGCCCAGCTGGAAGTTATCACATATTAAGCATTAAGTGCCTCTTCATTTTACCAACACATGCAGACTCTGAATGTGCACATTGTTAGAATTTGTATCTAAGGCAAGAGTCATTCCTTGTCTTTGCTGGGAATCCATTGTTTCATGGACGGGGTTTAAGGTCAACGATCTAAATTTCTCCTAACCCTAAATGTAGTTTAGCAGCCAAGTGTTTGGTGTTTGAAATGTGCATCTTTGCTTTAGTTGTGGAGATATGAGTCTAATGTATCCAAGCAGTAGGTTCTGGAACTTAAACAGCAGAAATCTTACAGTTCGGCTGCAATTGAGCTTCCATTTCTTGTTTTAGATTGTCATGTAATTAATCAGCCAAGACATGCTTCCTTCTTTGGCTTTATATAAGAGGGATGCCCCAATGTACACCCCAAAGTACATAAAGTCCATAATGGCCCACCCTTCATGGCAGGTGCAGGAGTCACAGTCCGAGAGGGTCCGTCCTTCGAGGTGGGTGCAGAATCCAGAGCAGAGGCCCCACTCTCCAAGGCTGCCACAGATGCAGATGCAGAAGTCCCGTCCTCCGTGGTGGGCTCAGAAGCCATAGTCCCAGAAGCCCTGTCCTCCGTGGTGGGCTCAGAAGCCATAGTCCCAGAAGCCCTGCCCTCCAAGGCGAGCGCAACAACCACAGTCCAGGAGGCCCCGCCTTCCGTAGCGGATGCAGAAACAGGCGCAGAAGCCCCATCCTCTGAGATGGGTACATGGGCCCTAAAGCCCTGCCCTACAAGCTGGGCACAGAAGCTGGCGCAGAAACCCCGTTCTCCGTGGGCGGTCTTAAGAACCGGTGCAGAAGTCCTGCCCTCTGGGGCTGGCGCAGACACAGACTCAGAAGCCCCTCTTTCCATGGTGGGCGTGGATGCAGGCATCAAAGTACCAACTCCCTGGGCTGACGTGGGAGCCGTTTTTGCGGCACAGCCTTCGTGGGCTGATGTGGGAGCCGGAACATAACGCAAGTGAATGACTGACGCTCTGCTCTGACTCATTGGGATTTATAAACCCTGCCCCAGTTGCAGGTGCCACTTACCGTGACATTAATTGAATGGACTTTAATTGTCCCTGAAAGGAATTAATTACTTGTCAAAATATTAACAAGACAAATATTTTAAGATAAAAACAAAACTGGAAATGTTAATTAATCAGCTAAAATTATCCTTTGCCAGATGGTAATTTTGGAGTGAGTATATGATCTTTGGATATTATTTTGCTCGACACCCCACACTTTATAAAAGTCGAGCAAAAAACAGATTCATGAAGAAAATGTGTTGCTGAGCTTGCATAAAATGTTTTTCTTTAAAAAGGGCTAGCTAGGAGACCTACCATGCCAGCTGGCAATGATCATAAACTTGCCTCAAATCATGTCAAGTTGATAAGTAAACACAAATAGATGCGTGTGGTTTCTGATTCATTACGTTTTGGACGCACAACATATTATTGAGTCACATTAACCTCATATGTGGGGTGCAAAATCAAATGAGCAAACTAATTACATCTTGGCTAAACAACAATAATTTGTTGGAAAGGAACATTCCAAACTAATGTAAACTGTCCCTTTAAAGGGAAACAACAAAACATGCTAAACATGTGTGACAGTTAATTCCCTAACCACATTAACACCCCAAACAAGATTCCAACCATGTGACCCGACTCACTTATTATGCCTTCTCACCAGCAGAGCCAAGGGTCCTCCTTCAGTTATTTACAGAGCATCCCTAAACACTGCTGTATGCGAAAGTTGCTTTAAAGCATAATTCTGAATTCACAGCTCGGAAAGAGATTTTCAGCATGTCCTGCCCTGCTGCCTTCTCAGGGGTTTAAGATGTAATAGCTGAAATTAAAGGTGAAAGTGCTTTGGGCAAATACAAAAGGCTCTAGCCATTGCTGCTTTAGATAAGGTACTGGGCTGGTAAACAGCTAGGGCTCAGAAATTATTAAACCGCTGGGCAAATGGAGAAATGTCTTTATGGTGAACTGGTCTACATGTCTCAAGGATCTAGTGGATATTACAAGCAAGACCTTTTCCCATTTTATTGTTCTAGATCTGATTTAAAGGATAAGTATTTTTGTATCCTTTTTTTCTGTTATTTGAGGTTAAATGATTAAGTCGAAGTGCCTCCAAGAGTGTAAAATCATCTAATCTATTTTAAAACTTGACTAAACATGGGGAAAAGTTACTCTTTTAACGGATGACATGCTGTAATTGAAGCATCACGGAGGAATACATCAATGATAAATGACAAGTGGAAGCACACAACTTAATCTGCTCCCCAGGTTTTTCATATCAAATGAAACATTCTGTTATCAATCATAACTTGCACGGTGATGGGAGGTTGTAATTGAGGGCTGCCATGGAAATTTGTGAAGCGGCGAACAGACATTTTCCTTTGTGTTAATGTGCTAACGCAGCTTCTTCACTTCCGAAGGCTCTCGTATGCAGTTCGAATAGAACAGAATAACTAACTTCTCAGTATGACCCAGATAAAAGTGGCCACTCACTCTTAAAGCAGTTCGATTTTATCAGCAAGGTGTCATAGGGTAGAATGTGAGATGGTGTCAACTCTTTGATATGAAAAAGCAGATTCAGTCTTTGTGAAGCATTTTTAAGGAAGTTTAAAAGATGACACCTCCAGGCTCACGGAGGTTGATGTCATTATTGCTCCAAAGCTGTAATTATGTGGTAACAACAGCAAAGACTACTTTGATTTGAATCATTTCTCACTTGAACCAAACCCTGTCAAAGCAGAGACTTTGAGGAAAGGTTATGATTTCAGATTTTCAGAAATGTTAGATTGTAAAACAATCCCATGTTGGCATTTTCTTTTTATCTCATTAAATAAATGAAATAAAAAGAAAATGGGCAGCGGTTGCCTGGGGCAGCGGTGGCCTAGTGGTGAGGGAGTTGGCCCATTAGAAGATTGTGTGTTTGATTCCCTCACAAGTAGGTTGCCCTGAGGTACCCTTGAGCAAGGTACCGTCCCCGTCACTGCTCCCCGGGTGCTTTCAATAGCTGCCCACTGCTGCACGGTGTTTGTGTGCATGGGTTAAATGCAGAGGTCCAATTTTGTTGTAGTTCACGTGTGCTGTGCTGTGACCTCGCAATGATGAGGGTTGTCACTTTCACTTTCAAATGGAACAGATTTGTCTATGGCACACTCACAACAGGTGACGATTCAATTTATTATTAATTGTCCTGGCTATTGAAATCATTGTCTCTAAAGCTGTCAATTTATTGTAACAAAAGCAAAATGTACTTGAATCAGATTCTGTCTGAACTGTCTGAACTGCAAAACACATACATTTTAAGTTTTAATTGAATGGCTATGAAGGCAATAACTTCAGACTGCTAATTCCTTTTTGAATCACTGAAATTTTGACCACTAAATTTGGTCTAAAAAGTTGATTTTCAAGCTAAAAAAAATTAAAGACCATTTTATGGGGGAGATTACAGGAGATCACTTGAAATCTACTAGAAATGCAGAGTACATCAAAACAATAGGAAAGGAGAACATGTCAACACAATCTGTAGCCACTTTTTTTTTTTTAAATGACAATTAGCCTTTTCCTGTCCTTGAGGGTGTAAATATTTATTATTACATACTGTAGCTTATGTACTACAAACAAATTAGTGAGTTTTTTTTTTATTGGTATTTGTCAAATTTTGCTAAAGACTGCAGCACATGTTAGTTTGCTTTTAAGATTGCTGTATTGCTTATAATATAATAATTGCTTATAAAATTTATGAAACTAGTTTTCCAATAAAAACAGCTTGTCCATATCAAACGTCTAGACTGGTTCTCCAGGTAACACAAATGCTCACCTGCTCTTCTAGTGTGGTCTGAGGACCTGCATGCTGCATTTGTGATGAGTCTACCCTGAGAAAAGTCCTTCCTAACCTGCTTATTCTGCTTTGTGCCTGAGGGAAGGCACAAGTATTCACTCCTTTATTGAATAAAGCATAAAAGCAAAACCAGCCTCCAACTCCAGTCCCTGACCCTGAGAAAGAGTTAACACCTTATTCTAAAAGTAGCACGGCTGGTAGATTTGTGTGTGGCTTTGCAGAAGAGCAAAGATTTCCTTTTTTGAAGCAGGTCTTTTCTGAGCAGACAAAACCTGCCAGTCAGACAAAGAAGGATTACCCTATCGTTAAACTGGATGGGTGCGCAACCTGGCCAAATTCCCCCTGCTGCTCAACTGGGATCACCTATAGAATCTGGCAGTAGAAGATGCAACACAGAGGTGCGTTTCTGAACAGTGTAAAAGAGAATCTTTGACATTTGGCAAGAAAGTGGGGCTGGTTTGATAAAACAGCAAACAAAAAAAGCCCATAATAATTAAGTATTATTCAAACACAAGGACTGGAATTGAGGGTATATGCCATAGAGGCAATGGAAGGTGTTTATCATGCAAAAAATTGTCTTTACACAGAGAAAATAATCAATGAAGGTAAGCAATAAAATCAACAGAATAAGTTAAAGTTTGTAAAAGAATAAAATAATACAAGTGCAAGACCTAAACGCAAGTATAACACAGTTATTGCTTCCTCCTATCCATTAATCAGTGGCTCTACTTTTCCCTTTTGTTTCTCAAGCTTTCTCTCTTGTGCGCTTTCTCGCTTCCGCTCTTTCGCTTTTCAGCTGAATCCTTCTGATGGCCTGTAATTTTTTCTTTTTTCTGGAAAATCCTCCAGACAATAGACCTAGTGTTGTGGAGCGATTCGATTATGCTGCTGGTTCTGTGGGTTTTTTTTTTTGACTGAGCCGGTTTTGGAGGGGATCACCAGACCTGATCTCCAGCTTCTCACGACTCAGACTTTTTGAAGGAAGCTTCTTTAGGGGATTCTTTAGTTCAAAACCAACAGTATATCCGAATGTCAGGCTCAGTTTTAGACATGATTAAATATGATGACTGCCTTCCCAAGAGGCAAAGTGGGGAAAAAAGTGATGAATTTTGTTCTAGTGCAACATTCAAGGTTCAAAATAATTCGACAATCAACCCACAACCCACACATCACCGAAAGTGAATGTTTCAAGTGGGGCATTGGTTCATGCAGTAAGCAAGCAAATGACATTCACCCCATAAGAGTGCCACACAAGTCTGAGGAAATAAATGTATGGAGTTGGCATCCATCGATTCATGTAATTGGTATAGAAACATTCTCCTGACTGCAGGCCTTTATGAAAAGGTTTGTACTGAGACATTGGTTGAGTTAGCACTTTCAGGGCTGTCATTGGTCATCGCAGCCAAAACAATGGCACTGTTGGTAGAGGATGCTAATTTGTGAGACATTGAGTTTTGTACTCAAAATGTATTCACCTCAGCTGTCTGCAGTCATTATAGTAAATTCCTTAGCAATGAATGCGATTCACTGTCATGCAATTATGGGCGGGGCTTTATAGTTAAAGGAATGTTATTAATGCATCAAAAGAAAGCAGTGATAATGTGTCAAAGTTCTAGCCCACACCTCTTATTTAACCTTTAACCTTTAGAGGACTATTGGCACACTCAATATAGCGACCAAGTTTAAGGCTTTTTTTTTGTGCATATTTCTTAAGACAGTCAAAACATACTTTGCATGTGAATCTTCACTCGTACTGCTTTACGAAACCGCCCAAGCCTGCACATCAAAGAAGTAGAGAAGGTGTTGGACTGCTGCACTGAGAGATGCTGGTGTGTGGTCAGTTGCTGAGGTTGAGTGGAGAGGCTGATGCAGCCGGCAGCTGTGCAGACTGTAAAATGGGTAATCCTTCTCTAACAATAGGCCCTAACATGCACGAACAGCCAAAACATGTCCAGCTCCTGCTGCCTCTGCTGGCTAAGCCTGCTGCTAGAAAAGCTCTGCTGCAAAAAAAGCTTGATTGGCAGGAGCCAGAGGCTTTTGGGTCTAATGCAATAACACACAAGAATCAGGCCTGTATCCTTTCTGGGCCATACCAACATGGGGCCTTCCAGCAAAGACCTTGGCATACAGGCGGCAAAAAATCCCAGGGATTGGTTCTCCTTTGCTGGCCTGAGCCCTTGACAAGAGGACACATAAAACTGTCATGATCTCTTTGAGGCATCTGACAATTCCAGTCATGTCGGATTTCAAGGTGTTAGTCATAGGCACTACCAGATGAGCTGAAAACAAGTTTTGTTTTGTTGTATCTTAATGTAAATGTTACTAAATTCATTTTTTAAATGCACTTCAGAGCTTTTTACACGCCCATAAAACTTTTACATTTAAATCATAAGCCGTCAATATTTGCTTGCAGACACACTGCATAGATTTCATGGCCAAATTATTGCTTTAGACAGAATTTCTTATTACAGCATGATCACTGGCAATTAATTTATAAGTAACTGCAGTTTTCAGGGGTTAATATAATAAAACCTACTCATCTCAGTAAGCTCAGAATGCAAAGCTGTATAGGCCATGGACAGGCATAAACACCTCTGGGGGGGGGGGGACCATATGATGAGCAGCTGCTTCCACAGACCTATGTTGCCTCCTTTCGTCCTGCAGCTGTGTTCAGGCAGGGTGAATTGCCACAGCTCTCCTCCAGATCAGCATCCATTTATTATGGTTAGGAAAATGGCTCTGCATCAGACAGTAGGGATTTCAGGTTGTAAATTAAGCTCACCTCCTTCTGGTGTTGAGGACAGCTTTGCCACAGTTTAGCTATTTGTGGGGATAAATTACATTTGGAAGACTGATTCAGTTCATTATGCGGATGGAATCGAACCTAACTCTGTTTCGTAATGTGTGATTGCCTTTGGCAGGCCATTGATATGTGCTGTGTGTCATTCAGGATGGAGAGAGTGCTGAAAAATTACACGTGTAGAAACACAACCAGTTCAGAGAGCAATGCTCTACAGCGAACACTTTCTTCTAGCGCACTGTGGTGAATCTACATTCCGAAATGAAATGAAAGCCAGAACAGTAACTGAAAACTATTTAGAAATGTACACCGATTTTCCCTCTCTTTTCCCTTTTTCTCCAAACAAACAGCCAGACAGACCCTGCTACAGTTTAGCTTTCCACTGCTAGAATGGACAGTGAATTAAGCAAGTTTAGCTGTCAGTTAGCGTAACGCATACAATTAAACAGTTTCTGAGTTTGTCTTTCTGTACGTGTACGGTGGTCCTTTTCCTCCTTCTGTCCTTTGTCCATCTGGGTAGATAACAATACATAATACTGTCAGAAACCACATTAACCAGTTTATTTAAGATAATTGCTTGATGAGGCAAGATCAATGAAGCAAACTTTGAACACTAGATGTCACGGGTGACCAATTAGTTTGGATAATTAAAGTAAATTATATTTAAAGCCACGGTTTAGCCAGAAATCTAACTACATCCGTGGCTGAGTTCCTTTCAGTGCTTGTTTTCAAACCTTGTGGGGAGGTTTTCCTGCCAGTGGTTACTTTCACTGTTTGGCAGGGATTATTATTATTGCTCACTAGTAATAAAATCAAGGTGGAACTTGTATGTAAGGTGTTATGAAACAGAAGCTAGTTCTCTGGTTGGGAAAATGAATGTGGAGACTTGTAATGCTCAATCATGCCCCTTTATTAAGCAACATCTGCTGAAAGGTAGCTGGTTTTAGTTTTGGATGTAATGCAGTGCAGTATATTACTTATGCACACGTGTCTTCCAAAATCACTAAGATTAGCACACAGTGTATTCGTTTACAGTTTAGTGTACAACTGGGACATTTATTGCTTCTAGGGTTAGGGTTTGGACATTTCTGCTTCTAATATGCGTGCTGTATATTCATGACGTGTAAATGGCCGGTAAGAGCTGCATTAACTGCCTGATGCAGGGCAGGCACCGGCCCAGTGTTCTCCTCTAACTCCACAGTGCTGTCAGTCCAGTGTAGCATCTGCTGTTGTCTGTCTGACAGGAGTGACTGATGGTGACCTTAGAATGGACCATGCAGCCACACATTCCACACACACCCACTTTCAACCTCCTAATAACATCTGGCAACCTGTTCCCTTGAAGAGAATGGGAAATAGACAGAGAGGATGAAGGGGAGAGAACAAGCAAATGAACAAGAGTGAAAGCCAACCATAAGTTCCTGCCTGCTATTTTTGGGGGCTTCATTCTTCTAAACCAGTTTCAGTTGCGATCAGATTAGCATATTTCTCAGCGTCTTCAAAACTGAACCCTGCACACTCACTGACACATCACTGCTGACATTTGAACAGCCTCGCAGGAAAGAAGACAGCCTGAGTTAAGTGTGTTTGCTTCAAACTACCAAAAGAATGATGCAATATTTTAAAAAAATAACCCAAATCCACCACATTTGCTTCATGCCCTCGATTACTCAGGACAATAATTTCAATTGTACTGAAATGATAGTCTGTAAAAAAACAACACTTATGAACTCAGTTCTCCCTTTTCCAAGTAGTCGTGCTGTGATGAATTCTGTGAATTGATATTTACATTTACAGCATTTATCCAGAGCGACTTCCATGTCCTCATTACAGGGACAGTCCCCCCTGGAGCAATTCAGGGTTAAGGGTCTTGCTCAGGGACCCAGTGGTGGTAGAGCCAGAGGTGGGACCTCTTGAGCCATAGGTCCATAGGCAAGTAGCCTACCTCTGGACCACCACCACCCTTATGAAGTATGAGACTGTTTGAGTTGTTAGTTTCCATCCAAAGTTTCTGCAATGATTTACAGGACAGTAGTGAGACCAGCTGTGTTGTGTGGGTTGGAGACAGTGGCTCTGACAAAAAGACAGGAGGTGGAGCTGGAGGTGTCAGAGTTAAAGATGCTGAGATTTTCGCTGGGTTTGAAGCGGATGGACAGGATTAGAAATTAATTAGAGGGACAGATCAGGTTGGACGTTTTGTAGACAAAGTTAGAGAAGCGAGGTTGTGTTGGTTTGGACATGTCCAGAGGAGATATGAGGAGTATACTGGGAGAAGGATGTTGAAGATGGAGCTGCCAGGATAGAGGAAAAGAAGACCAAAGAAGAGGTTTGGTTTGGTCTGAAGAAGGAAGATGCAGAGGACAGGAAGAAATGGAAACGGATGATCCTCTGTGGCGACCCCTAAACGGGAGCAGCTGCAAGAAGAAGAAGATGCAAAGTTTCTGCAATGATGCATCAGTTATAAAGAACAATTTCTGTTCCGTTTACTTTCTTGGGGGCAGCAGTGGCCTAGTGGTTCGGGCGTTGGCCACATGATCGGGGGTTCGAACCCCTTCCCAATAGGTTGCCCTGAGGTACCCTTGAGCAAGGTGCCGTCCCCGATACGCTCCTCCCTGCGATGGGCTGGCGACCTGTCCAGGGTGTGTCCCCCGTCCTTTGCCCTGTGTGAGCTGGAATGGACTCCAGCACCCCCCCGCGACTCCACTTGGGACAAGCGGCAGAAAATGACTGATTTACTTTCTCACTTAAGACCAGAGGAAAGAATCTGAGAGCAAAACCTTTTGATGGTAAATGTTTTTAATATTACAAATCAAGTGCCAAATTTTTGCTCAAACTTTTACTGACCCCAACAGTCCAACGGCTTCTATTAGAAGTGCGGTGCATCTGGGAAGCTTTCTGAAAATTTCAGCTTTTTTGCAGGTTTGTATGTTTCGGACAAAGTTGAATGCACTTTATGTTTTTCTCATCAGTCTACACACAGTGCTCTACAACCGCAGAGCAAAAACAGGTTTTGTATTAAAAGAAATACAAAATGTAAATAAAGCTAAAATATCCCCTTTAATGATGTATTTAGACCCTGAAATTACTATGAGGTCAAAACGTATTTACCAGCAATGACAGCCTCAAGACTCTTGAGAAAGATCCAAGAAGCGTTCCATGTGACAGGCAGAGATACTGTCCACTGTACTAACGAAGACCACAAGGGTGATTTTCATGAATATGCAGGCAAGTTCAGCTTGGCATTCAATGCATATAAAATGCAGATCGAGCAAGCAATAATTTGTAATCAACCACATATACAAATGTGGTAGTTTGATATTAGCTCACAAAATGAGGGGTTGTTCCTTTAAGACTGTCTAATTATGACTGCCTGTCTGGCCTGGTGACACCCCCTTGCCTCCACTCCAAAAAAAAATCTGCTCGTTTCCAGGAACGACGGTGTTGCTCTAGGAGAGGTCAAATGTAGAAGTGTGGCATCATGTGACGTCGCCCTGCAATGCTCCCCTTTCCTGTGCCCCCCGTTAAACCCATGAGTCATAAACGCTGGTATAAAAAAGGAAAAGCAAAACATTAACCATCTATCATGGCTTGATTTGAGAAACCCTCCAAGACTGGGGGAGGTGTGTGTCCTTTTTCTCCAGGCTGAATATGATGCATCAGGACGCCTACGCGCAGGATAATCCTGCCTGTAGAAGTGCGCTGTTAATGACTGTGTTTACTTTTTTCCAGGGTCTTTGGTGGTGGAGGTGGTGGCTCAGCACTGAGCGTCTACAGGGAATAACACTGGCTGTACCACAGTCTCCCATGATGCAAACATTCACAGTTAGTCATTAGTAGCCTTTACTCTTAAAATCTCAATTTCTCCTCTTTCCTTGTTTCTTCTTCTTTCTTTCCCTCGCCCCATATCCCTCAATCTTTCTGTCCCTTTATCCGTCTGCTCTTTCAATTTTCTCCTCTCTCCCACTTGTCTTTTCTCCCTTATCATTAGTTTTTCTCTCTTCTCTAGCTTTCTTTTTCCTATTCTCTCCCAATCTTTTCTCTCTCTTTCTCTAACCATCATTTACTTATCCTCCATCTCTTTCTCTCTTGTTTGTGTTTCTCTTGTGTATTCTTCAGCTCAGCTCCCTAAGGAGGCCCTAACAGTTCGATTTATTGGCCAACACCAAAGTCACCTTCTTAATACAGTATTAAAGTCATCTGGCAGAGTTAATATGATGCAGAGCAACTCCATTTAGTAGCAATGACAGTAATGAATGTGCTGTACAACCCAAAGCCATGAAAGCATTAATTAAGTTGAGCCCATTACTTTTGATTAGTGGTAAAAATGAGGAGTCACAATGACCAGAAATGTCCCACTGACTCAACATTTTATGCAGCACTGTCAAAAGGCTGCCTGGTCCCATGCCTGTGTTCGGACTGCACTGTGGTTATTTTTTTCTTCCATGTAAGAATGCAGCAGAAATTGTTGAATGAATGTTTGGGGAGGGTCTGTGGGGTATGTTTAAATGCAAATGTGAAGTAATTGCATTTTTTAAATGTGAAAGCAGCTTAGCATATTTCTGCAAACTGATATGGAACTCATGAGGGCCAACACAGTTGTCATGGCATTTCTGTAAATCTAGGATGAGTCAGTTTTTACTGCATGGCAACTCACACAGCGTTGTCATTTATCATTACTATAATATGATAGGACATGCTGGCACAGTTGCATCTATAACACGGTCATTTACATCAATTTGATCAAATGACATGCTGTAGCACTAAATACGGTACATCAAGCATCAGTCAGTTTTTATCAAAGACATGTGGAAAGGCATCTGGAACATTAAAATAAAAAAGCTCAGCATGGAAAACAGTTCCTCATCCACACACTCAACCTATCAGAGGCTGTGCTCAGTTTACTAATGTATTGTGCCTTTGAATAACATGTGATCAACCTCAGTCTAGCCTTTGCACAGTGGTGGCCACTAGCGTTTAGGTAGCTGACTGTGATCGGAAGGTCATGGGTTTGAGTCCCGGACCAGTAGGTTACTTTGAGATACCCTTGAGCACCAGCCCCCTAAATTTTTCCCTGGGCGCTAGATGTGAGGATGCCTACTGCTTCAGGTGAGAGGATGGATGAAATGCAGGAAGCAAGAGTGTTGTGATGTGCTTTCATGATGACAAAACAGTCACTTTCATTATGGAGCTATCCTTTTACAGCAGCACTTAAAATCAATTGTGTAACAGTAATATGTAGTAATAAAAGTAATATTCTTAGAAACATTTTACCATGGTTAAGACTTGGGCATAAAAAGGTACTGACATAATTATGACACATTATTCGCTGGGTATGTAATATGAGGTGTTATGGGGACACCTGAGACACCGGTATGACACACTTACGACATTTATGACATACTTTGGGTATGTCTAATATTATATTTTGGGGGGGGGGCTTCAGTTTGTAAAAAAGTGAAAGTGACAACCCTTGTCATTGTGAGGTCAAAGCACAGCAGACAGTGAACCACAACGAAATTGGACCTCTGCATTTAACGCATGCACACTCAAACACCGTGCAGCAGTGGGCAGCTATTGAAAGCGCCCGGGGAGCAGTGATGGGGACAGCGCCCTGCTCAAGGGTACCTCAGGGCAACCTATCGGGAAGGGGTTCGAACCCCTGATCCTCCGATCATGCAGCTAACGCCCTAACCACTAGGCCACGGATATTAAAGCAACCCATATTAAGCTGTTTGCTCTGGTTGCCAAGCAAAAATGCAGTTATCATTGCACAGTGATGCAGAATTCCTGTTAGATTTAATTTAAATATAAAACATTTTAGGTGGCACTAAATATGGTCTAGCCAGTCCAATTTTAGAAGAATTTAAACAGGACTGAAAGCATTTTTGTTGACGTCAATACTAGCAAATTGATAATCTCACACACAATGTGATTTGTCACTGAAAACATTTTTTCTCCTCCAGGTAATTACAGCTTACTTTTAGACGTTCCTACTCATCACTTTGCCGTCACGGCATTACTGCCGGTCCAGAACTATTTAATCCTTTTTATTTACTTGCAACTAAAGCAATCAACAATGCAAACACCCAGTTTAATGTGTAGCATTATAGCAGCTCATTATGACCATGTATTCCTTTGGGCACCGATGGCACTGCTGGGACTGGAAAGTCCTCATTTGAAGAATCTCTTGCAGTGCAATCATCAAAGCATTTTGGACTAACGACTCTAACACAAAGCTATGGATATGCAGATTGCCCACAATCACCTAATTCAGGGTTAGTAGCAGATCCGTTACAGCAGATCCGATCCAGCTACGCAACTCTTGTTGTGTAGCTGAGTGTTAAAAGGCATTTCAAACTGAAATAAGCCAGCTAAGCGGGTGACATAACAATTCATTATGCTTGACAGTGCTGCTACTAAACTTGCTTTCCTATTAGTGACCACGCATTGACTGGATGATGGCAGCATTGCAGACAGCTGGACATGTCTGCATACTCTCATGCTTTAAGCAGACAAGCGGCTTGAGAAAGCATTTTGTGTGGCTAGTTATACAAGATCCCTGTAATGAAAACATACACACTCTGTGTATTTGTACTTTTTTTTTTTTTTTTTTTGCATAATTATACCATTCAAATGAAGAAAAGCATATTCAGAATAGTTTGATGTGTAATGCTCTGTTCCAGGAATATTTAGTGGTTCACAGTGGTGGTGATAGAAACCAGATGTCTAAAGTGTTTAATGGCTCAAAAAGCTGCTTCACAGTTAATAAACAAAATGGTTATGAAAACCCTGCCTGATGCCTCAGACATTATTTAAAAATGGGTTTGAAACAATATTTCGGTCTGGAGCAAGCACCCCTCTGCCATGAATGAATTTAAGAGGCAAAATAAAGACCCAAGGAATTTTGTGTTGTACACATTGAGCTCTGGTTGCAATCATAACCATTGCAAAGACATCTCTAAAATACACAAAACCTTTTTGAATGTCTTAAATATGCAAAATGTTGAACAAATAATTGTCTAAACCTTTGTTTTTTTAACAATATGATCTCAATATGGTATTTAATCACATAGAGTGCAAGGTGGTGTGGTGGAAAAAGGGTCAGCACAAGGATGTGATTCACTCTGACAAGAGCAGAACTATGAGAGCTAGACGACTGGGCCAGGGCATCTCCAAAAACCAGTTCTTTCAAGTTTCAGGTATGTGCTGGTTAATACATTCCAAAAATAGTCCATAGAAGGACAACCAATGACTTACAAGATTATGGGTCCCCATGGCTCAGTATGAGGTGTGGCTAATCTGCATAGTCAAATCTCACAGAAGATTCTGGTAGTTATTGCTAGCTACAATAAAACCGTTTCAGCTAATGGTACATTATAGCTCGTTGCAAATGGTGTTGAGCAGCCACAGAAGGCTTAGAGTGTCCATGCTGACCCCAAGCTCAATACAACTAAGCATCTGTGTGATGTGCTGGACAAACTGGTTTGATTCATGGAGACTGAGCCTCGCAACTTATAGGGTTTATAATACAATATGTAAGTCAAGTTAAAACCCATATAGAAACACTATACTACACTATATATACTTATAAAGTGTTTTCTTATATATTACGTTTGGAGTATAAAGGACCACCCCTGTTCACACAGCCTCTGATTAAATCTATGTGAGTTATCAGAGGGGCTGGAGCATTTAGATTCATCATCCAGCTCAGCTTCAGCACCAGGCTCCCCAGCCGTGATAAATGATCTCCCAATAGGGACAAATTAAGCTTCGCCAGCATCAAGCAGATTAAAGAATCAAAGCCTGAATTCATTGCAAATCTAGCATGCACTAGTTGCAAAGCACTATTCAGTGGAAGTATCCTGAAGAAGATTTTTATTTATTTTTTTAAATAAAGGTGTAAAAAATAACTGATACCCCATCATAGAAAAACATTTTTTTCAAATGCCTTTCAATATGCTGTTCTAAAGATGCTTTTTATTGAAATGAAGGAGTTTGAAGAATTAGTATATCTTTTTTTTTTATTTAAACAATGTATCAACCAGATTTTTTCTAAACACCATGTTTCATAGAAAAAAACCTTTCTAGATATTTCTGTAGCTTACATTTTGCTATGCTGCAAACCCACTCTTCTTGACCGTCTTTTAAATTCTAAAAAGAAGCAGCATTCATTCAAAGTGCTCCTCTTAATCTTGATCTGACTTAATCTGACTTAATCCAGGTCAGTGTGTTAGCTTGTATATCATAACTGAGCTACCCTACCCCAGGGATATGCCAGAGTTGCTGATGCGCCTAAAGCAAAAGATATATTGGCAGCATGAAAGCAGGACAAAAATAGACTTGCCACACCATATGAAATGCCCACTAGATGTTAATATTACATGAAGACCAGTTTAGGGCAGAGAGGTAAACAGAAACAGACTGAGTGTGTTTGTGTCTGGGAGAGTAGGTGTGAGTCAGGGAGAGGACGAATATACATCCAGCTAAACTTTTCCATTGGCATGTCTGTCATTTTGCTCTTGCTTGCAGGACAGGCAGCGAACACGTCAAACAGACCATGAAAACAAGACATCTTGAAAGCAATAAATCTGTGCAAACTAGTCAGCCATTGTTAAGCCATGCAGCTTTTTCAAATGTATTTTTATGCACTACATTCTGACAAGTTTGGGACAAATTTAACTAGATTTAGTTGAATCTAGATTAGATTTAGAAACTAAATCTAATGGCTGTGTGGCTCTAAGGTGTGACTATTTTTATGTTTTCCATTTATAAGCTTGTCAGTGTGGTGCATGCATTACCACCTAGTTGGGCTTGGTAATTAAAGACTCTGCTTCATATAGCATGTTTGCCTGCATGTGGGAGATGTTCGCCTTAGGGCAACACTCAGACATTTGGAGAAAAAAGAGTCTAATGGACTCAGAAACACTAAATTGCTACAATGACTGTAGTGGACATCATATTTGTTCCCTTTCCTCCCCTCGGCAGCAGCTAGGGGCTGCTTTCCCCACTATGTTCCTTCTCTTTTCATCTTCACAGCCAAGTTTCAGTGACAGGGTTCATATCCTTGAAGTATCAGTATTCACTCCATGCTTTCATGCCTGAGGCATAACTTGGATCTTCTGGACCACTGTACAAGAAATGTACAAACCTCCCTTTGCAAAATGACCTTGAAATAATAAATAAAATGACATGAATCTTGCAGTGTCTTAACCAGGTTGGAGCTCTAATAGTGTTGTTAAATGGTTTGTTAAAAATGATTGTACCTTGCACTACAGGCCAGTTCTGCTCGTTACACAAATGGATAATAACAGGATGTAGGCTTAGCCCCTCCGTTCAGCCTCATCCATTCTATTTGTATTTCACATGCTTCAGGCTGAAATCGATGAGCAAAGAGTATCAACAGGCACTAAACCCTTGCAGTTTTGGAGGAGAGTGGCACAGGGAACCGCTTTAGCCCTTCCCTCCAGAGCTCACTTATCTGCAGGGAACAGGCTGCAGGATTGAGTGCTTGGACACGCTAAGCAAAATCTTGAGCATAAAGGTCTGCTGAAGCAACACTGCTGAGATGAGTCCTCTAGTAGGGCCCTGCTGCTCTTCTATGTTCCTGCCCACCCTCACAGCCCTTCTTTCAACTCTGAGAAAGAGTGACAGAGGATAGATAGGAAACTTTGACCAAAGGCATCTTAATGGCCTGAAAAGGCAGAGAGGTGACCTCATGGGGGAATGAGGGACACAAAAAGGCAATGCTTCTCTCCCTTCTGGAAACTTTCTTGGCCTCCACACCTAAATCCTGGGCAAAGCGCTGACAAGCCAGGGATCATATTTTAACTGGCCTTAAATTATTTCCAAGGGGCTGAAAGTCAGAAGTAATTTCATTATGTGAGAACTTGGCCAGGTCTGGCACATCATTCCTGTGTCTCAGCTTCGAGGGATGTTTTTGGTTTGTGGTAATCATCTTCTCCTCTGGAAGTGACTCTTCTAATGTGCTGGTTGGCCCCTTCAATGAGGTTAACACCTAACAGTGATCGGTACTGGTGTAAACTAGGGATGTGGTTCCTTTTGTTACGAGAAGTTGATACTGACTAACTTTTGAATAGACTGCAGGTTCCTGTCTCTCTTACATTAAACAAATGTAAATGACTTATCCTTTTTTACTCTGAGGCTAACATTAGCATTTACCATAATTGGCTAGTCCACCCCACACACACACTCGGATTTTCTCCATGGCCACTTTTACAAACCAAACCAGGCAAAGTTTTCATTGAGTCAACAGACCATGAACTACACCCTCAAAAATGTTATGACTCCTTTAGTGGACAGTGAATTATTAATTCATGTAATTGGTCTACATTCATTTTTTTTTAAATATGAGATTCCTTCTACTCTATGAAGGTTCTTCACACAGACACTGATTAACAAAATTACTTTTTATAGAACTATTGATGGATTCTGAGATTTAAAAAAAAACTCTCTCTCTCTCTCTCTCTCTCTCTCTCTCTCTCGCTCTCTCTCTCTCCCTCCAAATGCATAAATTATCAAAAAAATAATACACTGAGCAGTGATTAAATCTGACTTTTGGCCTCCCAGGTCTGTCAAGTGAAGGATGAGATTCTGTATTCGTTCTGAATCATTCCATTCCCAGCACGACACCAACAATACATTAGAAGCTCGACTGGTGGAGAGAGAAAAAGGTTGAGAGAAAGAATTAAAGGATTACAGAGAGACTTGCATCGTGGCATAGTGATGAATGGCATACGTGTTCAAAACAAGACAAGCTTTTGGGCCTTCAAGCTCATAGGTCGATTCTCACTCCCAGCCCTTATGAGAGAAGGAGTAACAATGAAACAGTGGGTTACCTGCAAGGCGCTGAGGCCATGCTGGGAAACCATCTGGTGCATATGAGCTCTGGTGCCTATTGCTTCCACTCACACACACACCGTACAGCAAAGAACCAAAGTCTGAAATGTAGGTTGTCTCGCTTGCTTCAGGACAGCTTGGTTTTCTAATTACAGCTTTGACATGTTCATTGAGTCATGAAAACATGCAATTTTTGGCTGCTCAACAAACACATTTGCAGAATTACCACACATTTCTTGCAAATTATTCTTTTGTTTGGAACAAAAAACATAATGGAGTGTAATCAAAAACCTGTATGGCTGTATTAATGTCAGAGTTAAATGGCCAAAATTACCTTTCTAAATAAATTACATACTGTTGCTGTTTTAAGCAGCACTTCTCAAGGAAGAATCTCATCACCTTTTTGTTTGTTCTTCATTTCACTCAAGTTATTCGTCATAGAAAGAGGTAACGAATATGTGTAACTTCATGTGGATGCTCTCTAAAACAAGTTCACTAGAAGATGAGCGAAAGGCCATTTTATTAAATAAAAACAAACATGTTTAATAGGCTGCAATGAATGATTTAAAAGCAGATTGACATAAAGCAATAATGGCTGTCTGCACAGTAGGATAAAACTATCAATGTACACATAACAGGACAAATATTAAGCTCCCCACATATAGCTCCTCATATTGCCTCACCTTCCTGGATAGAGTAAGGCTTGCTGCCAAGAGAATGAGAAATGGCAGGGTAAAACAAATCCCGCTCCAGCTTAGATCGATGAAAATGGAATGAGCCTGAAACGTTTAGCTTTGCCCCCTAGTTTAACACTGCTGGAACTTCCAGCTGGCATTGGCGGGCCACTGGTGTTATGCACCATCAGGGTCAAATGAAACGTTCTCTAGTTACGTGGCTCACTTAAAAGCATCTCATCAATCCAATCTTTTAATACGTCACTTTCCTCTGGCCACTCCGTTGGATGATAGCCTGGTAGCAAGAACGCCATGGAAACCAAGGTTCAGGATGGGTGGAGTGGTGCCGGGCTGTGAGTGGGCATTGCTGTGAAACGACTGAGCCTAGTGAGATTAATGAGACTCTGACCCTTGTGCAGACTCCATTGTTTTGCTTAATATGCATGGGCTGCTACAATCTACATCTGTTTTAAGACCACCAGGGTTACCCTTAGAAGCAGCAGTGATCAGCAGCATGATGCTTGCAGTTTAAAGAGTTGTCATTTTATTAGGATCCCCGTTAGATGAGTAATTACTGGTTGGAAAGTCTTATTTAGTAAAGAGCATACCTGTAACTACAATTGGATATATACAGCACTGTGCAAAAGTTTTAGGCAGGAGTGGAAAAAATGCTGTAAACAAAGAATGCTTTCAGAAATATAAATAATGATTGTTTATTTTGATCAATTCACAAAATGCAAAGTGAGCGAACAAAAGAAAAATCGAAATCAGATCAGTATTTGGTGTTACTACCTTTTGCCTTCAAACCAGCATCAGTTCTTCTGGCCCCCACAGAGCCCTGATCTCAACATCATCCAGTGTGTCTGGATTACATGAAGAGACAGCAGGATGTGAGGAAGCTACATCCACAGAAGATCTGTGGTTAGTTCTCCAAGATGTTTGGAACAACCTACCAGCCGAGTTCCTTCTATGTGCAAATGTACCTAGATGAATTGATGCTGTTTTGAAGGCGAAGGGTGGTCACACCAAATACTGATTTGATTTAGATTTCTCTTTAGTTCATTCACTGCATTTTGTTGATTGATGAAAATAAATGATGAACACTTCCATTTTTGAAAGCATTCTTTGTTTACAGCATTTTTTCCACACCTGCCTAAAACTTTTGCACAGTACTGTACAAAACATTATGCAGACATAGACACCAAGTTCTTGGAAATGCTTGAGCAGTTGTGTGTTGCACAGGTTACTGTCAAGTTAGAGTCCTATTTTGTTGATATACTCGCAACGGCCACGTTAAAGAATCAAGTCAAGTTCAAGTTTCAATGCTAATCCCTGTACAGCACAGAGAGCTAAACAAGATGGCTTGGTGAAGTGAAAGGGACTATTTGCCATTGTGAAACACAGAACAATTCACAGTGAACCACAACGAAATGCAACCTCTGCTTTTCACCCATACATACATGTGCAGCAGCAGACACCTACTTAAAGCGCTCGTGGAGCAGTGATGGGGACGGTATCTTACTCTAAGAGTACCTCGGGGCAAACTACTGGTGCAGGATTCAAACCCATGACCTTCCGATCCTTGGGCCAAGTCCCTAACCACTCAGCCACTACTGCCTTCTGATGGATATATATAATTAATTTGGATGATGTTTAAAGTGTGGGGTGTGAAGACTATTCCTTATAAATAACTGTGCAAAAGAGCAGGAAGTATGCGTACATGTAATCAGAATAAGAGTTCAATGCCAGAGATGTTGCGGTTCCTGTACCAGGCTGTGATGCAGCTGCACAGGATGCTCTCTGTGATCCTTCTGTAGAATGTGGTGAGAATGGGTGGAGGAGGATGGGTTTTCTTAGTGATGTAGCTGGTGTTGAGGGTCCATGAGAGGTTCTCCATGATGTGAACACCAAAGAACTTGGTGGTCTAGACCATCTCCACAGAGGAGCTGTCAATGCTTCTAAAGTCAACAACCATCACTTTAGTTTTTTGCGCTTTAAGAGACCAGTTGTTGCTTCTGCACCAGTCCGTGAGCTGTACCTCCTCTCTGACTGCCGCTGCCTCATCGCCACTGATTAGACCCATCACAGTTATATTATCAGTGAATTTGATGAGGGGGTTTGAGCTGTGTGTAGTTGCACAGTCATGGGTCATCATTGTGAACAGCAGCGGGCTGAGCACACAGCCCTGAGGGGCCCCTGTGCTCAGTGTGATGGTGCTGGAAGTGCTGCTCCTGAGCCTGACTCACTGGAGTTTCCCCTTCAGGAAGTCCAGAATCCAATTACACAGAGAGGCGTTTAGGCCCAGCAGTCAGTCTCCCACTCAGACAGAGGGGAGTTATGTGAGAATGGTGTTCATAGACTTCAGCTCAGCATTCAACGCCATCATCCCCCAGCATCTATGATGATATAATAAAGTAGCCTGTGATGATATGGCCTGTATCACCTTTATTGAATTAGATATAAGGAATAATTGCTGTCCAATTTGCATTCATTATCTTAAGTGTTTTAATGCATTAACAACTTGGAACATTAATGCACTTTTGTTAATAAGCCCTCCACCCTGAAAAATAAGCAAATCCATGAAATTGACATGGCTTTTGCAAACTTTGAAAACATGCTTCTTTTCTGACCATCATCTTCCAGTTTCCTTTGGCAGTGATCTTTGACCTTGAGACCATGTTGCCTAGATACACTTTTAGCTGCAGGTTATTAATTGTGATAAGGATAATGAGGGATGGAAAGAGGAAGTCTGTCATTTATACCAGAACTCTCATGGGGCAGCTGGTTAATTAATGAGGATTTTAAGCCATAGTTCACCTCAGTTTGCATGAACATGACATTCAATAAGTGTAATGCAGGCAATCCTTTGGGGTAAAGCTTGTGTGGGTATGTGTTTGGGTGTGTGTGGATTAAGTGTTTCACTGGGTTGTGAGTAAGGGTGGTTTAGTCTTTGCAAGGTTCTTTAAGCAGCATTTGTATGTATATTGCTGAGCACTATGAAATATGAGCTGTTTGTTATTGAATAAATGAACGGAATTACAGCTGTCTAATTGACAGCGATTATCTTAAGGGATTAATGCATTAAAACTCTTAGCACATTTGAGGTGTTGGGTTGTTGATCCACTTAATGAATAGACATTCTTAACAAATCTAGCATTCGCATGGTGCTTTGACATTATGGGAAAGAAAAATATACTAGGTGTTTAGAACAGATCTGTCAGTGCACGGCCCAAAATGCATCTATTAATAAGTCCAAGGTTAGGCTGTTTGGATGTAGCGTCAGATGAAGTTCAACTCCAAGCCAAATTACGTTGCTATTTTCAGATGCACATAAATGTAGCACTGGAGCAAAGCAACATTGAGTACACAGAGCTCATAACTTGAGTGCTGCACATTCTAGCTCCGGTTGACAACCATATAGGCAGAACTATGACTCATACTTTATCCTTCTATTTTGCATTTTGCCTCTTTTATCATAAAAATGTGACCTGTTTTCCAGCAGGCTATCCCATATTGCCCAGAAACTATTAATCATGATTAAATGCAGAAAATGACCACCATCTAAAATCTATATCATTACGCTGGCTTAACAAATAGCTCCAACCACAAGCATCAGCAGTGCGTAAGGAAAGCACTGGTGCGCTTTCTTTTCTCAAATGTAATTTTTTTTTCCCGAAACTTACATATTATAATGGGTGAGATAACAAAGTGAACAAATATGTAATAGCACCTGCTCTTGAAAACAGCAACAATGTCCTGTGATCTACTCTGAACAACATAAATACACACTAAACAATCATTATTTATATTTCTGAAAGCATTCTTTGTTAACAGCATTTTTCACACCTGCTTAAAACTTTTGCACAGTACTGTTATATATATATATATATAGTGATAAAGTGGCAGATAATGGGAATATATATATATATATATATCCATCCATTATCTGCCGCTTGTCCCATATATATATATATATATATATATATATATATATATATATATATTGGTTTCTATAAAGTCAATACATATTAATATTCTCAAAGGTTTAGAAAGGTAAATTCACTACAGCTGTATCTCTCTCTCTCTCTCTCTCTCTCTCTCTCTCACTCACACACACACACACACACACACACACACACACACACACACACACACATAATTCTGAAGAGGGAACACATTTCCTCAAGGCTCTATTGGGACTTGATGTGTCCTTGTTAAGGACTCTTTCTGGATGCAGCCAAAAAATGGCCATGATCCACTGTGGATGCGACACCCTCCCCTCCATAGACCTGCTGTAGCAACAAAATGGGGTCAAGTGCCTCTACTTGACTTCACCCCATTTATGCCAGTCGCCTGACCAATGATGGATAATCTGCTCTTGTAAATTTGCCACCTTTTTCATGCCAGGCTCACGTTTATTGCTGTTGATGTCATAGGTTATCATTTATCTGTGCAATCCCAGCCCAGGATCCACTTGCACTGGCTGAGTGCTTAGCCTACTGACTAATTCTGGACCAAATTTCCATCATGTTTATATTAAGCATTAATAAACAGTGAAACGTATGCTTTTTTCTGCCCTTTGCTGAGTAGCTCATCATCATGAGGGAGGCAAAGGAAAAAGCACTATAAAAACACATTGAGGCATTAATATATAAGAAAAGTAATCTGGTACTGAGTAAACTGCATAATTAAAAACATAACTGGAAACATAACTGTTTAGATTATTTACAAGTTGTTTCTAATCTGGTTACATCTGTTAAATGACACATGTCAACACTCATTTCCAGCGGCGTGAAATGATCACAAATGTAATCCTGATAGAGTAATCCATAAAAGAGCTATAATCTGATTAATCCTATTTTCAAATGTACTGTATCTGCTCTTAATACTTCAGATTACATAATTTGCAATGCTGCTTACGGTATAAAAAAAATCCTGAATTGGCAATGAACAGCTGCATTATGTGTTTGTTTTTACAACGAATCTAATCATTGTTAGTTACAGTCGATGACATAATACAGTTAAATGCAGGTGGACTAAACACTGTCAATTAAACAGATTTATGAGGAGTCCTGACATTTTTATTATTGTTAAATTAATAACGATGCGAGTTATCCCAAACTCTTTTTTTGGATAACTCTTTACACTTATTAACACTTATGGATCCTCCCAGAACTCCGTTCTTAAAGGCTATTTAGGTCTGGTGCTGCAGAAATTCAGCCCAAAAATAACTCCAAAAAGTCCAAAAATTTTAATCATAGAACATTTTAGATTGTATGATGCTTTTTTTCTACTCTGTATATAAATTGCACAATTATCATCACTTGCGAGAGAAATGCAACAAAGCCACACTATTTGGTATGTGGAGGGAAGCCACAGCTGTACAACTACTTCATCAATGAAGGCAAAATAATTATATATATAATTTTTTTTTTCTTTTCATTTTAGGACACTGTGTTTTATTGCTGCTAATCATTCATCATATTTTACATTTGTGGCATTTAGCAGATGCTCTTACCCAGAGCAACTCCCATGGCCTAATTACAGGGACAGTCCCCCCTGGAGCAACTCAGGGTTAAGGGTCTTGCTCAGGGACCCAGTGGTGGTAGTGCCAGAGGTGGGATTCGAACCGGGGACCTCCTGCCACAGGTCTATAGGCAAGTAACCTACCACTGGACCACCACCACCCGTATATTTTCTATATCATATATTATCTTGGTTAAAGAGTTCCACTCTTTGGAAAAAAAGGAACCCATTCTTTTGGGTTCGAATTTATGATCAGCTCCTCTCAGAAATGCTCATAAAAATCTCCTGAAAGCAGATTAACAGAAACAAATGGCCAAATCTGCACGGCGTCCTGATCAAACAGCAGAGGAAAATCTTTTTGGGAATGGTTAAACATATTCTCCAAAAGAACTTGAGACAGATGCAGCTTCTGTGCATGCACGGAAGTTATGCACTTGAGCAAGAGACGTGGGAAGAAAACTGATGACGAGAAGAAGACATGTGAAATGATGTCAGTCACCTTTCCGCCTGAGTCGCTCAGCTGCCAGGTACCAGCTGTTTGCGTTTTGCAGAGAACTACTGACAGGCTAATTAAATTAATCTACTCATTCCGGTTAAACGCAGGATCGTTTGGGCACATTGCATGCTGGAACGTGGAGCTGCTGTGCTAAATTTCATCGCGAGTTACTGTTCAGTAAGAAAGCCTAAGTGCTTGACAATCCAGACAAGAACACACAAGGGAACACGCATCCTTTTATTCCAAACGAACATATTCACTGAATAGAAACTTTGCTTTATTCCTGCACAGAGCCTGCTGAATTACAGGATATATGATTTTATAATGCAGGTAGAATCTGTATAATGACTGGAAACCACATGGGAATGTACGCCCTGTTGGTGTCCTGTGTTAATCAGAATACTGGACTGCATCGGCAGAATATAAATCACTTAAAAGTGAGTGTTCATATCAACAGCAACAATTTAAGGGAGAGATGCGCTTTTAGAGTGACTCCACATCACAGCCTTTGTTCTTGTTCTGGTCTACTTCTATGGAAATCATCTACTCAAAAGACAACCCTTGTCATTGCGAGGTCACGGCACAGCACACATGAACCACAACGAAATTGGACCTCTGCATTTAACCCATACACACACGTGCAGCAGTGGGCAGCTATTTAAAGCACCCGGGGAGCAGTGATGGGGACGGTACCTTGCTCAAGGGTACCTCAGGGCAACCCACATGGGTGGGAATCGAACCCACAATCTTCCGATGCGGAGCCAACTCCCTAACCACTAGGCCACCGCTGCCCTTTCAAAAAGCAACCTTTCAATCTTCAGTGCAACTTACCCAGATGCTGGAGCACACGGATGGGTGTGAATGTCCTTCTAAGCAGTAGCCTTGTCGTTCTTGTCAAAGCTTTGTACCCACTCATTTGCTCCTAGCAAAACTCGCCTCGTGAGTGTTCATTTGTGACTTGCAACAAGGCTAATTAAGACCAACTACTGACAAACTTTTTCTGTGCCAATCTTTCAAATCTCTTAAAACATCAACTCTCAAAAAGCCCTGTGATCTTATTATCCAATCAGAAATCATGTTGTATTTAATGAGATGCCTCTGATGGTGCTTTTGAAAAGGCAGTGCTGTTTACATGCACCTTCATAAAACATAAAATAGTTTTATTTTAAACTGTTGGCCCCAATTGGTGATTCTTGAAAGTTTGTGAACCCTTTAGTTTTCTATATTTCTGTATAAATAAGACCTACAATGTCATCTAGATTTTATTATATAATAATTAAACAAATCAGACTAATTATACTTATTTATTATAGAAAATATTACTAAATATCTGCAAGCTGAAAAAAACGATATGCTTCAGAGCTCGGTTTTCACAAAAATGTGCGTGAAAGTGTATCAAAATAATTAAAGGAGCTCAGAAGAAGATCTGATGCTCATCAGGCTGGAAAAGATTACAAAGCTGTCTCTTATTGACTCCACAGTCAGACAGACTGAGTACAAAGGGAGGAAATTCAAGCCTTTTGCTACCCTCCCCAGGAGTGGTTGACCAACAAAAGTTCACTTCAAAAGCAGGAACCCAACGTAAAGTTTCACACACCTTCAGTGTGTTTGCATGTATATAAACCTCGCATTTTCCTACTTGTGTGTTTGTATGTAATAAGATAAAAGCACTCATCATACCATTTATTTTTCCCCTCGTAATCAGCCTGAACAAGACTTTGGATTAGTTACACTGCAGTCTTTTTTTGTGTGTTTGTACCTTTCAGCTGCATCAGTGCTCCTGATAGGTCTTTGGGAATACTGTGCAATTTAAAATCAGTTATTTTAATGAGACACGCGGCTCTTAAAATGACATGTAAGTAAATGCTCCTGTTCCCACAATGAGTTTTTACAATAGTTACCCACATTCCCCTGCCACCTACAGCAGTGAATGTGCACAGATTTAAACAAGCAATTAAAGGCTGATAAGATAATAAGCGACTGTGCTGGCATGGAGTCTAGCTATAATGCTTCAGCTTCACTGTGACAGCAACACTACCGTTTAATGGTGAGTAAGGTGAGGTGCAGTCCCACTAGAAGCAGGAGAAGCCTGGCCCTCTTTGGTTATTTGTGAGCAATCAGCGACAGCTGTGTTCTTATGATTCTCAGCATATCATTCTTCTTAACAACCCCCAGAAAGATTTTACAGCAACATTCAGATGAGTTACTCTCAAACCTCCTGAAACTCTCTGGCTGTGTTTGCTAAAAGCTTTCCGTGAGCGTAGCCACCACTCAGTAGCATCCTACAGGCCTATCCTGGTACAGAATTGTGGACATCATACATAATGCAGTAGTAACCACTGTTTTTCTGGAGCAGATTCAGTGCAGAGCTTTTGAGATCAGCATGCTGGATAGATGGTAAGAGAGAACAGAGAGGAAGCGATTAAGGCTGGGATGAGCTTCAAGGACGTGGCGGGGGTCCAGCGGGTGCTTCTTAATAAGTCATTTGACACATTTCTCCACTCTCTGGACACCATTACCCAGTGCCTCATATGCATAGATGTGCGTTGTGCAATAAATTAAAAATGAAACAAATATTAAAGAAATGAAACATGTTTCTAAAGCCTGAAGCTTGCTTAATAAATCATTGTTAGTCATTATGCCGTTCTGAGTGTGCTATTCGTCTGTACTAAAGGTAAGACATTAGTGAAGAGAAAGTGATTATCTTTGTGAAACACGGCACTGCACAAAGTGAACCACAACGAAATGCAACCTCTGCTTTTTTCACACCATACACACCGTGCAGCAGGGGGCAGCTATTTAAAGTGAAGGGGATGGTACCTTGCTCAAGGGTATCTAATGGCATCCTACTGGTCTGGGATTTGAACCCATGACCTTCTGATCCTGGGGCCAACTCCCTAAACACTAACAATAGGTTTCACTTTTTCCCAGTTGTTCACTGATACATTTGGGTAACTGAAAAAAAAAGGCTTTCTTATTTGTAAAAGTAAGAAAGTTAACATGCACCGTGTTGACACATGAAATCAGTTTCTATAGGGTTTTGATTATTTCTATTACAGTTTGAGTAATGAGAAAACTTTAGTTTACCCAAACTCTAAACATTAATGCTGTGACTTACTTCAGAGGGACACTGACCAACGAAACATTGCATAATGCAAAACAATTCATTAATTTTCTGCTGCTTCTCCCAATCAGGGTCGTGCTGGGGTCCATCCCAGCGCACACAGGGCAAAGGACAGGGGACACATCCTGGACAGGTCACCAGCCCATTGCAGGGAGGAGCATGACTGGGATGGCACCTTGCTCAAGGGTACCTCAGGGCAACCTATTGGGAAGGGGTTCGAACCCCCAGTCCTCCAATCATGCGGCCAACGCCCTAACCACTAGGCCACCACTGCCCCTGCAAAGCAATGTATTTATTAATAATAATAAAAATGAATAATAATAATTGTTAACCCAATTTAAACCCACACTGTGAACAGTGAATCGGTCTTCTGCTTTTAACCGATCAACACCGGTAGTTAACACACACGACAGGAGCAGTGGGCTGCATTACCTGTGCTCGAGGGGAAGCTATGGGGTTAAGTGCTTTGCCAAAGAGCACTTCAGCAGTGGATGTGGGAGTGAGAAAGTGCTGGTAACCCTCCTCCCCCTGCCCACTTTTTCCCTAACATTCTCAGATTCATCCAGCAACCTTTACAAGCCCTTTTCTCTAACAACCATCCAATGGCTCCCCTTTCTCAGAAGATGCCGCCCAGAATGTTCTACCAGAGCCAGCATGTAAAGCGAAGTGTGTTGTTAGTTCTGAAATCAACCAGATGAACAGCCACTTGAACACCAATGGTTAACTTCACACTATATTCACTAGACTTAATGCTCTCCTCATTAGAGAAGGACAATGAGGTCAGCAGATAGCCAATGGGCTAAAAAGCTGCATCAGCAATATTCCCAGAATTCAAATGAAAGGAATATGTTACTTGTACGCCTGTTACCACATGGGATTATACAACACTGCTAATAATCCACTAATTTCAATGAACATAGCTTTTCTCTTCTTAAACACTTGAATGGAATATGGATGAACAAAATATACCATGCATTTTTTTTATTCGGTGCACGCTATCCTTCAGATTAGCAGGTGCTCCTTCTCTTTCACCTGAGCTCGGCTCTCCACAGGCTCAGATATGTACAGTACAGGTTTGTGCATGCTAGATCACACTCTCCTGCTGTTCCAGAGCTGCAGAATCAGAGGGAGAAAATCACTACTATGACTCCTATCTCTGCATGTAGTAGCCATTTCCTCAGGTTGTAGGACACGGGTGGTGGTGGTCTAGTGGTAGGGTACTTGCCTATGGACCTATGGCTCAAGAGGTCCCACCACTGGGTCCCTGAGCAAGACCCTTAACCCTCAATTGCTCCAGGGGGACTGTCCCTGTAATTAGGAAATGGAAGTCGCTCTGGATAAGAGCGTCTGCTAAATGTAGGACACAGTTTCAGACTTTATGAATATTAAAGTAATACTCATCAGGCTGTACTAAAGATCTAACACTTTTTCAAAAATATGAACGATTCCCTGCATTGTTAATGTATGTCAAGTGCATCTTTAAAACTGTTGTTTAATATAAAGTTCTGATGTTTGAAGTGAATTACATGAAGCGGAGACTTTTGCTGACATAATAGTGGCTCACTAATCGCAGTCTCCTGTACGGCATGCAAGTCATTTAAGTGCTGCTAAGTGTGCTTAGACCTTGCTGTGATGTTGCTGACCTTTTGGGGGAACAGCAAGTGACAATGGCCTACACTTGTCTTTGCTGAGAGACAATTTTGCCAAACCCATTTCCTTGCATGCTACAAAGTGTCACATTTGCTAGCAGAGCTTCTGTTCGTGATGCCGAGCGCAGAACTGTTTTCGTTTGTTCCCTAGTTACAGCTCAGCAACTTGACGGCTGCTCGTTTTTACTGACGCGTAGCATGTTGTGATAAAGCCTCTTTCCTGGGCGCTGGGGGACGGGTGCTGTGCACCAGGGAGGATAATGAGATATTTATACCTCTCAGCACTGTTGCAGGAGAGAAAGCAAATACTTCACCTCTCAGTGCGGCTTGAGCCTGGAAATACTAGAGCCAGACTCAAGGAGTAACAGCAGACTGAACATCAGCCCAGTCACTGAATCATGCAGGAATGACCCCAGATGAGCATCTATATATCATTTATGAAACCACTAAATGAAAATGTAGTTAGTGCAAGTATGCTTGGCAGTGTGAAACTTTGACCTAAGAATATTAACACTGAACCCACACGCACACACACAGCAGCAATACTTGGTTAAAATGGCTCTGAAAATGGATCTTTAAAGTAATGGTAGGTGGTTCATCCCAGAATGGTATAGATTTTGTGACTGCTTTTAAAAAGTAATAAATAAGCCTATAATTTATATCTGGATGAACCATAAACAGCAAAAGCCCTTATTGACTACAGACACTGCCGGGAATGCTCCATAAGACAGGCACGTATAAACGAAGGGAGATGAAGTGCTACGTCTTGCGCTTGGATGGGGTTTAGGTTTAAAAAGATTAACTTGAAGCAAATAAAACATGCTATGCCACTACTGTGGCACTGGAGAAAAGTTCCATCGCCTCAAAGCAAAACATGCAACAAGAATATCATTACAGTCTGAGCATGTGTCTCATCTGCTTGGCTGACCACTTTGTCTCTCATGACTATCAGCGCAACCATCCCTGGGATTAGCATTAGCATTTTCAAGAGGCTCTGTGTTTGGCCATAAAACAGTGGATCAACAACAATTAATGCAAGACCTGTCCAGTAAGATGAGGCAGCTTCCACTCAGTCCAGGAGAAGTTTAGCAGACTTTGGCTTGTCTTTAAATAATAGGATGCTTTTGCTTTTTCATACTTTGTGTTTTTTCCAACTTTTTCCATTTCTTCCTGTCTTCTGCATCTTCCTCCTTCAAACTAACCACCTGCATGTCTTCTCTCACCACATCCATAAACCTTCTCTTTGGCCTTCCTCTCCCAATAAGTCCTTCTCCCAATATACTCACTGTATCTCCTCTAGACATGTCCAAACCAGCACAACCTTGCTTTTCTAACTTTGTCTCCATGATGTCCCCCCTTCATTTCTAAAGCTGTTTCACATGATATCTGTACATATAATAAGCACATAGTGTGAGCACAAAACCTACATCACTGTAACTTCAAATGAATCATGTTTGTATTCACTCAGCTAAGTGACCTTTAATCCTTGGGGGGTCAAGTTGCTACATTTTTGCAATGGAGTGCTATGACTGCTATTTGCTAAGCAGCTTTTGCATCAGGTATGCTTAATTCAATCTAGCTCTTATTACCAAAGAAAAAAACAAAAAAAAAAGCTGTTTTAGTATCTGGAATGTGACTAGGGATGATTTTAACCACAGGCATTTTCATTGTTATTCAAATGTGTCTAAAACTGGCAAGATCACAATCCAAAAACTCAATCCCTAATATGCAAATCATCCTCTGGCACTACCACCACTGGGTCCCTGAGCAAGACCCTTAACCCTGAGTGTCTCCAGGGGGACTGTCCCTGTAATCAGGACATGTAAGTCGCTCTGGATAAGAGCGTCTGCTAAATGCCGTAAATGTAAATAAATAAAAGAACAAGCTTCCTGCATGTCTTTTTTTTTTTCTATTCTTTTAAAAAGAAAATGACATTTTTGTCTGATCTCCTTAACCCAACCATCAATGTTTACCGCTGTGTAGGACGATAGTTTCATGTACAAGCCATCACACTCATCGATAAAAGCATTGTGCTGCATCTATTTAGTGAAATAGATGCAGCACAATGGGGGCAGCGGTGGCCTAGCGGTTAGGGCGTTAGCCGCATGATCGGAGGATCGGGGGTTCAAACCCCTTCCCAATAGGTTGCCCTGAGGTACCCTTGAGCAAGGTACCGTCCCCATCACTGCTCCCCGGGCGCTTTCAATAGCTGCCCACTGCTGCACGGGTTTGAGTGTGCATGGGTAAAATGCAGAGGTCCAATTTCGTTGTGGTTCATGTGTGCTGTACCGTGACCTCGCAATGACAAGGGTAGTCACTTTCACTTTCAAATGGTGAAAAAATATTACCGCACTTTGTTCAGTCTATTTTGCCCTCCTTTAGAAAATAAACTCACATTAGATTTCATGAGCAGATATGAATCTGTTTTAAATGACTCTTGGGTGTGTTTACTCCTGCATATTTATGTGGCTTGGCCTAACCCTGATTTAATCCTGATACTTGATGCTTGAAGTGACCAGGTTTAAAACGGGGTGTTGTAAACTGGCAGCAGAGTGGACGATGCCAGTTGTGGGCCTGTCCACGCAACGGCCCTCCTGCCATGTTCCATCCATCAGTCCTGTTGGCACAGGGATGCAGAGATCTATGGGGAGCGTGTGAAGCCCTCTGCACCTGACTGCTCTCGGATGAGTTAATTAGATCAGCGGGCTCACTGAACTGCACTGGATTGACTTTAATTACAGAGGAGTTGTTGGTGGTTAAACTGAGCTGAAGGCCTGTGTGGAGCTGGGTGCACACCACTGAGACAGGTTTGTGTCTGGAGAGACTTTTGAAGTGGCTTGGAGTATTTATTTATTTTTTTAAGTTTACAATCTGCAGCAGAGGAACACTGACTGACCAGCTGAAATTCGAGGATTTTTTTTTTACTGTAAATGCCTTCATGGCATTTTTTGACAAAACAGGAACTGACACACTGATCTTGTTTGAGGGAATGGACAGATGTGAACATAGTGGGGTAGGTTTTTTTTTTAATCTGTGAAAGGCCATGTTGACTTTCCCTCTATAACAGGATCCATTTCTGCTCCCTTCATCTTTATCATAATCTGTCAAACATTGCGACCCACAAACCAGTGTACTTGATGCTCCCTCCTTCTTGCTATTTGCTGAAAATTAGCCACACTTTAAGTGGAGAGATTAATTGTACGAGTCGTGTCAATGGATTAAAAAGCTCCCTGCTCTGCTATGAAAACCCCATTGACAAACAGGCAGAGTGGCGGGTGAATGATCTGACATTTAAACCTTGTTTACAGGGGAATTCTACTCACTTTTCCAGTTTTTTACATTCGTCTGTTTGTATATCCTTTAGGAGCCCACTAGATTAAAATTATGCGTAACCAATTTTGCCTTAACACAGAAATCCATTCCTGAACAGTCAGAATCTCATTAATTCTGAGTGGTCTGATGAGAAATGGTGCAGCGAGAAACGTATTCTCCATACAGTGGTGATGATACGGGCAGATATAGTCTTTTATTTACTCCAGCCTTTATAAATCCTTTAGGTTCGTCGTCTTGCATAAATACATGATTGAGTGGTAAAGTAGAGGTTAATCTGTAAAGGAATACAGGTAAAGGTTTTCTTTGGGTACTTTTTGGCCCTTTAATACCTTTTAGCATGAATGCATTTAAGAAAAAGGCCAAATGCAAAGGAATCATAACAGCGTCTCAGGCAAATATTTCAAAGAATAATTTTCTGGCTGCTTTTAAAGGCAGTGACTGCTTCAGATGGTTCCTATTAGCCCCACTGTTTCGCCAAGCTTGTTTAGAAAGGCCAATTTCACATCGTACCACTCCGGATGACTGTGAAAAAGAGAAATCTGTGGAATGTCCACTTTTCTGTCTCCTGACAAGTGAAAGTGAACTGAAAAGTGACAACTGGTCATTGTGAAACACAGCACAACACACAGTGAACTACAACGATATGCAGCCTCTGCATATAACCCATACACACACGTGCAGCAGGGGGCAGCTATTGAAAGCAGCCAGGGAGCAGTGACCGGGAACGGTACCTTGCTCAAGGGTACCTCAGGGCAACCTACTGGTTTGGGGTTTGAACCCACAACCTTACCATCCTGGGGTCAACACCACTAGGCCACCGCTGCCCCAAACAAACAGTTTGTTAGCCCCTGATGTCTATTAAATGGGGGAAAAGGCATTAGATTTCCAGTGTCTGTACAAGAGTCGCAGTCTGTGAGTCTTTAGCAAGTACAGCTGGATTTATGAATGTGATTCAATCAGACGAATCACTAAAATGGTTTTGTTTGTCATTTTCCTTTGTGTGCAGGGTGAAGATACCAAGTGAAGATAAGCTTATGGGTAAAGATATGAAGTCTATTGGCTTCACTACTCAGCAATAGTGCTGATGCCACTTCTAAGCCGTGAATGTGAAACTTGGTCATCTGTCAGTGCCGGAAAGAAAGAATGGTTTTCAGTCATCTCGCCTCTGTGAAATTTAGCTTGTAAGGAAGGAGCTATAATAAGCTTGGGGCACCGATGTAGACAGGTGGGCTGATTGTGTCCAATTTGTGCCTATATATCGCCCGAGAATTCAATCGCACACCCACGAGGTGCTGAGTCACATTTCCCCCCTCAGCCTCGGCATAATCGTTAAGTAATTACCTCGGCCACTTTGTCTGCAGATACCTGGGGCTAATGAGATTTTTGTGGATGCCTCAAAAAGATCATTCTTTTAGTGGACTATTGGGTTAAATATTACACCGGATTTGGTCTTTTTATCTTAAAGCATCTGTTCCATATTGATTTGTTGTAGTGGGATGCTTCACAAAAAATTATTCCATTAGTGGGCTGATGGGTAAAATATTTAGACTGGTTTTTTCATCTTAAGGCACCTGATCCCTATTAAAATGTGAAACCTATGAAAAAAAGGCTCCTGGAAGGAAATAGTACCCCTTCTCAATTCTAACTGAGGGGAAGTCTGTGATCCAATCTCAGCTTCAACATTCCCAACTTCCACACCGTGCAGACTGGCCCAGCTGAATGGAGATGGAATTATGTAATGATGTGAGCAAGTTGCCCCGGGACGGGACAGGAGAGAGGAAGCGGAGCTGCAGGCTTACCTGCGGGTGCAGGACGCGGTGCATGGGTGCAAGCTGTGGTCACGGCACCAGAAAACGCGTGTCGGCCGCTCTGGATGCTCCTGAGATTCGGGCAAAGGCTCTCGGTCAGTAGCTCCACATGAGGACCTGGGGTCTGCCCGAAGAACAGGACAGGGTCCGGATCAGCCCACAGGGATGATTTCAAGGGACAGTGTGTGGTACTACATCTCCATGTCCCGCGCTGGTTCTTCTGCTGACGGAGGGTCTGTATAGTCCTGCAAGGAAGGGGGTCTTTCTTCCCCACCGGCTCGACGGCGGCGGCGGATCCTCGGAGCCGCTCGCGCGACTGGATTTCTGCGCCGAGCAGCTCGTGCGCCCTGCGGTGGGAGCTGAACTTTTACAGCTCTCTCTCTCTCTCTCTCTTTCTCTCTCTCAGCTTATCGGTGGTCGTAGACTAATTGGCACGCCCCCCTCCGCGCGCCCTCCAGGTGCTTCACGCGTTAAATGGATGGACGGGAGCACGTGACCGGCGCAGATCTTTAATAAATGATTCGATCAATTAAAGCGGCTTCGCGCGACACTGACGAGGGAGGAGCGCGTGCCGCTCCTTTAAGCAGAAGAGCACGAGCGGGTTTTGGGCGCCCCAAACCAACCGGTTAAACCGCACAACACACACACGCACACATTTTAACGCACGCGCACTTATTTAATTCTTTTAATAAACTCCCTTTTGATGTAGCCCAGACATTCGATTTTTTAACAGTACAAAAAATCGATTTTTTGTTCAATCTTAATTCCAATCCTAACCCTAATGCTGTTGGTCCACTCAGCTTCAGAGATCAATGGCAATATGTGTAGATCATCTGCAGGAGCCTCCATGATGGTGTCACTCTTTGCTGGATGGTAAGCTGAAGTGTGAAGGAGTGATCCAGGGCTTGAGTATGATCAGCTGCTCCTCTTCAGCTCCAGACCGTCGAACCTGTTTGCCTGAAGTTCTGCCTGGAGGCTTATGTTTTCAACCACTTTACCAAGCTTTTCTAGTTCCTGCTTTATTTGTCCTGATACTTACCTGTTTTCCTCATTTTTGACTTCCAACTGTGATCTCAACATCAGATAAAACTTTAGTGCTACTTTTAAATGAACATAAATCTATAAATGAAACCAACCAGGAGTGGATGAGTAGCCAGTAACCAGTATCCCACTAAACCTTGTTTTAAATATGTGGAAATTAAATATATTTTTTAATTTGATGATCAGGTCACATTGCGACTGAAAGCCACCCAGAATTATTTTAAAGGGAATTAAAGTTTTTTTTTTTCTTCAGATATTCCCCATAATTAAACCATTAGATGTAACAAGTAAGTTCAAAGTGCTTTGATGTGAAATGTCCCACTGAGAAAATGACTGGGTAACCGTACTTGACAGTGGTGATGATGGGAACCAGACATCTGAAAGGTTTAAAGCCTCTGCAGTTTCTCTCACAATCTGCAATCTCCCTGTAATAACAGTAAATACGTTATTATTAACATGGTGGTGCACACACAGCCTGATGCTGCCTTCACGATACAGAACACATTCAATGTGGGGAGGTGCCAAACAAAAATGTTCAGAAATGTTCTTAATATTACCGCCATTAACATAGAACCTCAAACACATGTGGGTTCACTTCATTGGAGTATATTCAATATTCCCATTTATTTATTTGGAAAAAATTGCAGATAAGCGTGACAAAAGTGACTCATGAGTTTTTTCTTGAGTTAATTGGCTTTCACAGAATAAATTCAGAATTAATTCATTATTTTTTTCCACTGTTTGCTCACTTGGACCCCGAATCCTGTAAAGCTGCTTTGTGGAAATTACATTGTGCTACACTGATTAGAAATGAATTGAGTTGTGTTGCTTCAGATCATCCACAGAAAGTGCCACTCAAGGGATGCAAGGTTTTGCTGTTGACTCTTAACCTGTGAAGTTGCAGTTATAGATTTGATCAACTTAAATATAAATTCAAATTTTTTCTAAATGCATAATTAATTGCAGTATCACAACTACCTCAAACAACACACATTATAGCTTATGGGATCATCAGCTTTATTGTAAAACTGGGCAATAAAAGTGCAAGATACAGTAGTCAAAGGCCATTATCTATCACTATCAGGTTACTTTACACTATCAGTGTCTCGCTACAATGATTTGCTTTATAACTAGTTAACAGTTTAACTTTCCGACAGCAGGCTGTCCTGAATCCTGTACAAGTATAAAATAAAGTCTGGGCTACTTAAGTGAGCTTTTGCAATATGCAGTACCATGCAAAAGACTTGAGTCACCGCTCACTTCTTTATATTTCAGATTAGATAAAGATTCAAGGTTCTAGATAAAGGGTCTCCAACCACTTAGTGTTCAGCATCATCAGTAAACTAATCACCTCATCATCTGGAATCATCTGCACCTGTTTCTTGACTGCTTCATGCACTCAGTTAGACGGCGATGCTCTGCTCCAGTGATTCATAGGTAGGTCACTGTTTGACTTGACAAACAAAAATAACTTCAGAAACTGGGTCTCAGGATGGATTTGAGTAATAAAACTAAATAGAACTTTATAATAAAACTAAAAAGAAACTAGACTTCATGAAGAAACAAACGAGAACTACTAGACTAAGGAACAAACTAGTCTAGAACAAGGCAATAGATAACACAACACACGTAGGATGCACTTTCGTCCTAATTCCTCGTTTATTATAGGATTTCGTCTCATAATAAACAAGGTCAGCTTTTGACATGCATGTAACACATGTTTATTCTGTAAATTGCAATTTCTGATTAAATGCATCAGTAAATGTTTCAGCCTAAAGCAAACGTATTATAAGAGGAGCATGGTAGCCTGTTAACTATTATTTATTATAATAATTATACAAAGCTCATTATACAATGCACTTTGCAGTTCAATGACTAAATGGTGTACAATGCGAACTTAAAGTGCTAAAACTTTGGCCCTAAAAAGTATCGCTTCCAAACCCCTTTCCCTCTTTGTAGTGATCTCACTCATTCTGAAAGGGTTTTTTGTGAGTGTATTAGAGGTCAGTATTGATTGAAAAGCCAGCTGCTCCCAGTTTAGTGTGACAACATTCTAAATCCTAGTGATATATTTCCCGTCATGCCTGGACATACAGATTTAAACTTGTTCCTGGAGTTGTGTTCAGGAAGTGCTGTGTTGAAAAGAGCCATTGGCCATCTGCAATCACTTTGTGCTGAATCTATGGACTTATAACTTAAAAGCAAGGACAATATGACCTCCTATTGCCAGGTTGCTGTAGTAAGAGCTTGTCATCAAACAGGCAGTGTATGTAGCATTTTGATGTTCACTCAATTCAAATATCAGACATACAGATTTCCTTGCCTTAAATATGTTTTTGTTGATTGAGATTTGCTTCTTTAGCTTTGACCTGGAGCAACAAGAATATATTAGGACAACAGAACCGTACGTAAACTTCATTAGCCTTCTGCAAACCACATTTCTAAAAGGTCTAAAATAGAATTGCCTTGCTAGTTTCTGTCGCTGCATGTGACCCATTTTGTACTCAACAGTGTGCACACTTAGATGCAAACTGCATCACGGAGGAGAAAATCTTTTAATAAACCCTCGTACCATAAAAGCCCACTTGCATTTATATCATGAAATATTTTTTTGTTACTTGAACAATAAATGCCTAGCATCTTAGCACATTTTCTTTAGTCAAAATAAGTTTTGGTTTGAAATTTTGGGGGTGGACTGAACACATGGCAAAGTCAAATGCAAAAACTTTGCTTTAAAAGTTGATCTAGGAAAGATACAGTTTTCAAAACTCTGAGTGACATCACATTTTTATGTTGACATCACATTCATCTGTTTCAGAAGGATCAAATTATTGGCATGCATCAAGCAAAGAAAACATCTAAGGAGATGCTGAGACTACTAAAACTGGGTTAAGAACTGTCCAACGCATTATTAAAAACTGGAAGGATAGTGGGGAACCATCATCTTCGCGGAAGAAATGTGTTCAGAAAAAAGCCCTGAATGACTGTGATCAGTGATCACTTAAACGTTTGGAGAAATCAAATCGTAAAAGAAATACAGCAAAACTCACGGATATGCTCAATAGTGAAAGTAAAGAGAATTTCCACAAACACAATGTGAAGGGAACTGAAGGGATTGGGACTAAACAGCTGTGTAGCCTTAAGAAAACCACTGATCAGCGAGCCTAATCACAAAAAATGGCTCTGGAACAATGGAAGAAGGTCATGTGGTCTGAGTTCAGATTGACCCTGTTCCAGAGTGATGGCGCATCAGGGTAAGTGAAGCACCCATCATGCCTAGTGCCTACCATACAGTGCTATGATCTGGTGTTGCTGCAGTTGGTCAGGTCTGAGTTCAGAAACGTTTTGTGACCAAAGAATGAGATCAGCTGACTACTCAAATATACTGAAAGACCAGGTTATTCCATCAGTGAATTCCTTCTTCCTTGATAGCATGGGCATATTCCAAGATGACAACACCAGGATTCATCGGCTCAAATAGTGAGAGTGATTCAGGGAGCAGAGACATCATTTTCACACATGGATTGGCCACCAGAGAGTCCAGACCTTAACCCCATTGAGAATCTTTGGGATGTGCTGGAGAAGAATTTGCTCAGTGATCTGACTCTTCCATCATCTCTACAAGATCTTGGCGATGAATTAATGCAACTCTGAACGGAAATAAATGTTGTGACGTTGCAGAAGCTTATCAAAACAGCGCCACAGCAAATGTGAGCCGTAATCAAAGCTAAATGAAAATTCCAACGAAATATTAGTATGTGACCTTTTACTTTTGGACAGGCAGTGTACCTCTTCATGTAACTTTTCACCTGACCCATACTTTGTCCCTGTGTTTTACAGACATTATTCTTTTATTCAACGATCAGGTTAATTTGCTGATTTGAGCCTGCAATGTAAATTACAGTTTGAAGTATTTTCTGTAATTACATACAAAACAAACAAAAAATGATCAATACAGCCTTTACAGTTCGCGTTACATCAATACAGTTCGCGTTACAGCTTTTTAAAATCGTTTTTTTAACAAATGCCAATGGGCATCCACAAAACTGCAGCCAATCACTATATAAATAAACTTATACAGAAAGGTGACAGACTGTATTACATGACTTACATTTTCTGTTTCTACAGACATCTTGATGTATCTTGAGCGTGTCTTAGTGGAACATTTTTTTCAATCAAGATTTTTTTGCATTCAAGCTTAAAAAAAAAATAAAAATAAAATAATAATTGTTTCTCTGTTGAATTACTTTATTAGTCTTAACTGACAGGGGTTCTTAATATAATGGGCTTTATTATTACAAGATGCTTCTTTAAGGCCATTCAGAACAAAATACATATTGCCTGATTTAAAGAAAAATGTGGCTTTTGAGAAAAACCGAGAATATGGCCGATAATATGACGATAATTTAAAAACTGCAGTTAAATGTAACCAAACGTTTTTTTAATAAACCGCTACAGATTCTGTTTAGCTGAAGTCAAAGAAAAAAAAAAGCTCCAGTACAGAAATAAACCGAAGCCTACTTTTACACATGGGCAACACACGTATGCTTTCTTTAGCCATGGTGTCACTATGATTAATGTCTAGGAAGAGTGCTTGTTCTGTAACATTCTCCTCAGTAAGTTAGGAGGTGTCCATACCAACGGAGGGTTGGCAGGTAGGCCTATTATTAAACCTATGTGTAGAAAAGAAGGAAAAGACAGAAAGAATATGCCTTTTGACTCATACTCATGGTCCTGTCGTGACGTTAGGGACTGTGTTTCTGCCCTAACAAACCTCGGCAAACCTGCTGTCACTGAAACACTCATTATAGAAGAACTTGCCATGAAACAACTCACACCAGCTTCACCTCTTGGCATGCTGTTAGGCCTCCTGTACCAATGTGACTTCCATATTCTATGCCAAGGGGCTTAGTTTCTCGCTCAATATGCATGACTCACCGCTGCCCCCCACCCTCACCATCCAATTTCCAGCCACCAGGAAGCACAAAGGCAAAACATAATTGTCTGAGAAAGTGCATTAACTTGTCCATTCTTATGCCCCATATCACCATGGTTATGATTTAGTCAACATGGACGAGGGAAAAAGATGCAACGAAAGTCAGGCTTTATATTCTGGGCAGGATATTTTGAAACACAGAGAGAAACGACATGAGCTTTGGTTCCCGACAAAAAGTTTTTAAAACTTTTGAGATCTTCAGACAAAAAAAGGTTCCTTGATTTAAAACTGAGATGGTAAAAATGACAAACACTTTATAAGTTTCCCTACTGATGTGCATTCCTGACATGGTAAATTTACAGTGTGTGCTCAAGAACAGGACATTTACTGGTCTAAAAAGAAATCTGAATTTTTAATGGAAGTTAATGTAACTAGATTTGATTTCAAATAGTGCTGGAGAAAATGCATCATCATTCATCATAATATTTTTACAAGGTGTAAAGTACAAGTGTTCAAAGTTTATTTATTTATTTATTTATTTATTTAAAAAAAAAAGGAAAGCAAGGAAAAAAAAGGTAAACGTGGAGATTGAAGGTTATATTTCGTCCCTAGGAACAAAGTCATTTTCACTTTTGAACACATGACAAATACTGAGAATCAAATCCAGACATTGTTCTTTCACACTTGTAGCTCACAGCAGGCGGATTCTTCTCTCAATATATAACAATAATTTTACATCAAATTTAAATCACAATTGTGGTTTGTACAGAAAGTCCAAAATCTGCTCTTATGTTAGTTTCAAAGAGCCACCAGTGAGAAACGATCAGTTGAGAAGCATTTAAATGGGTAAACTCCGTGGGCACACAGCAGATTTTACAGTTTGGAAAGGGATGAGCACCCACCAGTAGTCTCAAACATATTTATACTTGCATGCATTTGAATGAAGCTTCCCTGATGATTCCCACCGCTTGAGAACATGGCGTTCTCAGGGTTCAGTTTTGAATGATAAGATGCCGTTACTGAACATCATGTGCTAACACCAGCCAGAGTGGTAACTGGGGTAAGTGTCACAACCAGTAATACTTCCTTATGCTTTTAGTTTTCCACCGCAGTATTTGAGAAAATTAGCCATAACAATCTCTAACGCCACTGTAGTTGCATTCAATTGCTCTGTTTACAGTGTCTTTATTAAAGGTGAAAACTGTTTTGATTGATTTTTCAATAAATATTTTGTGCTACTAATATTTTAGAGTAGTCGGTAATTTCTATTTTCCTGCAAAAATAAATAAATAAATAAATCATTTAAGTTAATTCAATCATTTAGACAGCTGTATAATACTAAAATGCAAAGCCACTGTAAGTAAACCTTAATTTAATCACCCAAATTCATAATTTTTTTGGTCATTGATGACATCCACTGAATGTGGCGGTACAGCGTTGGGGTAGTTGTGTCCAAGGGGGCAGCGGTGGCCTAGTGGTTAGGGAGTTGCCCCCGATCAGAAGATTGTGGGTTCCATTCTCTCACCAGTAGATTGCCCTGAGGTACCCTTGCGCAAGGTACCGTCCCTGTCACCGCTCCGCGGGCGCTTTCAATAGCTGCCCCCTGCTGCACGTGTGTATGGGTGAAACGCAGAGGTTGAAATTCATTGTGTTGTGCTGTGCTGTGCTGCGTTTCACAATGACAAGGGTAGTCACTTTCACTTTTTTCCCTAAAGGCTGGGAATGAGGGCTTGTAATTGTAGGGCTACAGGTGCAGTTCCCTGGATCTGAAGGAACAATGTGGGTGTTGGGTGAACGACGCCTTCCAGCTACTGCATCATTGCTGAAATGCCTTTTGCCAAAACATCTAACCCCATTACTGCCCCCAAGGCGCTGGCATTGCAGCCCACTGCTTCCGTTGCTGGAGTGTGTGTTTTCAGTACAGGTGTGTGTAGGACGGGCTCAATGCAGAGAAAATTCACTGCAGGATGTGCCTGGAATAACTGGAGTTCCATTTAATTTTCATTTCATTTCATTGCTTTCAAATCACAATTATTGGTTATCATAGTGAACAGGACCCCTGCTTGATTAGTTGCCCTGAACACCCAAAAAACCCAGCTTTGCTTTTAAGGAAATTATCTTTGATCGGATCTCCCATTTGCATTTTACTTATACAGTACTGTGCAAAAGTTTTAGGCACGTGTGAAAAAATGCTGTAAACAAAGAACGCTTTCACAAATGGAAGCGTTAATCATTTATTTTCATCAATCAACAAAATGCAGTGAATGAACAAAAGAGAAATCTAAATCAAATCAATATTTGGTGTGACCACCCTTTGCCTTCAAAACAGCATCAGTTCTTCTAGGTACACTTGCACACAGTTTTTGAAGGAACTCGGCTGGTAGGTTGTTCCAAACATCTTGGAGAACTAACCCCAGATCTTCTGTGGATGTAGGCTTCCTCACATCCTTCTGTCTCTTCCTGTAATCCAGACACACTGGATGATGTTGAGATCAGGGCTCTGTGGGGGCCAGAAGAACTGATGCTGGTTTGAAGGCAAAAGGTAGTAACACCAAATACTGATCTGATTTAGATTTTTCTTTTGTTCGCTCACTTTGCATTTTGTAAATTGATAAAAAATAAACAATCATTATTTATATTTCTGAAAGCATTCTTTATTTGCACCATTTTTTCCACACCTGCCTAAAACTTTTGCACAGTACTGTATGTACTGCGAATTGTGCTGAGTATGGTTTTGAATGAAAAGTTCTTTTGTTTTTTGTTATTTTTTAAGTAAGAAATGACATATCTAATGTAAACTTTTTCAAACTCTTTTTTCCAATTAAAAATTTTTTTTTTGCTTCACACAGTCTGTTAGTGTCACAAAGTCTAGAAGCCATATTGACTTCAGGTCTGATTGCTGTATGTATTGACCAGCATGATGGCATCAGTCTTTCATTTCTGACTGAGCCCTGCTGGGTGCACATATTTTCTGTAGACCACTCAGGGATTGTGTGGCTCACAACGCAGTGCAATGTGTCAATGTTTCTGCACTATATATACATCCAGTGTGACCTTTTTATAGGCCGTTTTGTTAGCTGGGCTGTGCCCTAGGCTATGCCCAAGGAAAGCATGCTCTAAAGCAACATGCACATGGTCAGTCCTGTAATACAAAATACAAACACCCACATTTTTATATAACATCAAATTTATTTTGTGTGTGTATATATACTTTCAAGAAGAGTATTACATTTTATTTATATAGAGCTTTTTACAGCTTCCAAGCAGCTTTACGGAATCTGAGCCCCTAGAAAGCGAGCCAAAGGTGAGAGGAAATGGAGAAAAAAGCTCCCTGAAGCTGGAGTTCAGAGGTTTACGCCCGTAACATTCCAGTCCTGCCATGCTTTCAGCTTCAGCCGGCTGTAGCGACCACTGCAAACTGCATGTTGTTCCAGACGGCCTCAGACATCGAATAGGTTACCAAACAACACCTTAAAAGTAAGCAAGTTACTAAATTAAAGCTGCACTCAGTGACCCCTGCCTCAAGCTGAGAACAAGACCATCAATAATTACTACCCCGATTGTTAGTTCATGAGCAATTCTAATGATCTACAGTGTAATTATATATCTCATCTCTAAGTGAAGTGATGGCTGGTTTAGATTAAAGGGTCAGGTGGGTCGAGGTAAGCTCAGAAACTGTCCTTTAAAATTGTGCTACGGTTAATTCAAGACTTCCACACAGAATTAAATGTGAGTTTAGCTTGAATTTTTACTCACCTATTATTGCTTGAATAATTCTACATTTATTCTTCATCATCTACAATAATTCTCTGATCTATATTTAGTCAGGCAAATGGAGTATCACAAGGAAAGTGGCAGTCCAAGTCTTTCATTATCATTTTTCAGATCTTTGAATAAATTAAAATATGCTCAACATCTTTTATATAAAAAGCAAAACAAGTTTGCTAGTTTTGAACTCAAGTCTCCCATGTCCATATATATAACCACCAAAATACTTTTTGAATGATTTGAAAGACAAATGCATTTACATACATTAAATTTAAACAAATTAAAGTACTGTCCCCATCACTGCTCCCCGGGTGCTTTGAATAGCTGTGACCTGCTGCACGGTGTGTGTGTGTAAAATGCAGAGGTTGAATTTTGTTGCGTCTCACTGTGTGCTGTACTGTGTTTCACAATGTCACAATAGTCACTTTCACTTGACTTATTTATGAGAAAACCATGTGGACCCAATTTTTAAAACACAGAAGTGTGAATTTGATTCCCCTGTAGTTGGCTACTTGGTTATAAATGTTATATTTATTTAGTTTTGACCATGTACCTGCAAGTTCACCTTTTTAATTTATAGTCAGAAGAGAGCGAGTTGAATCTGCACCCTGTTTATTTTTTTGTGGCTCGTTTCGACAATTTATTTTTACATTATAATGAGTATAATTTATTACTGTTTACAAATACAGAACATATGTTTCACAAGATCCATTGCCTTTATCTGAAGCATAGTAATTGAGAATGCTTTTAATGATGGGTAAATTTCATGTGCTAAGGGAGTGTGGTATTTTTTAATTCTGGAAAAGCTTGTATTTTATTCATGAATAAGTGTCCCTCTGAGGCAGATAAACTGACCTTCATTCCAATGCATGTTTATTTATTTAAGGCAGTTTGAAGTGTAAATCAATTACAAAGGTTTTATTTGCTGCAACATGAGAGGGCTTCTCAAATCCAGAGTAAGTGAACCCCTGACATCCTAACTCCGGGGCATCCAGTCAAACAATCAAATCAATCAGCCAGTCACATGAAAGCAAACGTACATACCTCAGACTCAAAGTCTTTACTCAAGTAAGTTTCATTTATGTACTTTCAATATATATAAGAGGGAAAGTCTTTGCAAACTGAACCTCATGGCTTATAAATAGAATTCAACAACGAATCATTTCAGCTTGAACTTCAATAAAACAATCTGCTTATAATAATTAACAATCATGAAACCTATAACGAGCTTATAATGAAATTGGTCTTGATGCCCCTTTAGTTCAAATAGATCTACTTTCTTCTCCTTACATTTTCCAAACGTGCTTTTTACTTCTTATAGGGTGGTGATGGTCTAGTTGTAGGGTGGTCTAGCCTACGGACCTCTGGATCAAGAGGTCCCAGGTTTGAATCCCACCTCTAGCACTACCACCATTGGGTCCCTGAGCAAGACCCTTAACCCTGAGTTGCTCCAGGGGGACTGTCCCTGTAATTAGGACATGGAAGTCGCTCTGGATAAGAGCGTCTGCTAAATGCTGTAAATGTACTTTAGTTTAATACTGTTTAAATATAGGGAGTGCAAGCAACAAGGTATCAGAAAGATTATTGAGAAAAGTATATAAATCACCCTGAAATAAAGGGTTCTGCAGTTCTTTTCCCACAGAGCCACTTGCATTAGAGCAAAACCTCCCCATAATATCGTTCTGAAACATAAACCTTGTAACTAGACTTATTGGCCAGATCAGAAATGTTGTATTTGTACTTTGAAGATAATAATCTGCCTCTACTGCTGTTTCCATGAAGTTTCATCCATTATTTCAACCCTTTATCCTGAATAAGGTCCCAGGTGGTGCTTAAGCCTCTACCAGCTGACACAGGGTGAAAGGTGAACACCATGGACAGGTTGCCATTCCATCGCAGGTCAGATGCACAAACACGCGTTCAATTGCAAGCGGTAGCTTTGCATCTCCCGTCCAGTTGATTGATGTTGATTGATGAGTGGATGTCTTTGAACTGTGAGAGGAAACCAGAGCACCTGAAAGAAACCTCCACACACATGGGGAGAATATGCAAAGTACACACACAAAGAATCCAGATTGCTCTGCCTGGGACTCAAACGTGATGTACAATCTGATGCAAGAGCAGGCATCACATTTGGACTGGATTTACTATCTGTATGGAAGCTAGCTCACCAAACTGTTTATTACCCCCAGTTTCTAACTCTTCTGAACATCTGACTGCTCAGTCAGAGCTCATCTGGCCATTTCACTTTTCCTCTCACCAGGATGCACAAGATGCCCATTCTGTGAAGCTGGAGATGACCAAAGTCGGTGCAGTGGCAGTAGAATATGAGGCAAAAGGCAAGCTTTGGGGCGATCTAATAAACTCTAATAAAGTCATCATGAGGACACCGTCCTGCTCTGTGTTTTGGGACTTTGAAAATATTACACTGGATCGTACTTCCTGGGTATTAATTATTCAGGGGCACCAGAGGGTGGCTGCCGACGTGGTCCAGTCAGTTGGAGTAAAGCTCAAATTCTGAATGCCACAGCATCTAGTAACCTTTTTAGACAGGGGAGGGAGGAATAGCGACACTATTTTTGGATCCTTCCTTTTTTCATTACTGAATATGCTAGCTCGCCCTGTAATGTTACCTGCAAGCGTTCTGTGTCACCGCTATTGTCCTGATGGCAGCCAATGGGTGTGTAATCCCATCCTGGTTTTGCGTAAGTGATTGGCAGAATGCAGTGTGAGGCAGAAGATCAGCGCAGTGTGCTGGTGTAATTGGAGTGCTGGGGTTTAACACGGTGGTGACTCTGTTAACACACCACTTGACCTACATTGATTTATATCGGTAGATGTTGAGGCTGATTGGGTGAGTCACCATTCAGACAAGGATGATTTAATTTAGCTCAAGTCGTCCCCTCGTTCTCTCTGTCTCTTTCCCTCTCTCTCTCTCTGTCTCTTTCTCTATCTCTTTCTCTCTCTCTCTCTCTCTCTCTCTCTCTCTGTCTGTCTGTCTCTTTCTCTCTCTCTCTGTCTGTCTCTTTCTCTATCTCTTTCTCTCTCTCTCTCTCTCTGTCTGTCTCTTTCTCTCTCTCTCTCTCTCTCTCTCTCTCTCTCTCTGTCTGTCTCTGCTTTTCTCCCATATTGTTTAATTCTCTTTTTCTCCAACTTTGTTCTTACTTTCTGTTTTGCCGCTCCTCTTTCTCACAATCTTTCTTTCATTTCACAATCAATATATTATGCTCTCTGGATCTTGCATTTTCAACTTTCCTTCCTCTTCTTTCACAATTTCATCTCTCCCACTTTTCTGTCTCTCGCACTCTTGCTCTTTCTGTTCTTACTGTTCTTTCTCTTTTAATCGCTTTATTTCTCTTTTCTTTTTGTGTTGATCTTCGTCTTGCTTTCTCTCTTGCCCTGTTCATTTCTACCTCTTCCTTTTCCCTTCTCCTCCTCCTTCTTACTCGCCCCCTCACTTTTTCTCACAGTTTTGTTTTCTCTGCCTTTCTCTCTCTTTATGCCTTTCTTTCTGTCTTTGTTTGCATCTTTTTTTTTCTCTTCCGCTCTATCATGCTCTCTCTCTCTCTCTCTCTCTCTCTCTCTCTCTGACTGGCACTTTTTCTCTCCCTCTCTCTCTCTGTCTGTGTTTCTACTCTGTTTCACAGTCTGTGAAACAACCAATCTAGCATTGCTTGCCATGATTTAGCAGTTTCAGATGCTGTGCAAACTCAGACGCTATCAGTCAACATCTCCCTGGGACATGTCAAGCTTTGTACTGCACACTCTAAATCAGAGGCCAAATTGATAAGGGAGCGAACACACGAGGAGCAGGATGCAGAGAGATGTAATATAAGAAATATTAGATATTATGTCTGTAGAATCTAGGTCACAAAACACTCCTAGGAAAAGACATCCTGAAATGTTTATAAATATTCAAGAGACACAGAAGATAGAAGCACACGCTACTGAATATGAAATTATTTCCCCACGTTAGAATACCGACATTATGCACTAGTGAATTCCTCACAGGCTTTGAGCATGCTAAAGCAGCATCTCTCTTACTGTGCATTCCTGCTGCATGCATTAATGTGTTTAAGTAGTAAAAATATGTTTGTCCCAAGCAGGCCCAACATGGCCAGACATGACAGGGCCACTGGGAATCTGAAGATGTGCCATCTAAAGCACACTGTCACTTTAATCTGAGCACCAGCTTTTGATCTGTGGTGGACTGTGTGAACTTTTGTCCATCTTCATTTCACTCTGTTAGCTGAAGAAGAGGAGGAAGAAAGAAGCAGCACTTGATTGCCTGAATAGTCATGTGAGACTCGCAATCTTTGGCTGTTGGTTGGCACTGGAGAGCTGATGCAAAGACTGAAAAGAGGATTAAAGTCTTCGATCTGAAAGAAATGCCAAGTATCACATTATTTGACTCTGAGACCAGTTTCGCAGTTCTTCTGGAGTCTGTGTCTGAGAGCTGAGATATGGTTTTAATCAGCATGAAAGGGCATCAGCCACAGTGCACTCAGTTACTAAATGACGTGACACAGTTTGCACAATTTGTATTGTTTAGGCTTTGTCCTCCAACGCTTTTGAAAAGAAACAATGACATAAAGTAAAGCACAGTTTGTCAACCTTCCTTTGATTGATCTGATCTGCTCTGGGTGCAGCCATCGGTACCCTGGAGGGGGTGTGGCTCACAGAACCCTGGCCTGCCCCCTTCTCTCAAAATAAATCAGTCATACCAAACCTGAAAACATTAAAACTGTCCCTGGAGGTTAGCCACAGTGCAGTTGCATCCATAAATTTACAGAAGGGCTTTAAACACTAATCTGATTGCACATTGCTGATGTTTGTGATGCCTGACAATTTCAGTTTATGGGGCATCTGTGGCCTAGTGGTTAGAAACTCATGCTCAGAAGGTTGTGGGTTTGAGTCCCAGACTAGGTGGTTACTCTGAGGTACCCTTGATCAAGTTACTGTGCATCACTGCTCCCAGGGCACTGGATGTATGGCTGCCTACTGCTGCATGGTGCACGTGTGTGTTTAAATTCAGAGAAGCATTTCCTTATGGCACACTGTGTGCTGTATTCACAATGACAAGTATTTTCTTTCACTTATGTCATCCTATATTGACACTGGATCTGCTTGGCTTCAACATGCATAGTAACGCATGTTAGCACGCAATGTATGTCAGTCTAGTTATGCGTGTCAACAAAGATGTCAGTCTATATTCTAAAATTGTACATGGTAAAAAATCGAAAAAAAATAATTGTTGAATAAAGCAACTGGATAACATTACATTTAGTGGTGCTTTTATTAGAATTAAATCTGTAATTTAATCTGTTATTAAATCTGTTCTTCAAAGAAATGCTGAAATAATTTTCTTTTAAATAATATTCCTCTAACTGTATTTTTATATCCTAAAAATACCCTAATATGAACTCTTCCAGAAGTGCTCCCACAAAATGAAATGTGTGTAAATATAGAAAGGATACAAGGTGACCAACAGCTATAACTTCACATAAGATATTTAAGTGAAGGGAAAGTGACTAATTGTCATTGTGAGCACACAGTGAACCACAGTTGAACACATCCTCTGAATTTAACCCATACACACCGTGCTGCAATGGGCAGCCTTATCCAGCACCCAGGGAGCAGTGATGGGAACGGTACCTTGCTCAAGGTTATATCAGGGCAACCTACTGATCTGGAATTGAAACCCTTATCTTCTGATCCTGGGTCCTAGTTCTTAATGTAATTACTCTGTGATGAAATTGAAGCAATTGCACCTAATCATTCCATTCTACACCTTTGTTATTCTCTCTGGAAGACTTGGCAGCACTGGAGCTTCAGTGAAAAAATAGCAGTAAAAATCTAGCTCATTGATACACTGCAGATGTAGCCAGTATTTATTTAAAAAAAAAAAAAAAAAAAAAAACTTTCTGCAGGCAAAACCTACAAAGCCTGTGAACTGAGTCTCAGAATCAGACCTGTTCCTCAGAGCCAGCTGGATACTTACCACATGCATTTGCCAGTACATGAATAACTGCACTATAAAGGTAAATATGATAATGCATGCGATTACTTAAGTCATTGTTTTACACATTCATCATAATTCAGTAGAGTTTTTCCAATGTATTAAATTGCACTAACCATGTGCCTTCATCAAAATAGAGTATTAACTATATAAAATGGTAAAATTAAACTGCTTTGGGGTGGATTATTGAGAATGTGCTCTTACAAAGCTTTCTAGGAATAACATTACTTATCTGGAATCCTCCTCCATTTGCAGGCTAGCATAAAAAAACATTTTATGCACATTTCAAACACATAAAAACCAGCAAGAGTGTGCGCATGTGACCTTTGCATTCCAGAACTTTAGTACGGCCACTAAAAATCCCCTTCACAACAGCTGTTTTACTAATGCTAAGTCCACCGTCAAGAAAATTCAGGATTCAAGAAGGGGGTTTTACTAGATTGGCCAGAATATCAGTCTGCAGACCTAGTTAGCTTTCTAGTCTTTATGTGGGAGTAACTGGTCAGGCCAATCAGCCAGTTAGTTCAGCTGCATTGATTGTAAAAAGTGGTGTCTAAGGGCAAGGCAAGATAACACATCAACAGACAGTATCCATCCTCTCTCTAGTGTTTGCCAGCACAGCGAATGCTTCAAAAGGGAGGTTCCACCATTGGTGCAGCAGTGGCATTGTGCTTAGGGACTAGACCCGAGGATTGGAAGCCTAATGGGTTTGAATCACATATTAGTAGGTTGCCCCGAGATACCCTGCAAGGCCTATCACTGCTCCTGGATTGTGGATATGACTGCCCACCGTGGCAATGTGCGTATGAGTTAAATCTAGAGGATTCATTTAATTGTTGTTTGCTGTGTGCTCACAATGACAAAACTTTCAAGTTACATCGAAATGGAATAGAATGAAGAAATATTGAAGAAAATGGGTATTAATGGTGTCAGAAGGGAGCATGGCTCAGTAAGTTATCATTGCACACTACAAACACAAAAAATGTTGACGTATAAACTAATTATTTTCTATGTATTAAGTTGACTGTTGGACTGAAGTAATTACAAGTGGTAGTCTGGGAGAAAGATATTTCATTAAGGATCAAGAGGTTGTGGGTTTGAACTTAGTTCTAGCCTTTCTCTAGTACTAGCACCATCTGAGTCTCTGACCAAGTCCTTTAACCCCAAATATCTGTAGAAAGAATGTCATTAAACAGTTTACAATGCTCTGGACAAGAGCATCTAATGGATGCTGTTAATGCTGTCAACCTTTGAGAAGTCAGAGGGGTGATAAAGTTCATGTTAGGGGCTAATCTCTTGTAGCCTAAAACAATGCATATTAGACTATTAAGAAAAAAAAGGTAGGAGTAAAGTATTATGTAGTGTAATTGAACATCTACCAAGATTGAATTTTTTATCAATGATCAATTATCAATTATCGACATTGACTACATAACCGACAACCTCACGTGGACCCTCAACACCAGCTCCATCACTAAGAAAGCCCAGCAGCATCTCTAATGCCTACGAAGACTGAGCAAAGCCCATCTCCCACCGTCCATTCTCACCATCTTTTACAGAGGAACCATCGAGAGCATCCTGAGCAGCTGCATTACTGCCTGGTACGGGAACTGCAACGTCTTAGACTGCAAGTCCCTACAACGGGTAGTGAGAACAGCTGAGAAGATCATCTGTGTCTCTCTGCCTTCTGTACAGGACATTTTCTCCACTTGCTGCATCTGCAAAGCCTACACACCCATCCCACACTCTCTTTTCCCTCCTCCTACCATCCGGGAAAAGGTTCCGCAGCATACGGGCCTCCACTTCCAGGATGGGAAATAGTTTCTTCCCCCTGGCCATCAGACTTTTAAATCGCTAATGTCTCCACACCTATTATTCATCTATTCCATCATTATCTATTTATTTTCTTGTTGCACTCTGCACTTTACCGATAACGCTGCTCCACTACACTGTTACACTGCCGAACAACCTGGGCTGATTTGTTCCATAACACTGCAGCCCTCTTACAAATGAATGTACTGTCTGTTGTGCTGTCTGTTGTTGTCTGTTGTCTGCACTTGTTGCCTTGTCTTGCTTTGTCTTGTGTATTGTCTTGTGTAACATGTGTTGAGTCCTATGTTGTCTGTGTCTTATGTTGTGTTTTATGTTGTCTTATGTGTAGCACCAGGGTCCTGGAGGAATGTTATTTACTATATAATGTGTATATGGCTGAAATGACAATAAAATCCTACTTGACTTGACTTGACTTTTATAACTCAGTTTACAGGCTTTTTGATTTTTGCACACCATGAACTAATAATGAGCCAACCATTTAAACTGGCATGTAGCTTGGGTGTGAAATTATTCAGACTTGAATAGAACCAGGCAGTCATGAAATCAGAAGGAATCAGAAAAAGGACGAGAGGTCAGCAAATTTGACAGTATGAGCATCTTTGTTATCTTTTTGTCATACGTGTGTAGAATTATGCAACTAAACTTTTAATCTATAAAAGTGAGAATAATAAACAACTCACAATTTGCAACTAAACATTTTCAACATTTCCAAAAATATATCCACCCTTCTTTATATAACAGTCATAATCCTTCCAATCATGGAGTTTGTCAGTTTCTGGATCTATTGACAATCAACTTTTTGTGCGGCAGCAACCCCAGCCTCCCAGACACTGTTGAGAGAGGTAGACTGTTTCCTTCCCTGTAAATCTTGCGTTTAAGAAGGTCCACAAGTTCTCTATAGGGTTAAGTTCAGGTTAGGAAAGGGGCCATGTCATTATTCTTTTATTGTTAAGGCCTTTACTGACCACACAATGGAGAACTTCCATGTATGTGATGGAGCATCGTCCATACCGGTACCCAATCTCAACCTTGCTGGTGTCTGAGTGTAAGGGGAGCTCTGTGCCCATTACTGATCCAGCCACAGGCCCATCCATCTGATCCATCAAAAGTCTTATCTCATTAGTCCATTAAACCTGAAAAATCTGTTTTGAGATATTTCTTGGCCCAATCTTGATGTTTCAACTGAACAAGACGTGTTCCTGGTAGCTATTCTCAAATCTTTGGCAGTTAATTTGTGTCTACGAATTCGTGCAACCCTGTTGACTTTTTACAACAAACCGTTAGATGGTTCTGTGATTTACATTTACGGCATTTAGCAGACGCTCTTATCCAGAGCAAACTCCATGTCTTGATTACAGGGACAGTCCCCCTGGAGCAGCTCAGGGTTTCTCAGAGACCCAGTGGTGGTGGTGCCAGAGGTGGGATTCAAACCTGGGACCTCTTGAGCCATAGGTCCATAGGCAAGTATCCTACCACTAGACCACTGCCACCCTGTGATCATGGCCCAATATACAGCAAGAGAGCTGCAGCCCTCTGAAAGACATTTTACAATGTTTGCTTTTTCAGAGTCATTTCAATCTCTTTTTTTGGCCCATTTTGCCTGAGGAGGGAAAGAAGCTGTCTAATAATTCTGCACACCCTGATATATGGTTTTGATCTCCTTATGCCACACCCTCCCCCATCACACAAATACACAACACCTGATGTGCTTAAATCCAATTACCATTCAAGTTTATACAGGATTATATGCATAGATATGATGACATGGTCAAAACACTCACCTGCCCAATAACTGTGCACACAGTGTAGTGAGTGACTTTAATATTGCCTTTTTTAACAGATGAGGCTGCTAGCAGAGACTTGGCCAGGCTATAAAAGTTGCGGCAGCTAGAAATGTCACATCACTACATCGCCATGATTTCATGCTTAGATCTTTTTTTAAGGTAGGTAGATTTTCTGCTAAATGCCTTTATTCTATGAACTGCCTAGCTAGAATGATTTACTGGACTTCCCATGAGGGTTATTGTCAACTGTTTCTTTATGAATGAGTGAGTTTGGTAAAAGGTGTATGTGTATATATATATATATATATACACAGTACTGTGCAAAAGTTTTAGGCAGGTTTGAAAAAAATGCTGTAAACAAAGAATGCTTTCAAAAATATAAATAATTGTTTACCAATCAGACTGTTGATGTGTGGCAATGACCCAACACTCGAGCAACTTTCAGGGAGACATACAGTACTGTTTTAGGCAGGTGTGGAAAAATGCTGTAAACAAAGAACGCTTTCAGAAATATAAATAATGATTGTTTATTTTGATCAATTTACAAAATGCAAAGTGAGCGAACAAAAGAAAAATCTAAATCAAATCAATATCTGGTGTTACTGCCTTTTGCCTTCAAACCAGCATCAGTTCTTCTGGCCCTCACAGAGCCCTGATCTCAACATCATCCAGTGTGTCTGGATTACATGAAGAGACAGAAGGATGTGAGGAAGCTACATCCACAGAAGATCTGTGGTTCGTTCTCCAAGATGTTTGGAACAACCTACCAGCCGAGTTCCTTCAAAAACTGTGTGCAAGTGTACCTAGAAGAACTGATGCTGTTTTGAAGGCAAAGGGTGGTCACACCAAATATTGATTTGATTTAGATTTCTCTTTCGTTCATTCACTGCATTTTGTTGATTGATGAAAATAAATGATTAACACTTCCATTTCTGAAAGCGTTCTTTGTTTACAGCATTTTTTTGACACCTGCTTAAAACTTTTGCACAGTACTGTATATGTCTTTACAAAACACTATACACAATATTCTGGAATAGTTAAGGAATTTTTGCACTTTAAGGAAGCATTTGCTCATATATATATATAATCTTGGCTTACTTCAACTTTGAAACAAGGTTGTTTTTTGGTTGTCTTTTTCCAATGTGAGATAAAAACCAGTTCAAGATGGATTTAAAAGATGGATTTTTTTGCTCAGGATGCCAACTGTGGAGAGCTCTGTGTGTGTTAAAGTCCCCAAGCAGCTGAAGCGTTACAGCCGTTTGCTTTGATGGAACTGAATTCATCAACTAGTGCGAACAACTCGTGAAGAGGCATCAGGTCTTTTGGACGTGGGTGCATCACTCACCCGTCATCTCATCAAAGATGCACATGGCCATGTCTGTAAAGCCTTGGTGTAGGGATTGTGGTGAGGCGTGAACGCAGAACGTTTAAGTACCATTCAAATCACTCATCACACCTCTTTCTCAGCTCTGACCTTTTTCTTTTTTTTTGTGTTTTTGTCCTTTCCTCATTTTACATGTGTTCCTAACCTTCCCACATAACAGCTGTTGTGTGAGAAGTGATTATAATGTTTTGTTCATTTGCACAGTGGAGGCCAGCTGAACTCCAACCAGTGCAATGATGCCCTGTTTGCTTAGCTTTGATTTCTCTGTTCTGCGAGCATGTTAGCTTTTTTTTCGAACACAGAAGCATTAACAGTGGATTGTCATTCTGTTTACTCAAAAATTAAATAATCAGATGGGTATAAGAAATATCTTTAAATAGACTGAGCACTGGATGGATAAGTAGGCATTGATCTGCACTTGTAGTGTGTTTTAACACCCACATGAACATCCATTCTTAAAATATGAACTCTCTAGGATTGAAAGTATGGTTGTTGAAAAAATATATATATGAAAGTGACAACCCATGTCATTGTGAGGTCACAGCACACATGAACCACAACAAATCTGGACCTCTGCATTTAACCCATGCAAACACTGTGCAGCCGTGGGCAGCTATTGAAAGCGCCCAGGGAGCAGTGACGGGGACAGTACCTTGCTCAAGGGTACCTCAGGGCAACCTTCTGGTGAGGGAATCAAACCCACAATCTGTTTTAGGCAGGTGTGAAAAAATGCTGTAAACAAAGAACGCTTTCAGAAATATAAATAATGATTGTTTATTTTGTATCAATTTACAAAATGCAAAGTGAGCGAACAAAAGAAAAATCTAAATCAAATCAATATTTGGTGTTACTACCTTTTGCCTTCAAACCAGCATCAGTTCTTCTGGCCCCCACAGAGCCCTGATCTCAGCATCATCCAGTGTGTCTGGATTACATGAAGAGACAGAAGGATGTGAGGAAGCCTACATCCACAGAAGATCTGTGGTTAGTTCTCCAAGATGTTTGGAACAACCTACCAGCCGAGTTCCTTCAAAAACTGTGTGCAAGTGTACCTAGAAGAATTTATGCTGTTTTGAAGGCAAAAGGTGGTCACACCAAATATTGATTTGATTTAGATTTCTCTTATATATAAAATATATATATGAAAGTGACAACCCATGTCATTGTGAGGTCACAGCACAGCACACATGAACCACAACGAAACTGGACCTCTGCATTTAACCCATGAAAACACTGTGCAGCCTTGGGCAGCTATTGAAAGCGCCCAGGGAGCAGTGACTGGGACAGTACCTTGCTCAAGGGTACCTCAGGGCAACCTTTTTCTCTTTTATATACAATCTTCCGATGCAGGGGCAACTCCCTAACCACTAGGCCACCACTGCAGAGATTCTTCACTACCATGTGTGACAAATATGACCAGCACAGTTTAAGGGTTTCACACTCCTACGGCATGCAGAATTATAATTTCTAATGTGTTTCAAATATGTAAAACTTTTACTATTAAAAACTATTTTATGCTAATTTACATTAAATTCAAACCGGGTTATTTAAACCTTCACAATAAAAAAAACCCCCAAAAAAAACAATAATGCAAAAATGGCCAAAATATCTTGGGTCTTCTAAAGAATAAACTTTTGTAAAAGATGTGCAACACTGAAGACCCTTCTTTCAAAGTATTTTTTCAAGAACCCTCCACTGCAACGGGCATTCAGGAACCAAACAATTCTTCTGCGAGATCTCAAAGGGCACCTTTATTCTTATGAGTGTACTGTGTGTTGCTCTTCTGTCAGCTTTGCCTGAGGAGCGTGAATGTGCTGGGTGAAAAGATCTACTGTTAGGCTGACACGGGGTGAAGAATATTCAAATAAAGAGAGTAAATAAAGCAAACTTGAACGCAGGTTCAAGAATTACAGCCCTCTCAAAGTACTGAACCAGCAAGCTCAATACATTTGTTTTGCAGCGTGCTGAAGAACATTGCGTTTATGGCCAAAATACCAATGTGATGGGATTTCCAGCTTCTTTATTCTGGTGTTCATATCTACAAATGTTAAACTACATTCATAGTGCCTGACATATCTGACCACCCATTTTCCAAATGCGTGAATGAACTGGGACTAGTTTTATTGTGAGTTCAAGTAAATAACACTTAATATTTGCTTGCATAAACCTTGTTTTCAGTAACTGCATCAAGCCTGTGACTTTTTTCTTCTTTGGTTATGGCTTTTTTATGCTATTTCCCCACCATCTTTCAGCTGTTTGATTTGATTTGACTCCCCAGTTTCCTCTTAAGAAGATGAAATGCAACTTTAATTGCATTAAGCAGTCCAAGACTGTCCATCTTTTGCTCTGATAAAGTCCTTTGTTAACTTGGCAGGGTGTTTTGCTTTCATTTGTGGCTCATCTCTTTACATTTTTTTTTTTCTAACTCTTACTTCTGTTGAGTTTTTGCATCTGGCGGTATGGCCTCTGTATTTCACCTCTCAAAGTCTTTCTCAAACAGTGGATTGTGATACTTTAATAAAGGACTAAAAAATTACTTGCATTTGATTTTGTGTATAAACTTGTCATTATATTTTAGTGACTTGCCTTTAATGTCATACAGCGTTTTATTGTAGTCTTGCCAATAAACAGTTCAGACAGAGCTGGTTTAGCAATGCTAATAGATGTTAGTTTACAGAGTGTCTGGAAAAACAGGCCTTGTAAAAATACAGACCATACCTATAAAAGGCTTGGGATAGGGTTGTTAAGATAAAACTTATTCCCAGTCTTAGGTTTAAAGGTGATTCTCATTTTTTAACTCCCTTAACCCCGGATTGCACGGCCCTGTATAAAGTCAGCAATGAAACTGTACTTTTCAGGGTCTGAACATTACAAATCTAAGCAGACTTTAGTAAGGTTAAATTATGTGAAAATTATGCTCTTTTGAAGTTATATGTTCACAAACCTGTGTTTAGGCTGGGGGCAGCGGTAGCCTAGTGGTTAGGGAGTTTCCCTGGCATCGGAAGATTGTGGGTTCAATTGCCTCACCAGTAGGTTGCCCTGAGGTACTCTTGAGCAAGGTACTGTCCCTGTCACTGCTCCCTGGGCGCTTTCACTAGCTGTTGCATGGGTTAAATGCAGAGGTCCAATTTTGTTGTGGCTCACTGTGTGCTGGGTCAAGGGTCAAGAGTCACTTTCAATTTAATCCATATACCCCAGAGAAAATGTATTTCTCTGTTTGACACGGTAATAAAGCGTAAAAATAAACCCGTCTCTCTTGGAAGTCTGTGTAGTGTAACATTTCACACACATTTAAAGTATAGATAAAAAAAAAATTAAAAATACAGGTTTAGAGTAAAAAGTATAATGCCCAATTTCTAACTTAAAAAAAAAAAAGAAAATCTCAAAATGTACTGCTATTTATCCAAAGCATAATTATACATAATGTTCACAGTCCACATCATTTTAAAATGTATAATTTTAAGACAAATCATAAAAAGTTCTTTGTCATTTTATCCTTTTTATACTATATTTGTGGTGTACTGATGGTGTTAAAGAAAAAAGGAAGAAAAACAGGGACAGGGATCTACAGACAATACAGGGTTTAATGTCAAATAAAAGAGAGACAATTTCCAGGCAGCTTAGATAACAAGATGGTGAAAAGAGAACGATGCTGACGGTGCAGTTCAGTTCAGACTGAAAATGGCATAAAAAGGTTAACCCATTAAAATCCCAAGCTTATCACATCTTACACTTTATTAAATTATAGTTAAGTATAACTGAGCCACTCTGTACTTTAAGCTAAAGAAATGAGGAGTCAAATTTCTAAGTAATTAAAAAATATTATGAAATTATTCAGGTAATCACACGGGTACTACCTGTGGTTTTCATAGATGAAGCTGCTGCAGATGCTTAATTCGCCTCAATTTCCTGCTAGTGTATATGCATACTTGTACACTTTGTACTACAATCAGCCCTTCTGCACACAAATACATCGGCAGTCTAGTGGTTAAGGATTAGGCACCATGATCAGAAGGTCATGGGTTTGACTCCAAGAACCATAGGTTGCCCTGAAGTACCTTCAAGCAAGGCACTGTCCCTTTCACTGCTCCCCGGGAACTGGAAATGGCTGCACCGCTGCTGTACGTATGGTATATGGGATAAAAGCAGAGGTTGCATTTCATTGTTCTCCACTGTGTGCTGTGGTGTGTGGTTGGGTCGTTAATTTGCAATTCGATGTCTCCGTTGTTAGCCTATATCTTGGAACACTTTTACAGCTATTGCTCAGATTCCCTTGTCTGTTTTTTCTTTGACTCTTGAGCACTGTTGCAGCAATGAGTTCTGGACATACTCAAATTAAAGCAGCTGCCTCAGGCATGTGTTACTCTTTTTATCCTACATGGCCTCTGAACGGAGAGTCAACTTCAAATGTAACTGAGATTGCTTAATTTTCGGAATTACATCATCCTTCAGGAAATAGAAAGAAATAGAGCACATTTCCAAAAGAAAGAGCTTACCTTCATTCTGTGATGCTTACAATCTAAAGAAAAGGACAGTAGGAAGAAATGTATAGTGGTCGTCAGCTGTGAATACCCTTTACACACCATTAATCTTATTCACACAGACTCTGATAATATCTTATGTGAAAAATACCAGCTATCAGACAATAAGTGGATCTGCCTTCACCATCAATCCAGTTGGATGGCAGAATAATTTTTTCCATTGGTGTTCCATAATTTATAACCCCCTATACATTCTGACACTGATGGCTAAAAAACATAACCTGTCATCGTTGCATTATTAATGGTATTTGTTTAAGGGACTGAAGAAACAAGTTTCTTTCAGAGCAACTGTTAAAATAATGCTCTGACTGGATGGGATGTAAAGTTTGACATTGTTTTTAGCTCGAGCACAGTCCTCTGTATATAGTATCCCAAGAGTTCATATTTTTCTATGTTCTCTCTGGCAAACCTCAGTCTGGCCTTGATGTTTCACTTAGACAGTAAAGGTTTCCTCCTTGTACACCAACCATGAAGTTAAAGGTGTGCAGTTTCTTTCTGATTGTAGAGACACTTTCACATTAACAGCAGCAAGAGCCTGCTATAGGTCCTGTGATGAAATATTAGGGTTTTTGGAGACTTCATTTAGCATCTCGCGGTCTACTCTCAGGTTGAACTTGCTTGGATGGACAGACCTGGGCATCTTAGCAGTTATTTTGGAAGTTCTCCACTTGTAGACTTTTTTCCGGACAGTGGAATGGTTGCTTGCAAATTTTTTTGAGATCTTTTAAATCCCTTACCAGACTTATAAGCTGCTACAATCTTCTTTCTGAAGACAGCTCTTTTGATCTCACAATGTAACTATGTTCTAATCATGTGCACCTGATGTGCTACACCTGTGTGTGACTTGAGCCATTTTAATTGGGGATAAATGTGGGAGTGTCCTAATTTATTCCTCACCAGAAATTGCATTTTTGTGGAATTACATTTTACAGAGGACTTTGAGTTTTAATTGTTTAGCTATATTACTTGAATCTGCCAGTTTTGTTAAAATTGAGATTAAATATCTATATGCCGAGAATTTAACAAAAACACACAGGCTGTCATAGGGTGTCCTAATTTTTTCACATGACTGTAGCTTCTATCTGTGGGGTCAGTTTTGCAGGAAAAACAATAGACCTCCTTTACGTCCTTGAAATCTCACTACCTTTGAATCAGTCAGTTAGAAATAGGAAGGTATGATGGCAGCTCTATGTTAGGGTTTTCCACTGAAAGTCACTGTAAAACTGCACAACAGATAATTTATATCCTAATATTTCTGTGGTTCTCTCAGGTAGCGAGCAGAGGGATTGAAGGAATCAGGATTTAACCAGTTCCAATTCCAGTTCCAGTGGCAGTTCCAGGCACTAACCGGGCACATTCGGCCTGTTTAATGCCTCACGGTGCAGTTTATGGACTGTGAGCTTGGTGAAATGTAAAATGCGCTGCTCCTCCTCATGCATGTGCATCTGCAGGAGGGGCTCGCAAACAGTTTATCATGTCAAAGCAGGGTGGAGATACAACAGGTGTGGCTGATTACAAATTCTGCTCAATTTGCTGAAGTTCAAGCAGCTTGCTGCAGTCAATTTTTGCTCGATTTTGGCTTGATGGGCAAATCAGTGCTACCTGTTAACAGTGGGGCAGCAGTGGCCTAGTGGTTAGGGCGTTGGCTGCATGACTGGAGGATCAGGGGTTTGAACCCCTTCCCAATAGGTTGCCCTGAGGTACCCTTGAGTAAGGTCGTGCTCCTCCCTGCGATGGGCTGGTGACCTGTCCAGGGTGTGTCCCCTGTGTGAGCTTGGATGGACTCCAGCACCCTCCCGTGACCCCGCTTGGGACAAACTTTGATATCTGAAAGCTTAAGTAACAAGTTTTCTGAACATGTAAAGAGCTGACAACGAAGGGTGTGGTGGTGGTGGAATACTCATCTGTCCCACTTCCAGCAATACCACCATTAAGTTCCAGAGCTGAACCCTTAACCCAGAGTTGCTCCAGGGGGACTGTCCCTGTGATTAGGAACTGGAGGTCACTCTGGATAAGGAGGTCTGCTAAAGGCTGTAACTGTAAATGGAGTAAAAGTGAACACTCTTAGTCTGTGTTCACTAATGGAGTGTCAGGAAGGGTTAAATATCGACAACATTCCCTGCTCATTGTTAACGTTTTCTTTCCATTTATTATGTTTTGTGCTAAGATTTGCATCTAGGCCACAATATATTTTATGAGCTTCCTAAAGATGCTACCCTAAAGATGCTCTTGCAGGATGCAACAGCACTTAAATTCTACCAGAATCCCAGTCTGAACACTAGCAGAAATTGGTATCATTGTTTTGGTGTTTTTGTGACCATGTTTTAGAATTTATTTCTCAAACTAAAAGCTCTAAAACTCATGGCTTGCAGCAAATTCTAACAAGCTACAGGAGACCTCGGCAGAGACACAGCGTATCTTATCTTTTTATAGGCTACGTGATAAAATGTCCTAAATTACTTGACTGTTCCCTGCCCACCAATTTGTGCAGTTTTTTTTGTTTTTTCAGGCACTGATATGAGCTTGAACACATTTAACAGAACATTAGCCAAAAAATATATATATAAATAAATAAAACATTAAGCATAATTCAGCAGTACACACTTTTCTTTTTTCAAATGCCTGTGAAAGGCCACAATGTCTGGACTGATTTGGGCAGTTTTTTTTTACTTTCTTTGTGGGCATGGTAGCAAATTCCTTGTTCTGATTTGGTACAACCATCCAGTCCAGCATTTGAAACTGGAATCTCAACACCGAGTAGCAAATCTAAACTGAAGCCTGGAACATACATGAGGGAAGCAGAGGCAAGTGTTCCTCAGTTGTCGGCTGAGAGGGTAACTAATCTGAGTGTGTGTGGATTTGTAATTGCTCTTTATATCAGAACACTATAGAGAGATTTTAGCTTCTATTACCAAAGATGCATTATGTTGAAAACAGTGAATGGACCGCTCTGTGTTAAAAGTTCTGCAATTTTGAAAAACCCTAGAAACTGACTGTCAAAGATAAGGCAGGACAGTGTTTAGAGGGATCACACAAGAGCACTCTGGACAGCCTTCTGAGCAGGAAAATTACATACCATTTAAAAGGTCTCAGAACCATAACGTGATTAGAGGTTCCAATCCTGTTGCAGAAGAAAACAGCGATTTTCAAGTACAACCACACTACTTTCACTCACCAACTCTGCAGAGTCCTAATTTTGGCAAAGAAAGAGCCTGAACAGGAAAAGCAGAAGATGTGTCATTTGTGTTTTCCCAAATGCGCTGTAGTTGTACATGGTGAAAATTCCAGGAAGAAAACAGAAAATAAAATGTAACTTCAGTTCAAAGCACACCTTTTAAAATCCTCTGTAGTTTCAATTACATTTGTCTTCCTACTGTCCTTGTATTAATAATAATACAAAAGAAAAAATAATTAAGCTCAGTAAGCTTTTTCATTCATTTCTACCAAATACCAGGAAAATTCCAAACCCATTATTCTCAGTTTGGATACAGGAAACATGACAAGATACAATAGATCTTGAAAAACGGGCTGTCACACTCACAAATAGTAAATAACATGAACTGTGTGAATTTTGCAAAAACATTTTTTTCTGTTTTACTTTGGACACATTACGTCTGACAAGTCCTGGAAATAATGCAGAAAACAACAATATATCAAAGTTCGATTCCCAGCTGGGATGGCCTGCACCCTTTCTGTGTGGAGTTCTGCTTTCGCTGCCACACCTGCATGGATTTCCTCAGGGTGTGCCTCCCAGAGTCTAAGAGCATGCATGTCAGGTGAGTTGGAGTTGCTAAATTGCCACTCAGTTTGACTGTGTGTGTATGCATGTTTGTGTTTTTTCACATTTCTATAAACTGGAAGCCTGTCCAGGGTGTTTTCTGCCTTTCACCCTAGGAGCACTGGGTTGGGGTTGGAAATAAGTGGAAATATATAAAATGTGGAAATATTTTTTAACGAGAATAACTAGTGCACAAATGAAACAAAAAATGGTTTGCTGTCTCTCTGCAAAATGGCTGGATTTTTAAATTGTGTTATTTAAAAACCCTTTGGTTCTGTTAGTTGGCTGACACTGAAAGAACAATATCAACTCAAACCCCTTGTTACAGATGGGCTCAGCTCCTGACTTTCCGTTAGTCATTTTCTGCTGCTTGTCCCAAGCGGGGTCGCGGGGGTGTGCTGGAGTCCATTCCAGCTCACACAGGGTGAAGGATGGGGGACACACCCTGGACAGGTTGCCAGCCCATCGCAGGGAGGAGCGAGACGGGGACGGCACCTTGCTCAAGGGTACCTCAGGGCAACCTATTGGGAAGGGGTTCAAACCCCCGATCTTCCGATCATGTGGTCAACACCTGAACCACTAGGCCACCGCTGCCCCGCTCCTGACTGTGCTGGGCTTTATACATGGTAATTATATACAGTGGAGTATGATCAAGGCTTCATGATAATTGAGCTTTTATTTGCCATCATTTTATTTAAAATTTCCAAAATTTTATCACAGGTATATTTCTGGGGCAGTGGTGAGCTAGTGGTTAGGGAGTTGCCCTGGATTGGAAGATTGTGGGTTCGATTCCCTCACCAGAAGGTTGCCCTGAGGTACCCTTGAGCAAGGTACGTCACTGTTCCCCGGGCGCTTACAATAGCTGCACCCTGCTGCACGTGTGTGTATGGGTGAAACGCAGAGGTTGAATTTCGTTGTGCTGTGCTGTGCTGCGCTTCCCAATGACAAGGATAGTCACTTTCACTTCACTTTCTCTGAAAGTTTAATGGGATAGAGAATCATCCTTGTTTATTCTGTAATCCTTCTATACTTTAGTGACAAGCCTAGGATCATATCTGACAGCCTTCACTACATTGTTAACACTGCAGAGTTTTTGCTCAGTGCAGCAAGAGAGGAGGGGAGTGATGGACGAGGCCTATGTATTTCATTTTTTGTCACACTAGTTCCTCTGAGAGAGTTTGACCAATTGCTGGTTAACACTGTATTGGCACCAGTGACACATCTGGTTATATGGTTGTAGTAGAAATTGATTGCTTAATGAATGTGGTGTGATTAATCTGCTACACTCTTGAATCGGCTTCCGTATAGCAATAAAACTGGGAAGAAATAAGAAACATTATGAGGTAAATAGCAGTTGAGCTTAAATAAATGAATGGTTTAAGTAATGATTTTAAACAGGACTATATTTATAGGGGCTTTTTGCATTGCATACAGTACATCTGGAAAATATTCATGTTATGTAGTGCATTAAGCTCAATTATCATTTGTTTATCTATAAAACAAGCTCTTTAAATCTTCTGGTGATAAGAATGTTTCTTTGAGTCCGTCTATTTAGCCAGTGATCTTTTAGAAGCTTATTGCTGATTTCATTTATACTTGTATACTGCTGAAGGTCCTGCAGCAGATGTTAGGTATTGCTGAATTGCTGAAGTTTTTTTATATGGGCATAGTGAAGACATAGTGAAGTGAGTTACTAACAGACTTTTCATAAATCAACACAATGCAGTGAATGAACAAAAGAGAAATCTAAATCAAATCAATATTTGGTGTGATCACCCTTTGCCTTCAAAACAGCATCAATTCTTCTAGGTACACTTGCACACAGTTTTGAAGGAACTCGGCTGGTAGTGTAACGGTGGCGGGGAACCGGAAGGACGCCAGAGTGGAGCCAGGAGTTCGGAGCACTGTTTTATTGTCCACAGTTTACACAAGCAAGACACAAGGGCTGCAGTTCGAAGCAGAACCTGGGAACAGGAGAACTGCAGCCCAAACCAAGTTATCCAAACCCAAAAAACACAAACCTAAACCAGAACCACCCTTTACACTTAGGCCTTGCCTAACTAATGAGCCGCGCTCTGCTCTGACTCATCGGGGCTTAAATAGTCAGCCCCAATGATGCACACCTGTGCCTGCTTGGGCTCAGGTGTGCTCAGTCAGAGCAGAGCGCCCTCTAGTGTGCCCAAAACACCCCACACGTGACAGAACCCCCCCCCAAAGGCACGGCTCCCGAAGCGCCAAAACTTGGCCGAGCCTCTGGGGGGGAGGCCAAGAACAACAAAACTACACAAAAACAGAAGTCCCTTGTGGGGACACACGGTCAGGTCCACAAAAAAAAAAAAAAAAAAAAACACAAAAAGGACCTCCGACCAGTCATGTCAGGCAGCCGGTGGTGGTGAGGGGAATCCCTGCAGTTCCGTCCACCCTTTTGACTGGTGCCTGAACACGGCTCTGAAGTCCCTGGAGGCTTCGCCTGACTCCGTGGAACGCCTGGACTTGACTGAACCTGAAAGAGAGCTAAACAGAGACGTTACAGGGTTCACAGAGGAAGTCTCTCAACAAGTCTAAACTCTGCTTACAACCCCTGTCAGCCGTGTTCCGCACGTCTCTCCTCCCCGAATCTACAGTGCCGAAGTTCTTGTCCATTTCCTTGAACTGATTCTTGCTGGTGTCTTTTGCCTTTTTCCTTTTCTTGGTCATACTTCCTGGTCGCTTGGGGCCCGGCGACGCAGTGTCCCAGCTTTTGGTTCCACTATGAGAAGTTCTACTTGGCTCCCTCCATAAGTCCCCTTGTTCTGGGTTTGCTGAATTGTGAGGGTGAGCCGACGCTAGGGGGTCTGAAGGCAGCTGCTCCCTCTCTGCAATTGTTACCTGTTTCTCCGCTGGACTGTTCTCCAGATGCTCTGTTTTGGCTTTTGCCCTCTGGGTTCCAGCAGGCACTGGTGTCGGGGAAGTGAGTTGAGATTCGATGAGTGCCAATTTCACTTCCATACCTCTGACCTGTTTCTCTAGCTCGGTGAGATTGTTGGCCTCATAACGGGCCTCTCTCAGATCAGCCTGCAAAGTGATGTTGTGGTCCTGCGCCCGTCTCAGCTCTGTTCTGCTCTGATGCAACTGCTCTTCCATAGTGGCTATTTTAGCCTCCAGTTTCTCCTGAGTGGTTGGAGTCTCAACTCTCCTTGTTATCTGGCCTACGATCTGGTTTCTCTGTTCATGTGTTCTCCTCAGTCCCTCTCTTTGGAAAACCATCACAGTTTGTATCTCTAATCTGGAGACCTTTCTGCCTTCTCTGAATTTGCTGCTCCTTCCATGACACTCACCTTTGTCTTGAGCCAAAGTCTCCTCTTTCTCCGTCTCCCCGTCCTTCGAGACCGCAGCATTCACCTGTGGCATGGAGGCTCTTTTGGTCAGCTGCTGGTAGAGTCCTGTCAGCAACTCCTCCTGTTCTGCAAACCGAACATTTCTACAGCTGATCTGCTCACCTCCGAGGTGGGACTGGATTCTCCTCGCCTCTCTGCGCCACATGGCCCGATTCCTCACCAGCTCCTCTCTGAATGACTTCTGCAAGCAAATTGCAGCATGTTTACACATCTGACACCTCTGTCCTTGTTGAAGTCCCGGTCTCCACCTTCCGAACCTCCTCTGACGACCACCTGATGCCCAGTGCGGCCTCTTGAAGACAGATTCCCGCTGGTGCACTCTCACAGCAGCCTGAATAATGACAGCAGCTTTGTTTATAGCATCAACATTTTTTCGCACTAAATAACCTCTAAAAGCTGCCTGGATGCGTATCGCAGACCTTCTCAACACCTGGAATCTTTCATGTTCACTTTTGCCCCTGATGTAGGACCTATAATATCTTTGAATGAAGATGGCTGACATCCTTATGGCCTGGTACTTTACTACCTCCCTGTGTCTTCTGAATGCAGCCTGAATCAGGGAAGCTGCCTGATGGTGCAGGATCACCGCCTTTCTGACCCTTTGACCTCTGAAGCAGGCTTGCAGGAACATTGCAGCGGAGCGCAATTTCAAAAATTCCTCTCTCTGTTTTCTGGCTTCACGTGTGGAATGATACCTCAGCTGGATTGCAACAACAGTCTGTTTGATGTATAAGTATCATGCCCGAGCACAGTGTGCCCTGTAAGCACTTTGTATCGCAGTGGCAGCCTGGTGCTTCAGTTTCAGAGTCTGTCTGGTCTTCCTCGGAATGCAGCTTGTAGAACAACGGCAGCTCTTTTTTTCTCCTTCAAAGACTTCATTTCTTGCCTCATACTCTTGCTAGCTCTATAATATCGCTGAACAGTCTTGGCTGCCCATCGTAGCCTCAGGTAGTACTTTCTGTTTATGTGTTTCCTTACCTGCGCCTGAAGGGTTACTGCAGCCTCATGTTCGATTTTCCTCTGTGCCCGAACTCTCCTATTCTTCGGTGCAGCAGACTGGTTCGTGGTGCTGGGCTTGGGGGTCGACTCCGTGTTGCCCCTCTCGCGGCTGCGAAGGGCCTTCTTGGTCGACCTCCCCGGTTGCCGGATGCCGGAAGTGTTTTTTCTACGTTGTTGCTGCTACTCACTCTGGTTGTGTTCTCACGTTCAGGGTGCCTAGCCTGCTTCTCCTGAAGTTCCCCCTTTACTGAAGCTAGCTCCTTCTGAATGGAACGTATTTGAGATTGGTGACTCACCTGCAACTGGTGTGTCACAGCCTGAAGAGAGGCACCTCTAATTTTTCACACTTCGTTTGCAAGGCGGCCAGATTCAGACTTCGTGTACTGATTTCTTGATTCTTGGTGAGGAGCTCCGCCTCCATTTCCAGGAGCTGCTCGACTTACATGTTCTTGTTCTGTCTTTCTGCACCCAGAACAGACAGCCAGACCTTCTGAGATTCCTGTAGGTCGTGTTCTAAATCCTGGATTCTTGCAGTTAATTCTCCTGCCTGAAATGGCTCCTCTGAGCCGGGAGAATTCTTTACCATAACGTCTTTATTAGCTGTGCAGAGAGAATTCTTTACCGTAGCTTCCTTGTTTGGCACCGCCTTCGCTGATGGAGCGCTGTGATTGGAGCAGGGTGCTGTCCTCGCGAATGGGGCACTGTAGCTTCCTTGTTTGGCACCGCCTTCGCTGATGGAGCGCTGTGATTGGAGCAGGGTGCTGTCCTCGCGAATGGGGCACTGTGATTGGAGCAGAGTGCTGTCTCCGCGAATGGGGTGCTGTGATTGGTGAATGGGGCGGGTTCCGCCGACACCCAGCATTGTGGTTGGTGGAGAGCAGGAGCCGGAAAAGGAAGGGGTAAAGAAAGGGGCGCAAACAAAGCCTCTTCCGCGAGGAGTCGCCCCGATAACATTACCTCTACCACGGCCCTCTCCGCTCGACAGCACTCCTTCAGCCGTTCGCTGAACTCCAGCGAGGGAGCGAGCTGGATTGAGCGATCCAGCAGGTCCAGGCGTTGCGAGAGCTCAGTGGCGGTGACTTTCTGCACTTCACCGCTCCGCTCGCAACGCCCCAGCTGCCACGATGGCAGCGCTGCTCGGAGGTCCTCAATCTGGGCTCCCAGTGCTCGCTCTAGCTCCTCCAGACACTCCTCACGGCTCCTGACGTCCCGGTTTTGGCGGCTCATTTCTGTAATGGTGGCGGGGAACCGGAAGGACGCCAGAGTGGAGCCAGGAGTTCAGAGCACTGTTTTACTGTCCACAGTTTACACAAGCAAGACACACGGGCTGCAGTTCGAAGCAGAACCTGGGAACAGGAGAACTGCAGCCTAAACCAAGATATCCAAAAACCCAAAACTAAACCAGAACCACCCTTTACACTTAGGCTTGGCCTAACTAATGAGCCGCGCTCTGCTCTGACTCATCGGGGCTTAAATAGTCACCCCAATGACTGCTTGGGCTCAGGTGTGCTCAGTCAGAGCAGAGCGCCCTCTAGTGTGCCCAAAACACCCCACACGTGACAGATAGGTTGTTCCAAACATCTTGGAGAACGAACCAAAGATCTTCTGTGGATGTAGGCTTCCTCACATCCTTCTGTCTCTTCATGTAATCCAGACACACTGGATGATGTTGAGATCAGGGCTCTGCGGGGGCCAGAAGAACTGGTGCTGGTTTGAAGGCAAAAGGTAGTAACACCAAATACTGATCTGATTTAGATTTTTCTTTTGTTCGCTCACTTTGCATTTTGTAAATTGATCAAAATAAACAATCATTATATCTATTTCTGAAAGCATTCTTTGTTTACAGCATTTTCTCCACACCTGCCTAACACCTTTGCACAGTACTGTATGCCTCCCTGATAGTTGCTCGAGTGTTGGGTCATTCATGTAACTGTGCGGTTATTGCCACACATCAGTCTGATTGGTAAGCACTCACTCTTTTGTATAGTTTGTTCAGAAGGACAGGATTATAGTGAGAGCAGAGAACATCAGCAGTTTATTTGCTTCATATTATGAATTCAGTTAAATTCAGTTGGGAAAAGATTATTTAAAGAAACTTTTGTGCTTGACATATAGGAACCATTTCACATTAAGTGTCCCATATAACTGTAGCTATACATTAAACAATGTAACTACTGGTCATGTAGTTGCTGTAAAAGCTACATCTCTGTAGTACAGTTATAAACTATAAAAATATCTAACTAAACTTTAGTGTTGACATTAGTAACTATATATGTGTATTCTTAATGTAAGTGCAGTAAAAAGGTTTCTTTTCATGAGCAGCACAATCGTAATAGCGGTAACAGTGATTACTTTTCCAGAAGTTGCATTCCTGCACACTCAAACAAGACCTAAATATAAACTGGGGACAAAGAGGCTATGACATTCACTGATGACTAAGTTTTTGGATATAAAATATTGAACATTCTCCATGCCATGCTATAGCAGCAGTCAGTAAGTATATGGGCAGCGGTGGGGAGTTAGGGAGTTGTCCCCGCATCGGAAGATTGTGGGTTCAATTCCCTCACCAGTAGGTTGCCCTGAGGTACCCTTGAGCAAGGTACCGTCCCTATCACTGCTCCCTGGGCGCTTTCAATAGCTGCCCACTGCTGCACGGTGTTCGAGTGCATGGGTTAAATGCAGAGGTCCAATTTCGCAGAGGTGTGCTGTGCTGTGACCTCGCAATGACAAGGGTTGTCACTTTCACTTTCACTTCCCTACTTTTAGCAAGACAGCTTCTCAGTTTCTGGGGTTGCAGTAATTTGCTCATTCAATTTGCTTTCAAAACTGCTTCCATATTTCTATCAACCAGACCCCACACCACACTTCATTTGCTGTCTGTAGGCATCATTCATAGATGTTCGTCACATCCTAATGAAAAACAGCTCTTCAGTTTTCCCATCTTTTGATGTAGGTCAATGCAATAAGTTATTATTTTTAGCACCATAGTCTAATTATGTTTTTTTTTTTGGGATATCACAATGCCGTGCTGCATATTGACTTCCTTTAGCATTGTTTGTTGTTTTATGCTGTATCAGTCATTTAACTTTTAAATGAAGCTTCCGTTTTGCAGAGAGAACAAGATCATTTACATCTGATTGCCTACTTGATGAGAGGCTTCATGGCCTGTAAATTTTCTCTGTCTTTGATCTCTTCCTCCTCTACCAGGACGCATTGTGTTCATTCGAAAGCTATTTGGAATTGATTAACATTTTGAAGAATGGTTTTGTCATGCTCTGAGACGAGGCTGGTCTGGATGGTTGTGACAGTTTCATTTTTCCCCCCTCAAACCCTGACAGTGGAACCTCTTTGGTTTTCCACAGATGACTCAACATTACATCACTGGTGATTCTAATGCTATTTTATCAAATTCAGTTCGAATTACTTTTCTAAGCCTGTCACCGGAGCCGATAATGAATGCAATGACACTCAGCGGCCCTCGTCTATGAAGGGACTTAATGGAATGCAGTTGTCCTATCAGACTGCTGCAGTGGAAGCTTAGGTGGCATGCGTTTTATGTCATGATATATAACAAACACATTCTTCCAATCAGCTCAGTCCTCTTTCAAATTGATAGCTTCAGCATTAAGATAGAATACCGAGAGAGACTTTCGTGTCATTAAGCAGCATTTGAATAATATTGATGATGGATCCTGCAACTGTCATGCTTTTTTAAGCCAAACACATAACAAGGAACATATTTATAAGACATATATTGATCAATAATCCATCTTTTTTGGTTTGTTCATAAAGATAATTGAGTTCCTGCATGAAGACAGCTCAGAGCAGGTTATAACTCTCAAACATCATATAGTGTGGCTTCGGCACTGCCGTCAGCTGTGCACTATTTATGACACGATCTGTCTCCCAGGGCCACTGCAGCCGTTGTAAAATGACTTTGGTGTATCTGCCAGCATTGTGTTCTATTATAAAACAGCTAGTTTCAGCTCTAAATGCAGATTGGCTGAGTCAGGTCCGAGACCCAAGCTATTAAAACTTATCATTCTGTTGTTGGAATATTCCATTCATATATTCAACCCGTCGTTATCTGAGCCACTTAACCAGGGTTGTGGGCTATGTGGAACAATTCTGTAACTTTATATTGCTTTGCAAATGTCGCCTTCTGTTAATGAGCTATGTGTGGTAATTACAGCTAAATAAGATAAAAATGATGGACACCGGTGTATTTTTGTCATTTTATAAAAGCCATAACTAATTCTAGCCCATGTGGAAAAGTGATTTCACAGCAGGCGAAGGACCTTTTAATTTCTTACATGTAAAATCATTGTAACAGAGTCTCTTGCGGGCAGCGGTGGCTTAGTGGTTAGGGCCATATGATTGGAGGATTGGGGGTTCGAACCCCTTCCCAATAGGTTGCCCTGAGGTACCCTTGAGCAAGGTACTGTCCCCATCACTGCTCCCCGGGTGCTTTCAAGAGCTGCACGGTATTTGAGTGTGCATGGGTTAAATGCAGAGGTCCGATTTTGTTGTGGTTCATTGCCTGCTGTGCTTTGACCTTGCAATGACAAGGGTTGTCACTTTCACTTTTCTTTCAATTTCATACAATAAAATAAATAGTTCCAGCTCTGCAATCTGAATGGAGGAATACAGAAAACGTTCCCGTTCACTGCATGAAAAACTGTTGCCCACTCAGGGATCAGGACACGTAAGTCATTTTGTGTTTGTGTGGTAAAGATCAGGCTGTTTCAGTAGTTCAGTTATTGAGATAAAGTTAGTCTAGATGGTGGCACATTTATAATTTCCTGTTGAGTCTTACAGTAATTTCATTAAAGACTATTGTCTTTAATGACCCCCTGCTTATGTTAGATTCTATTATTTTCTGTCCTATTCTATTTTTTTGCTATTCTATGCCGTTCTATCCCGCTCCATTCTATTCAAATTCATTTCATCCTACTGAACTCTATTCTATCCTTCTGCTGCAAGCTTAGAAAGTCAATGTTTGAGATTTATTGTATTCTGCCTCATTCTTTCATACCTCCATCCTAGCGAAGACAATATCCAACAACTTTTTCACCCTAAAGAGCACAAAAAACGCATCAATTCTTCCCAGGAAACAAGACCCACTCCAGCACATGGCCTGATTAGTCATTCACGGCTGCACTTCAGCATAGAAATAATAAAGAACAGAGGATAAAATGGGTATCAGCTAAATGGCCTTGTGTAAGGAGGAAGACAGATGCATAATAACATCCTGAAGACATTACTTTTTTTTTTCCTCTTGAGAACTAAAAAGCTCTTGTAATCCAGCCTATCATTTTCTAAGTCACCATTAGTATTTAGGCCAGTCATGTGTTGCATATGTTACATGGCTAATACTAACAGGCTAAAAAAAAAACAGGCTAATACTACTCCTAATTACTCCTAATTAATAATTTTTACAGTTATAATATTATTATAATATTATAATAACCCCTTGTGTAGCTAATCAGACAAGATGTTTGATGTTAAATTTTGTTTCTTTAGATTATTCATGGATATTTTTGTAAATCAAGCTCTAGAAGTCACCAAGGAATTTTACCATAAATACATCCCCCAATAATCCTCTATTTGCTCATACTGTTTCCAACTCCTCATTAAGAAGGTGTCAACTTGCCAGATTTGGATTTATTGTCAGTTGTAAAAATGAATGAAACCACATGTGGCTGACAGGTCTGCTTACACAAACCACTGCTGGGTCTTCCATTTGTGGCAGTGACTGTCTTAAATATGAGGAATCTGATCCAAGATGATTCCTCTCCAGATATGGTAGTGTCTAAAATACCAGTCTGCCCCAGTTTTGTTCATGTTTAGTTCACAAAAAGATATACACTGTCCTCTGCCATATTTAGTCTAAGTAAATGAAGATTGAAGGAGTGAATGCGGTTTAAGTGGGTTGACTTTTGTGTATCTATTCCAGGGAAGGATCTTTGTGTCTACTGTCATGTTTATGTACAAAGAATAACAACTTATTGACAATGAAACATTACTCTTTGCTATAGGATATGATGGGGCTTCCAAAACTTTATTCATTTTCCTGGCAAAGTAAACAACCTATGCTGCTTGTCACCAAATGACACACAACCTCAGAGACCTGTGGCACTAAACTAAATCTCTGGCTAGCAGTGTGATAGAATTTTCTGGTTTTACGCACAGTTGGCCATTGCTGGACTGGGATTCTTCTAAAATCCTTTGTGGGTTGTACCTCATTTCCGGCTGTTGTCCCACACCTCCCAGCAAGACCATATCCCTTCTCCTTTCAATCCTTCTTCAATTTGGCTCCACTCTACATGATTTATATCTAATCCACTGCTGAGGTGTCAGCACAGGCAGACTATACTTTTCTTGTTTCAGTAAAATACGATTTACTAAGTCTCTTCAATTATGCTCTGCATGCTCTGTATGTTTGCTTCAGAAGAGGGTTATTGGGTTTAGAACTTATATTTAATAATACAAGGGGCAGTGGTGGCCTAGTGGTTAGGGCGTCGGCCACTTCCCAATAGGTTGCCCTGAGGTACCCTTGAGCAAGGTGCTGTCCCCGTCCCGCTCCTCCCTGCGATGGGCTGGCGACCTGTCCAGGGTGCGTCCCCCGTCCCCGCCCTGTGTGTGCTGGGTTGGACACCAGCACTCCCCCGCGACCCCGTTTGGGACAAGCGGCAGAAAATGGATGGATGGATGGATGGATGGATGGATTTAATAATACACAGGCCAGTGGTAGCCTAGTGGTTAGGGTGTTGGCCCCAGTATCAGAAAGTCATGGTTTCGAATCTCATACCAGTAGTTTGCCCTGAGGTACCCTTGAGCAAGGTATTGTCCCTGTCACTGCTCCCCGGGCACTTTCAATAGCTGCCCCCTGCTGCACGTGTTTGTGTATGGGTTAAATGCAGAGATGTAATTTCTTTGTGGTTCACTCTATGTTCTGCCTTGTTTCACAATGACAAGAATAGTTTTACTTCACTTTCACTTCACTTCACTACATAGACTCATAAGATTTCAAGATCTCATCATGAGATAAAATCATGGCTTGTTTTTGGAGGTGCATGTTTTATAATTGTAATATTATTTATATTGTAACATTCTCTATGTTTCTCTCGTTTTTCTTGACAGTTTCATTGGGTTGGCCTTTAGAAATTCTTTTTAGGCTTGATTTAGGATTAATCTTAGTCTGGGGGACAACCCAGGTAGAACATGAATCATAGATATCATGGAATCATTAGATAGAAAATGAATTATATGGAGAATAGAGACTTATAAACTATGAAGCTTAACCTGATTGTCATGATCGATGACTTATTTCCTGACCATGTTCTGGCTGTCTATTGATCATTTGTTTAGCACTTTAGTACTTCTATCCATTCCCACAAGGCAATATCAGTCCAGACTGTCCTTACTTTTGGTTCCCTGATGGTGGAAGGAGTACTATCAGAGCAGATATAATTTGAGTTATAATTTTAAAGGTATAATTTGAATGTTACTGAACAAACCTCCCAATAAGAACAGTATGTTTTTCAAAATTAAAAACTTCAGATGCACTGTTCCAAATTATTACGCACAGCAGAGTTTCAAAACATTTTATAGGTTTTAAAGAACTGAAAATGGTCATTGGTTGAATTTGCAGCCTTGGGAGGTCATATTTACTGAAATCAAAAGCTATTTCAATCAAAAACATCTTAACAGGTCAAGATACAGATTAACACAGGACCCCTTATTTGATAGCAGCTTCACAATTCCTCCATCCATTGAACTTGTGAGTTTTTGAAGAGTTTCTGCTTGACTTTCTTTGCAGAATAGCCTCCCAGAGCTGCTGTTTGGATGTGAACTGCCTCCCACCCTCATAGATCTTTTGCTTGAGGATACTCCAAAGTTTCTCAATAGGATTGAGGTCTGGGGAGGATGGGGGCCACACCATGAGTTTCTTTCCTTTTATGCCGATAGCAGTCAATGATGCAGAGGTATTCCTTGCAGCATGAGATGGTGCATTGTCATGCAAGAAGATGATTTTGTTACGGAAAGCATGGTTCTTCATGGAAGAAATTGGTCAGTCAGAAACTCCACCAGAAACTTCAGAGGTCATTTTCACACCTTCAGGGACCCTAAAGGGGTCGACCAGCTCTCTCCCCATGATTCAGCCCAAAACATGACTCCACCACCTCTTTGCTGATGTCGCAGCCTTGTTGGGACATGATTGCCGTCCACCAACCATCCACCACTCCATCCATCTGGACCATGCAGGGTTGAACGGCACTCATCAGTGAACAAGACTGTTTGAAAATTAGTCTTCATGTAGTTCTGGGATCACTGCAGCCGTTTCTGCTTGTGAGCATTGGTTAGGGGTGGCTGAATAGAACGTTCATGCAGAACTGCAAGCCTCTGGAAGATCCTACACCTTGACGTTCACAGGACTCCAGAGGCACCAGCGGCTTCAGATACCTGTTTGCTGCTTTGTAATGGCATTTTAGCAGCTGCTCTCTTAATCCGATGTATTTGTCTGGCAGAAACCTTCCTCATTGTGCCTTTATCTGCAAGAACCCGTGCATGCTCTGACTCAGCCACAAATCTCTTAACAGTATGATGATCACGCTTAGGTTTTCCTGAAGTATCTATGGTTTTGATACCTTGTCCAAGGCATTCAACTATTTCATGCTTTTCGGCAGCAGAGATCCCTTTTCTTTCCCATGTTGTTTGAAAATGGTGGTCTGCTAAATAATGTGGAACGTCCTTCTTCAGTAGCTTTTCCTTTAATTGGGCTCAACTGGCAACCTAATTATCACAGGTGTCCCAGATTGATTTCAATGATCCAAAGAGACACAATACCATCCATGAGTTGGTTTAATCTTTATGACACTTAAATACAATTTGCATAATTATTTGGAACGTGGTGTAATATTTTCTACCCAACCCTTTCATGTGCAGATTTTTCCGACCACTATAAAATACAGTATATTAAACAACATTTGTAAATTATTGCCAAATTCTTCCAAGTGCTAACGTCCATTTGTATTTGGATTGCAGTTTAGTTTTGGCTTTGCACACTGACCTCTTTTTCATTGGATATCTTAAAATAGCACAACTGATCTAAGATTTGATTTTTTCACTCAGTTCCATAATTTCCTTTTTAAAAACTGACACTGGAATACCATTCCTGCAGCTAATATGGTCTATTAATATTTTTTCCACAGTTTAATGTTTTAGACTCGGCTTGCAATTGGCATTTTTTTTCTCATCAGATAAAATACTCCATAGTGACATTGCGATACTGTTTTTGGATGTTTTATAAATGCTTTAATAACAAAGAATAAAAAAAAGTCAATCAGCCTATTTTATTAGTATTCACACCCTTCACTTAGTACCTGTTTAGAGCTCTTTGGCAGCAACGACTGCCCCATGTCTTTTTGGAATTGATCCAGCAAGCTTTTTTACACTTTCCTTTTGGAGGATCCATCCGCTTTTCTTGGCAGAATCATATGATTAATTGAGCTGGGATCAGATCTCTGGCTGGGTCAATCCAGGACCTTCCTGAAGAATATTTTCCGAAGCCACTTCGTTGTCTTTGGGTCATTGTCTTGCTGATATGTGAAACCTTTGCCTGTGACCCTGAACACTCTGGATAAGAATTTCACCCAGGATCGCTCTATTTTTCTGTATCTTTATCCCCCACATCCTGACTAGTTTCCTTTTCCTTGTTGCAGAAAAACAGCCCCACAGCCTGATGCTGCTACTGCTTAGCTTGACAGTAGAGATAGTATCATTGCGGTAATGCTCAGTGTAGCCAAATGGTTAAATCTTGATAACAAGTACAGTTATTTCACTCCTGTTTGGCTGGTCTGCAGATAATTTCCTTGACCATGTGGTTTTCACTCGGGAAGTACAGCACCGACTATGAGATCTTGTGTTGAAAGGTGTGTGCGCCTTTCTTAATTATGACCTAAGGACTCAATTAGGCTCAATTAAGTTGTAGAAGCATCTCATGAACCACTCATAGATGTGAGATGCTGAAGAGCCAAGTGTCATGACAAAAGGTCTGAGTAATTATGTAAATGTACTCTCCAAAAATCTGTTTTTGTTGTTATGATGTGTTTTTTTTGGCTGCTGAAAAAATGAACTGAATAATTTAAGAGTCTGAAACAACAAAAAGAGTCTGAAAAAATTCCAAATGCACAGTGTACTCTCGGTGGATAAAATCTCATTTCACATTCTGTTCCTCATCACCGTGAGCATTAACTACATTTACATTGCTTATTTCTAACCCAGCTTGTGTTGCATGATGCTGTGTGGAAAAAGGCATGTGCCAAAGGCATGTATTCGAGTGATTTCCATTATACACACATGTTCCCATCAACACAGGCTGTTATGTGCTATGCACTGTGGTTGGACACTGTGGCTGCTCTTTCTGACCTTGTTCACTCTACAGAAGTAATTGGGGATTATGTAGTAGCCTATGGCAAAGAATGAGACAGACCCTTGCAGTGGATAGAATAAGAATGTATCACAGGGAAGGGTATGTACAATAGGATATTTGGAACTTAAGAAAAGCATCTGTCTGCATATTTAGCCCAGAGTATTTTATTTTTCACAATTGTCAAGTCAGTTGATCATATTTTCAGTTAAATTACAAAAAATACAGATTGTGCTCCATTAAGATTTTCACCGTTTTAATTTTCCACTTTACTTTAAACTGCATAACAGTGACACATTCATGCAAGACGTCATATGTGGTGTTCCTCTTACCTTTTATCTCATCTATATTAATGCCATGATGTTTTTTTTTGTTAATAGTTAATAGATTGTTAATAAATACATAACAAGACATGCAGTTTTATCTGTTTAAGCTGTCAGTAATGGTAATGCTGTTATTTTAATATAACCATTAATATAATATAGTGTAACATTCTGTCTTGACATCTCATGATATATATATATATATATATATATATATATATATATATATATATATATATATATATATATCAGTGTCTAGTGGCTCCCAAATGATAATTTACTTCAAATCTCTTCAGTTCAATAGCTGAGACCCCCTGGGTTCACTGTTTACTCTTCAATACTCCAGCGCTCTCTTCATGATTGTAGTATTTGATTAGCTGGTCTCACTCTCAAGGAGCCAGTGAAGTGGAACTCACCCTCATTCACAGACACACACAAAGAGACAGATTCATTCATTTTCCCATCTGTGGGTTTTTCAGCGCTTCTCTGAAACAGGTGGGACTTTTTTTCTTGGAGTGACTCCTATATAGAAAACATCTACTCAGCTACTTGTCGCTAGAGGTCATTTCTTTTTTCTTTCTTGCTGGAGACATCTGCTTCACACATGAATGACGATATCCTCATTTTGCTGTGGATACAAAAACTACCAGAAAGCGCACTCATAGCATTGTTATACATATCAAATAGGATATTCTTCCCAAAAAACTTCACTTTGCATTTTTGTAGATGCTGGGGTCTTTTCAGCTTTGGTTTCTTGACTAACTGAGTCGCATCTGCTTTCAGAATTTGTTGATATCAAGTGAAACCGGTTCTTTCATGTATCATGTACTTCTGCTTGCCACACAACATTAAAGCATATCAGTTAAACCCCAGGCTTAACAGCTGGAAAAGTGTTCTTTTATTTGAAGTCTCCTCAATACCTTGATGTGAAGTTCCATTTTACTCCATCATTCCATGTCACCATTGCCAAAAAGCCCCTGGTTGATCTTTAACTTGTTTAGTATACTGCAAAAATGATGTTTTTCTAAGGGGGGCTGGAAATAAGTGCTCTTTTATTCCTATAGCTCTATAGCAGCTTTCTGAAAGCCACGCATGCTTGCATTATGAAATTTATATGAATGCTCTTGTGTGCAACATATAGAGCAGATGGAAATAAATTATTCAAAACAAAAGAGTCTGCACCGAGTGGAGAGTTCCCAAACTGGATCTTAATGATGCATGATAGGAATAACTCAGTGATCCCTTTCAGTTTTAGGAAACTAAATGTGAAGCACAGTGGATGTATTGTAATGGCTTGGTCTTCTGTGGCTGCTCGTAGAACAGGATTAAATTTAGAGAAGTAACGGTAAGGGCAGTAGCAGAATTTAGTCTACAGAAACAATTTACAGTGAAACGCATCCAAACAAACCAGCAGGATTGTTATTCGGGAGCAAGATGTTCCAAAAGACACTGCCAAGTTAACAAAAAATTTCATCTGGGGGATGAAGTTTTGGCCAAGTGAATCACCATATCATAACTCTACTTGAAGAGGTGACTAAAGAGAGAAGCCCCCAGAACCAACAACATATGGGGCAGAGGTGGGCTAGTGGTTAGGGAGTTGTCCTGGCTCGGAGGATTGTGGATTGGATTCCCTCCCTAGGTTGTCCTGAGGTACCCTTGAGAAGGTACCGTCCCCGTCACTGCTTCCCTGGACGCTTTCAATAGCTGCTGTCTGCTGCACGTGTGTGTATGGGTGAAACGCAGAAGCTGAATTTCGTTGTGCTGTGCTGCGTTTCACAATGACAAGGGTAGTCACATTCACTTTCAAGTTTGGAAAACCACAGCCAAAGAAGAAACCAACAATTTTGTTAGCCCAGTGGGTCAGACCAAAATATGTTCAGTTCATAGCATAAAAATGATTTGGCCTTGCTTTTCCAATACTTTTGCAGGGGACTGTATATAGTCCACTACACCAGGTTCCAGCAATAGCTGAATGCAAAGGCATCTATGGACTTCCATTATTAATGAACCATCAAGGAAGGTTTCAAAGCCCGTTGTTTCCAGTTATTTCCAAAGGCAGTGGCCCTTGAGGCTGCTAGTGTTGCATATGGAAAGGAGAGATGTGGAAGAACACTGTGGATAAAAGGTGAACTAAGAGAATGCATCTGAAGAATATGCCAAGTTGTGTTTACACTATGGCAAAACTGACTGAAACCAATGTTCTAAACTTGAAATTCTTAGTTTTTAGAGAAATTTGTCACCTTTTCTAGATTAGACCAGCTCTGCATGGTCATGAAAGATATGGATTTCAGGTCATCCTGACCTAGTCACCCTTTGAGGCATTATAGACATAAATTTTTTATCAGGGAGCTCATTTAATGGAATTGTAAGAGCTTGATACACCACAGACCGAAAATAGTTGCGTTCTAAAGAAAATAGTAAGAAGTCATAATAAAAAGTAATTTAGGATTACCACACATGATTTTTATTAAGAAACATATCTTTTAGTACCTGTTTTTGGGGTCATGTTCTGTACCACCCACCTAAACACTGTTGCAGATCAAGTTTACCCTTCACTGTATTTCCTGCAGTAGTGATTTATATTAGCAGGATAATCTACAATGCCATAGTGAAAATCTATTTAGGAATTTTGCAGGACCTGACAAAGAGTTCAATATGTCCTCCAAATTCCCTGATATCTGTCAGGATTGAACGTATGACCTGGAGACTTGTCCTGGAGAAAATGTTCCAATCTATGGAGGCCTCGACATACAGGACTGGGTTTCAAAGTAATGAAAATGTAGAGACACTTGAGACATCTACCGCAAAGGTACATCCAATTAGAGAGTAAATGAAAAGGAATGTTTAGCCAGCCTCATTTTCCAGTATCTTAAAATCTCAACCCATTTATTTTTATAATTCTATTTCTTGCATGGCTGTTATGTTTTGCATGATCCAGTTTTAAAGGCCTAATCAATTGTTTTCCCCTCAATTTGCAACATTAAAAAAAAAAAAATTACCAACTACCCATAACATTGTGTGAATAATTTATGATAAAAAGCACCGGTTAGGAATGGTAAAAAATGAATTAAGTTAGATTAAATTTGAATAATGTGTTTTCCTCTTTCAATTAAATTGACTCATAGCAAGTGACTGTGGTATGAGAAAGAGAAATATTTTTTTCCCTTTAATAAATGTTTAGGCTTGTGCGTCAGTATCATAAATAACATGTTTTGTACCTGAAACTGCAAAAGAAGGCTTAGTCATCTGGCTCTGAACCCTGCAACAAGAGAGCTTTGCATGAAAAAAGCAGGACTGAGTTCTTTACCCTGGATTTGTGCAAATCTGCAGTAAACATGAAGTCACATCTAATGTCTTTCTTAGTAGACAGGTGCATTTTGCTGTGGGTTCATGATGAAAGGTACCAGTTTCACTTATAGCTTTGTTAAAATGCACATCAGAGGGATGCTTGAGTGCAGAAAGTACATAGATCATTCCACTGAATATTCTTATTGTAGTTTTGTTTATTTTGCCAGTGTAATATCAGCAAAAATGTTTTCATTTTTTAATGCACCGTATATGAGATGCTCTATTCCTCAAATGCCCAAACAGAGTAAAAGGTGGCTAGTGCTTTATGATAATGTTAAAGAATTAGAAATGGCAGATGTGGCTTTGATATGAAAAACTGTCTTTGTGAGCCTTTTTCAGCCTTTTTGATTGTTGATGTATACAAACCCTTCCAAAAGTATTGGAATACGAAGGCTTTTTCATTTTCTTTTGTTATGCACTGAAGACGTTTGGGATTAAGGAAAAGAGATGAATATCAGATGAGATGATATCAGTTTATTTTCTGATATTTACATTTAAGTATGTCAAATTCGAGCATGATGCCTTTTGTATCTGACCACCCAGCTTTTCAGTGAGCAAAGTATTAGAAAAATTAGAGGCTGGCAGGTGTTTCATACCCAGGTGAGTTTTGTTAGGACGATTGTTAAAACTATGAGTAGTTCTTGACATCAGCTCTCAGGTGAATCGCTGAGTCTCACCTGCGAACACTGCATTTGTTGTTTAAAAGGGAAAACCAATATGAAGACCAGAGAGCTGCCTATGAGGGGAAACTGCCATTTTGAAGGCAAGAAAGAGGAAAAAAAAGAAAAACCCCAAAACATGCAGTGAAGTCAAGAACAACCTCCACAGGGCAGTGGTGCAGGTATCTACTGTCTGTTAAAAGGAGACTTGGAGAGCTGATTTATTAAGGCTGTCCAATACACACTTCAGAGTTAACAAAGGATCGTTCAGTTGACCGTTGGAAAATAGAACATTTAGGATTGCCCAAGACAATCACTGGACATGGAAGAATTATCAGAAGAACTTTGTTTTACCTTAGAAATGGAAAACTGCCATATGCCCCCAACAGCCCTGTTGACTGCTGTGCTTTGATTAGAAATGTATCTTTTACAGGAGCAAGTGAAAGTGGCTAATTGGAAATATGCCCATTTCAGGTATAACAACAAAGATGCAGCCAGTCTTCTTTTGAAGCGTCAAATTGTGATGCTAGACGGAAACAATTGTTAAGATTTTACTCTTCTCACCATTGTAATGTGTAGGTTTCTTATCAGAAATGGGTAATAAATGGATATTTATATAACCATGTTGAGTGTTTACAGAGATTAACGTTTCTGATCTGGGATCATTTGAAGATCTTTTAAGAAAGATTGTTTGGTCATCCATTCTCTCCCGCTTATCCGAGGTCGGATTGCGGGGGCAGCAGCTCCAGCAGGGATGCCTAGACTTCCCTCTCTCCGGCCACTTCTTCTAGCTCCTCCGGGCAGATCCCAAGGTGTTCCCAGGCCAGCCGAGAGACATAGTCTTTCCAGCGTGTCCTGGGTCTTCCCTGGGGTCTCTTTCCAGTGGGACGTGCCCGGAACACCTCACCAGGGAGGCGTCCAGGAGGCATCCTAATCAGATACCCGAGCCACCTCATCTGGTTCCTCTCGATGCGGAGGAGCAGCGGTTCTACTCTGAGCTCCTCCTGGATGACTGAACTTCTCACCCTAGCTCTAAGGGAGAGCCCAGACACCCTGCGGAGGAAACTAATTTCAGCCGCTTGTAATCGCGATCTCGTTCTTTCGGTCACTACCCACAGCTCGTGACCATAGGTGAGGGTGGGGACGTAGATCGACCGGTAAATTGAGAGCTTTGCCTTTTGGCTCAGCTCCTTCTTCACCATGACGGACCGACGCAGAGCCCGCATCACTGCAGACGCTGCCCTGATCCGCCTGTCGACCTCCCGCTCCATTCTACCCTCACTCGTGAACAAGATCCCAAGATACTTAAACTCCTCTACTTGGGGCAGGATCTCACTCCCAACCCTGAGAGGGCACTCCACCCTTTTCCGACTGAGGACCATGGCCTCAGATTTAGAGGTGCTGATTCTCATCCCAGCCACTTCACACTCGGCTGCGAACCGATCCGGTGAGAGCTGAAGGTCACTGCCTGATGAGGCCAACAGGACAACATCATCTCCAAAAAGCAGTGACCCAATCCTGAGCCCACCAATCTGGACCCCCTCAACGCCCTGGCTGCGCCTAGAAATCCTGTCCATAAAAGTTATGAACAGGATCGGTGACAAAGGGCAGCCCTGGCGGAGTCCAACTCTCACCGGGAACAGGTCCGACTTACTGCCGGCAATGCGGACCAAGCTCTGACACCGGTTGTACGGGGACCGGACAGCCCTTAACAGCGAATCCGATACCCCATACTCCCGGAGTACCCCCCACAGGACTCCCCGAGGGACACAGTCGAATGCCTTCTCCAAGTCCACAAAGCACATGTAGACTGGTTGGGCAAACTCCCATGCACCCTCCAGGACCCTGTTAAGGGTGTAGAGCTGGTCCATTGTTCCGCGACCTGGACGAAAACCACACTGCTCCTCCTGAATCCGAGGTTCGACTATCCGACGGACCCTCCTTTCCAGGACCCCTGAATAGACTTTCCCCGGGAGGCTGAGAAGTGTGATTCCTCTATAGTTCAAACACACCCTCCGGTCCCCTTTCTTAAAGATGGGGACCACCACCCCAGTCTGCCAATCCAGAGGTACTGTCCCTGATGTCCATGCGATGTTGCAGAGGCGTGTCAGCCATGACAGTCCTACAACATCCAGAGCTTTGAGGAACTCTGGGAGCTTTTTGACCACCTCGGCAACCTCGGCCCCAGAGATGGAAGAGTCCACCTCTGTATCCCCAGGCTCTGCTTCCTCATCGGAAGGCATGTTGGTGGAATTAAGGAGGTCTTCGAAGTACTCCCCCCACTGACCCACAACGTCTCGAGTCGAGGTCAGCAGCGCACCATCCCCACTATACACTGTGTTGACTGTGCACTGCTTTCCCCTCCTGAGATGCCGGATGGTGGACCAGAACCTCCTCAAAGCCATCTGGAAGTCCTTCTCCATGGCCTCTCCAAACTCCTCCCATGCCCGAGTTTTTGCCTCAGCAACCACCAAAGCCGCATTCCGCTTGGCCTGCTGGTACCTATCAGCTGCCTCCGGAGCCCCACTGGCCAAAAGGGCCCTGAAAGACTCCTTCTTCAGCTTGATGGCATCCCCCACCGCCGGTGTCCACCAACGTGTTCTCGGGTTGTCACTGCGACAGGCACCGACCACCTTACGGCCACAGCTCCGGTCAGCCGCCTTGACAATGGAGGCGCAGAACATAGTCCATTCGGACTCAATGTCCCCCACCTCCCCCAGGACGTGGTTAAAGCTTTGCCGGAGGTGGGAGTTGAAACTTGTCCTCACAGGGGACTCTGCCAGACGTTCCCAGCAGACTCTCACAATACGTTTGGGCCTACCACCAGGTGATGGTCGGTTGACAGCTCCGCCCCTCTCTTCACCCAAGTGTCCAAGACATGTGATCGCAAGTCCGACGACACGACCACAAAGTCGATCATTGAACTGCGGCCTAGGGTGTCCTGGTGTGGACATCCTTATGCCTGAACATGGTGTTCGTTATGGACAATCTGTGACGAGCACAAAAGTCCAATAACAAAACACTGCTCTGGTTCAGACCGGGGGGGCCATTCCTCCCAGTCACCTTCCAGGTGTCACTGTCATTACCCACGTGAGCATTGAAGTCCCCCAGCAGAACTATGGAGTCCCCAGGAGGGACACTCTCTAGCGCCCTCTCCAGAGACCCCAGAAAGGGTGGGTAGTCCAGACTGCTGTTTGGCGCATATGCGCAGACAGCACTAAGGACCCGTCCCCCAACCCGAAGGCGGAAGGCGGCCACCCTCTCATCCACCGGGGTAAACCCCAATGTACTGGCCCTGGGCCAGGGGGCAATAAGTATGCCCACACCTGCTCGGCGCCTCTCACCGGTGGCAACTCCAGAGTAGAAGAGAGTCCAGCCCCTCTCAAGGAGACTGGTTCCAGAGTCCAAGCTGTGCGTCGAGGTGAGTCCAATTATATCTAGCCGGAACTTCTCAACCTCGCACACTAGCTCAGGCTCCTTCCCCACCAGAGAGGTGACATTCCACGTCCCTAGAGCCAGCGTCTGCTGCCGAGGATTGGAATGCCAAGTCCCCAGTCTTCGGCCACCGCCCAGCTCACATTGCACCCGACCTCTTTGGCCCCTCCCACAGGTGGTGAGCCCATAGGAAGGGGGACCCACGTTGCCTCTTCGGGCTGAGCCCAGCCGGGCCCCATGGGTGAAGGCCCGACCACCAGGCACTTGCCATCGGGCCCCACCTCCAGGCCTGGCTCCAGAGGGAGGCCCTGGTGACCCACGTCCGGGCGAGGGAAAGCGTCGTCCAAGAATAATTCTCATCATAAGAGGTCTGATTGTTTGGTTTCCTGTTTAATTTCAGTTTTCAGGACTCCAGCCCTGGTTTTATCTACGATGCAGCACTAGTGCCCACGAAGTATGACAAGGGAGACAGCACACAGGTGTCGAGCTGCTGACAGTAATGCAATCTGAGAAGCAGTTCCTTCCTGTTTCCCAGAAAATTGTTCATCCCTTCACAGATATGAAGATCCCCTTCATTAGTAACAGCTTGCACAGCAGACTGTAGACTGTAGACTGAGCCCAACCTTTTCTCTCTTACTTGTATTGATATTTTTACTGACACTGACCTATTTCATATTTTACAAATCAATCCTCCAGATATTTCTTTCGCAGGATTGTTTTCTTTGAAAAATGTTTCCACAAAAATGTTCTTAAGTCTTTTTTAAGACATTTGAGGACACAATGGAGATGTACACAAGGTTCAACATTATTTTTCTTCGAATTTGTGAACATTGATTTAGCTTAAATATTATAAATAATTTAATCATTTTTATATGATAAATAGACTTAGACATACACGTTGTATTTATACTTGTAAATTCCAAAAGATATGGTTATGTGTATGTCACAGTGGTGGGGTGCGGGAAGGACGTCAATGCTGAGCCACAGATCCAAGACATACTTTTATTCCACATAACCAAAATCCAGACACGAAACTGGAACAGAACCTAACAGAACCACCGCTAACTTCAACCTTAGCTGAATGAATGAACTGCGCTCTGTTCTGACTCACTGAGGCTTAAGTAGTCAGCCTCAGTGTAGCACACCTGTGCCTTATGAGCTCAGGTGTGCTCCGTCAGAACAGAGCGCCCTCTACCATGAACAAAACAAAATAGTCAAACCCTTACAGTGTAAGCAGTCTGGTGATAAAAAAAAAATTAATTTGAGAATTCATGACAAATGTACAATAATGAGGGCCCAGAATTGATCTGGGAATTCTTCCCTTATTCGCTGTCAATAGACAAAGTTTTAGCCCTCCTTCTAGTTTCAGTAACTTCTTTCTAGCGGATCTCACACAGAAGGTAACAAGAGTGCTCCAGTTGATTTAGAATGCTGCTGCAAGACTTGACTTCAGCCGCCCCAAATTCTGTCCTACTGCACCTTTGCTACGGGACCAAAATAAATCACCATTCTGAGCTTGACATCCACTGAGCTTGATATTACTGTATAAATTAACTTAAAACTTATCTTATATACTGAGTTTACTTGACTTGTTGCATCTAGAGCAACTGCAAGGGAAAGAACATGTTGCTGCGATATAATGCCTTTTTCTGCAAAGACTAACTATCATTCAGAGGCCAGCCATACAAGAAAATCACTTAAAATTGTTAATTGCAGAGGAAAACAGGGACAGTCCTTTCTTCTTATTCTTTTGGCTGCTCCTATTAGGGGCCGCCACACCAGATCAACCATCTCCATTTCTTCCTGTTGTCTGCATCTTCTTCCTTCAAACCAACTGCCTGCATGTCTTCTCTCACCACTTCCATAAGCCTCATCTTTGGTCTTCCTCTTTTCCTCTTTCCTGGCTGTTCCATCCGCAGCATCTTTCCCCCAGTATAATCCTTGTCTCTCCATTTTATTATTTCATGATCATAAATGATTACGAATATCTTAATTTTTAATCCGTTTTTAATCCATTAAATCATAATGCACAGTGTCTCTACAGCCACACCACTAAAAGTCATTATTGAATTTCTGATTGTTTTCCGATTATCCAAGGGGCCAATAAACATCTAACATATAACATTTAGCATCATGTTCCTTAATCAGATTTTAAGGAATCCCATGAATAACCCAAACTTTAACTCAGCATGCTTTGTGAATTTTACTGAGTGTGCAAAAACGGTCGTGAAGGTAAAGATTTTAAGTGTGTAGTGAACTCTAGTAAAAAAATCCTGGTCATCGAGACTCATGTATAGTAAACCTTGGAAACCTGTTTATCGTTTTGTTGCTAAAAATGTGTATTTCTGATTATGATGGCATTGCATTTTTGGCATTTAGCAGATATTTAGAGTGAGTTCCGGTCCCTAATTACATTAAATTATTACAATTATTACATTTTTATTCCATTCCATATATTCTGTTCCAACATAACTACTTATATCACTTTTGAATATAAAAAGGCTTGAAATAACAATTTTTTATGCCGAAAAACACAGTTGTAATGTTAAAGACTATATTATAAATCCTTTTTTTTTTTTTTTTTACAATGCTTTTAAGTTTAGCACTGTGGCACATTCTCATAGTTTCAAAATTCCTAGTTTTAAGCCGTAACAACATTTCCACTAGTTAGCAAAAATCAGCACTATACTGACTAGCTGGCTGGCGGGAATATATAAACATTTTATGATTCTAAATGAACGGCAGTGTCATATTAATAATTTAAATGTTTTGACAAAACCTCTCTTTAGATTTAATGGACTTTTTTGGTTTTGGTAGGTCCTACAACATAGCAGCATATTGAGTAATTGAACTAGGGATTTACTAGCAATTGCTTCTTCCGCTGTTTTAAGGAGATGCCTAGTATACAAGTACAAACTTGAGCCTCTTCAGATTGGCCTTATCTCACCAACGTGGCTCTCAAGCACAATTTCCTTACATGACCTGACCTCTCTCATGCTGCAGCATGCATTATTAAGGAAGTCTGTCATAAGCTAATTCAATCTACAGTTAGCAGCTAAGTGACCATGAAAGCCATTAACTCTTGACCGCCTCAAGACCCTCTTTTTTGACAAGGCAATTAACAGGGGCTCATTTCCCCAACCATATTAATGACTTGGTTTACTAAAATCATTACTTCAAGCATTAAAACTGGAAAATCTGTCCTTCACAATATAACAGAAAGTGCACATGTTCAAAATGCATTTAACATGTTTCTTGACTGCTTTGTATTGGTATGCATAATTTCAATCTCATTTTTTTTATTTCCTATTTTGGTTGATAGGTCCAATATTTCAGTGCACTTATAAAGTGCGCTCCACCCAATCCTTACTCCTCCTATCTGAAGATGAAGATGAAGATGGTCCTCTGCACAGCTTGTATGATATTTTTGTGATTTACTAAGTGAAATATGGAGAATGGACTTCTACTTAGTTACTGTTGCTGGGAAAGTGATTGGACATACATTTATGGCAAAATAAATTTTATATTCTCTAAGCCAATATATGAAAATTGTACATCCAAGCTGGCAGAAAAAATGTCATATGTAAGTTTGCCTCCTGTTCATGTGCACTCTTTTTTTCCCAAGTCAACAGCATGTTATTTGAGTGTAAATGCAACTGGCCTTGAGTGTTCAAAAGGCTTGGTACAGTAATATTGTACAGTGATGAATCCTCTTTTGTAATAAGTCTCGCGTCATCTCACATGTTAAACCAGACTGAGTGTGAATGAAAGGGAGGAAAGTGGAGTGGTTAGGATGTCGGGAGCAGAAGTAACAAAGGTGGAGGAGTTTAAATACTTGGGATCAACAGTTCAGAGTAACAGCGAGTGTGGAAGAGAGGTGAAAAAAAGAGGTGCAAAGCAATGGCATCAGGCTGGATTCATTTTCATGTTTGTAGAACCAACCACACATAGTGGAACAGGGCAGCTCCAAAAAGAGTTTGCCAATGAACACAGTGAAGCAAAGGGATGCACCTGACAGACTTTCATTCATTCTTTCTTTTTCTTTTGACTGCTCCCATTTAGGGGTCACCACAGCAGATCATCCATCTCCATTTCTTACGGTCCTCTGCATCTTCCTGCTTCAAACCAACCACCTGCATGTCCTCTCTCACCACGTCCATAAACCTCCTCTTCTCATTTCTCCTGGCAGATCCATCTTCAACATCCTCCTCCCAATATAATCATCATCTCTCCTCTGGACATGTCCAAACCAACGCAGCCTTGCTTCTCTAACCTTGTCTCCAAAACGTCTAACCTGAGCTGTCCCTCTAATATACTCATTTCTAATCCTGTCCATCCTCGTCACACCCAACGAAAATCTCAGCATCTTTAACTCTGACACCTCCAGCTCCACCTCCTGCCTTTTCGTCAGTGCCACCGTCTCCAACCCATACAACATAGCTGGTCTCACTACTGTCTGTAAACCTTCCCTTTTACTCTAGCTGGTACCCATCTGTCACAAATCACTCCAGCCACTCTTCTCCACCCATTCCAACCTGCCTGCACTCTCTTCTTCACCTCTCTTCCACACTCACCATTACTATGAAGTGTTGATCCCAAGTATTTAAACTCCTCCACCTTTGTTACCTCCACTCCATGCATCCTCACCATTCCACTTTCCTCCCTTTCATTCATACTCATGTATTCCGTCTTTTACCTACTCACTTTCATTCCTCTCCTCTCTAGAGAATATCTCCATCTCTCCAGGTTCTCCTCAAGTTGCTCCCTACTCTCACTGCAGACACAATATCAACAGCAAACATCATCGTCCACGAAGACTCCTGTCTAACCTTGTCTGTCAACCTGTCCATTACTATTGCAAACAAGAATGGGCTCAGTGCTGAACCTCTATATTTACTACAGCTCTGTGCATCACCCTTATTCTTGAAGATCGGTACATGTACACTTCTTCTCCACTCCTCAGGCATCCTCTCACTTTCCAAGATGGTGTTAAACAATCTGGTCAGAAACTCAAATGCCATCTCCCATAAATGCCTCCATGCTTCCACTGGTATGTCATCCGGTCCAACAGCCTTTCCATTCTTCATCTTCTTTATTGCTGCCCTTAATTCCATCTTGCTTATTTGCTGCACTTCCTGGTTCACTATACTCACACCATCCAATCTTCTCTCATTTTCTTCATTCATCAGCCCCTCAAAGTATTCCTTCAATCTGCTCAACCAGCTCTGTTCACCTGTGAGTACGTTACCATTTCTATCTTTAATCACCCTGACCTGCTGCACATCGTTCCCAGATCTGTCTCTCTGTCTAGCCAATCGGTAAAGGTCATTTTCTCCCTCTTTACTGCCCAACCTCTCATACAATTCACCAAACACCTTATCTTTGGCCTTCACCACTGCTTTCTTCACTCTGCGGTTCATCTCCTTGTACACCTGTCTACTTTCTTCATCTCTCTGACTGTCCAACTTTTCTTTGCCTCCCTCTTCTTCTGTATACACTCCTGTACTTCTCAGTTCCACCACCAGGTTTCCTTATCCTCCTTCTTCCTTCCAGATGTCACACCAAGTACATTTCTAGCCATCTGCCTTATCACTTCTGCAGTAGTTTCCCAGCAATCTGGCAGCTGTTCAGCACCTCCCAGTGCCCGTGTTAACTCCTACCTGAATTCCACCTTACAGTCTTCCTTCTTCAGCTTCCAACACTTGATCTTCGACTCTGCCCTCAGTTTCCTCCTTTTCTTGACCTTGAAGGTCATCCTACAGACTACCATTCAATGCTGTTTAGCTACACTCTCCCCTGTCACTACTTTGCAGTCTCTGATCTCTTTCAAACTGACCCTCCTGCAAAGAATATAATCCATCTGTGAGCATCTTCCTCCACTCTTATATGTCACCCTGTGCTCCTCCCTCTTCTTAAAATAAGTATTAACTACAGCCATTTCCATCCTTTTTACAAAATCTACAACCATCTGATCTTCAGCATTCCTCTCCTTGACACCATGCCTACCCATCACCTCCTCATCACCTCTGTTCCCTTCACCAACATGACCATTAAAATCTGCACCAATCACCACTCTCTCTCCCCTAGGCACTCTCTATCACTTCATCTAACTCACTCCAGAATTCTTCTTACTCTGATCTTACAACCAACTTGTGGAGCATTAGCACTAACAACATTCATTATCACACCTTCAACTTCCAGCTTCAAACTCATAACCCTCTCTGACATCCTTTTCGCCTACAAAACACTCTTCACATACTCTTCCTTCAGGATAACACCTACTCCATTCCTCCTTCTTTCCACACCATGGTAGAATAATTTAAACCCTGCTTCAATACACCTGGCCTTACTACCCTTCCATCTAGTCTCTTGCACACACAAAATATCAGCATTTCTTCTCTCCATCATATCAGCTAATTCTCTACCTTTTCCAGTCATGCTGCCAACATTCAAAGTCCCTACCCTCACTTCCACTCTCCTCCCCTATTTTTTTCTCCTCCTCCCTCTGGACATGCCTTCCTCCTCCTCTTCTACTTCTCCTTTGGCCAACAGTAGTTCAATTTCCACCACCCTGTAGGCTAACAGTACTGGTTGTGGTCGTTGTTGACCTGGGCCTCGACCGATCCGGTATGGAATTCTGTTTAGCTGTCCGCATATTGATTTGGAAATACGCTGGCTTTTGCATCCCTAGTGGCTGGGTTGATGCACCTGACTGACTATAACATCTAAGTAGTGTTCCACTTTGGACAACTGTGTACTCTGTGTACTCCATGAAATACACACCAAAGCATCACACAACCACCAGCAGCCTGTAACGTTGACACACAGCATGATAAAGATTTGGACTCAGGCATTTTTCTCCATACCTTTATCTCCTCATCAGAATAAAGCATCGATTCTCAAGTGTGTGATACTTTGCTTCCTCAGTCTGCTGCATCTACAGTTTCATCCTTTTTGCTGAAAGAGGTGTTACTCTGTAAGGTCATCTCTTTGGATTAGACGTCTTTTGATGAGCTTGAAAAACCCAGCATTGTTTATTCTTGTTTCAAGGACATGTAGTGCTTTAAAAAGAGGGTAAACACACACACATTAGAAGTTACATATGTTAAAGAATCACAATTCATCATCCCATTAAGATGTAATTTATAGTGGTTTGGCATCCTGTGTTGGTTTTTTATCTTTAATATAACATTTTAATATTTCAATGATATAAAATAACAAGGCAGTGGTGGCCTAGTGGGTATGGACTAGACCCCAGGATTGTAAGGTCATTGGTTTGAATCATGGACCAGTAGATTGCTCTGAAGTAACCTTGAGCAAGGTACCATACCCATCAATCATGCCTTTGAGGTAGACTTTTAAGTTAGTTTAGTCATTTAGGTGAGATTAAATGATCTAATTGCAGTTTAAGTCACTGTTTAGGTAAATACTTGAATGTTATCTTCCCTAGGTTTGGGTCTTGGCTCAGCCATTTGCCTCATTGAGGGATCAGTGATGGGAGGAAGGCATCATTAATCTGAAATCTGCACAGTTTGAGTCATGCAGAAGAATCAGGAATCTAAGGGAACATGTTCCTTGTTAAGCCCTTCTCAGAATTTCAGAAATAGCATGAGTAAATTAGCCAGCAACATAAAGAAATTCACAGCTTGCGACAAAATATCTGACACCCACACACCCTTTCTCTTTGCCTTTCTGTCATACACTGTGCATCCTTGATGGATCAAAGCGTGCCAAGCTGGCTAAATATAGCAAGCTGTTTCTCCATGTTCAGCATTCCTTTGGTTCATAAAGCTAACCCTGGATTTAGCAGCAGTTGTTTTATAGCCAGAATGCATAACAGAATGTAAATGAATACTGGAGCAGTGGGTTAGGATTCCATCAACACCAACATGCTTTAAATATCCACATCACCTCTCAATGTAATTAACTAATATAGTGTGCCCAGAGGAGCTGGGTGACGAGCTATTTTTGGCTGTTATATAACAAACTACATTACAAATACATCACTGAAATGCTTGGATATGAGCATTAGCTGCTGCTTATAAGATTTGAAAGAAAATCCTGATAAATCACAAACTGCTATCTCAAATCAGCTACATGCACATGTAGACACTAAGACCCCATTTGCTCTTGGATTGCACTCTCTTGGTGCATCAGTAAAGTGTTTTATAAGGCAGAAAGGTTTCTTTATTAATCATGGGTGTGTGAGTGTGTGGTTTTTTTTTGTGTGTGACTTGAAATGTAGCAATCAGATAGTTTTCTCCAATCCAGCCACTAGGGATACACAAGCCAGTGTATTTCTTTGTGTCAGTTCCGAATCCATATAAATAGGGAGGGTTATGTCAAGAAGGGCATCAAGTGAAAACTTTTGTCAAATCAATATGCGGACAACAGAACAGATTTCCATAATGGACCCAGGTTAACAACAACCGCCACCAGAGCTGTTAGCCAACAAAGTGTGGGTGGGAATTGGGCTATTGCTGACCAAAGGAAAAGAGGAGGAGAAAAGCATATGTGGAGGCAGGAGGAAAGAAGCATGACTGGTAAAAGTAGAGATTTAGCTGAAATGATATTTTGTGTGAGCAAATATATATATATATATATATATATATATATATATACACAGTACTGTGCAAACGTTTTAGGCAGGAGTGGAAAAAATGCTGTAAACAAAGAATGCTTTCAGAAATAAATAATGATTGTAAATTTTTATCAATTTACAAAATGCAAAGTGAGCGAACAAAGAAAAATCTAAATCAAATCAATATTTGGTGTTACTACCTTTTGCCTTCAAACCAGCATCAGTTCTTCTGGCTACACTTGCACAAAGTCAGGGATTCTGTAGGATTATAGTCGGTGTATGATCAACCAGTTTTACCAAACAGGTGCTGATGATCATCAATGTCACACGGAGGTTGAAACACAGTCATGTTTGGAACAACCTACCAGCCGAGTTCCTTCAGAAACTGTGTGCAAGTGTACCTAGAAGAACTGATGCTGTTTTGAAGGCAAAGGGTGGTCACACCAAATATTGATTTGATTTAGATTTCTCTTTTGTCCATTCACTGCATTTTGTTGATTGATGAAAATAAATGATGAACACTTCCATTTTTGAAAGCATTCTTTGTTTACAGCATTTTTTCACACCTGCCTAAAACTTTTGCACAGTACTGTATATGAAATATATAAGGTTGATATTTAGATGGAAGTGAGTTTAAGTTGTCTTACTCTGGTGTGGATGGAAGGAGGAATGGGGTAGGTGTTTTTTTGTTAGGTGATGAGTTTGAAGCTTTAAAATGAAAGTGTGATAATGAATGTTGTTAGTGCTTATGCCCCACAAGTTGGTTGTGAGATGGAAGAGAAAGAAGAATTCTGGAGGGACTTAGATGAAATGATAGAGAGTGTAGCCAGGATATAGAGAGTGGTAATTGTGCAGATTTTAATGGACATGTTGGTGAAGGGAATGGAGGCGATGGGAAGGTATATTATAAGGAGAGGAATGCTGAAGGTCAGATGGTTGTAAATTTTGGATGGAAATGGCTGTAGTAAGAGGGAGATCTAGTGGTGGAACCCAGAAGTCCAGGAGTGTATATAGAAGATAAGGCTAGTGAAGAAGAAGTGGGATAGCCAGAGAGATGAAGAAAGTTGATAGGAATACATGGGAATGAAGTGCAGGGTGAGGAAAGCAGTGGCGAAGGCTAAAGATAAGGTGTTTGGTGAATTGTATGAGAGGTTGGACAGTAAGGAAGGAAAAAGACCTATACTGATTACAGACACAGAGAAACAGAGCAAACATACTCACACGCCTTCAGATGAAATGTTGAGCAGATGGAAACAGTACTTTGAGAGGCTGATAAATGAAGGGAAATGAGAGCGAGAAGGTTGGAAGATGTGAGGATGGTGAACCAGGCAGTGCAGCAAATAAGTGAGATGGAAGTAAGGGCTGCGATGAAGAGGATTAATAGAAAGGCTGTTGGTCGGAGAGATGGCAGTTGTGTTTCTGACTAGATTGTTTAACACAATCTTTGAAAGTGAGAGGATGCCTGAGGAGTGGAGACAAACTGTACTGGTTCCTTATTCATTTTCATGAATCAGGGTGAGGCACAGAGCTGTAGTAATTATAGAGGGATAAAGTTGATCAGCCACAGCATGAAGTTCTGGGAAAGAGTCGTGGAAGCGAGGTTAAGAAAAGAGGTGAGGATTAGTAAACAGCAGTATGGTTTCATTCTGAGAAGGAGCACCACAGATGCAGTGTTTGCTCTGAGGGTGTTGATGGAGAAGTACAGAGAAGGTCAGAAGGAGTTGCATTTTGCATTTGTGGACTTGGAGAAAGCATATGACAGAGTTCCTAGAGAGAAATCGTGATTTTGTATGAGGTAGTCAGGTGTGGCAGAGAAGTTTGTCAGATGTGCACTGGATGTGTATTAGGGCAATATGGCACAGCTGATATCTGTGGTAGGAGTGACAGATGTAGTGAGAGGGGACATCAGTTTGAATGACTTGTGTCCAAATATATATGGACTTATATATATATATATAACTGTATCTTATCACTGCCTTGATAATGTCAGTCAGTCAGTCATTTTCTGCCACTTGTCCCAATCAGGGACGCAGGGGAGTGCTGGAGTCCAACCCAGCTCACACAGGGCAAAGGACAGGGGACACACCCTGGACAGGTCACCAGCCCATCGCAGGGAGGAGCGAGATGGGGACAGCACCTTGCTCAAGGGTACCTCAGGACAACCTATTGGGAAGGGGTTCGAACCCCTGATCCTCCAATCATGTGGCCGACACCCTAACCACTAGGCCACCTAGTTAACACCTTGATAATGTGTCCTTAATATATCAGAAGTATTGGGTTGATTTCAAATCAGGTTTATGCTAGTCATTAGAATATTTCCTGTTCACTTTCTCAAATTAATAGGCTAACATTGCGCCTGAACAAACCTTATTATTTTTACACTAAAGGGTGCAAGCATGTTAGGTATTTAAACAAAAGGGACTGGACAATGACAACTGTGCTGGTCTGAGGCATATACTCTGCTACTTCAAGCTGCTGCACCAACACCTGTAGAGATTTAACTTCTTCCACGTCACAATTTTGCGCCCATCAATAAAGCACTCAATTTCTTAAAAACAGCATGACATCCAAACATAGTCTCAGGAGTAAGAGGCAGAAAATCTGTGAATATAAGTACATTTAAACAATAATTTTACCCTGTAAGATAAGAGTAGTATTCTTTAAATTAGTCTCATCATAAATGAAGGTTAGTGCAGACTAACTAGTGCAGACAGGCTATATTGAGGAAAGGCAATAAAGAGTATGGGGACGTTGGCACTGCATAATTTTATTCTTTCTGATGGTTCAGAGTTGAGAAGTTTGGAGAGATGGCAAGGAGCAAGATTATTCAGAGCTGTGTATGTAATGCAAGTTTAAACTCAACACAGGCAGCTACAGGAAGGCAGTGTAATTGCTGTAATGTAGGTGAGAGGTAATAAATAAGCAGACTAGAACTTCTGCAGCCTGCGAGGCAAGATGAGCAATGTTTTGAAAATGGAGAAAGGCTGCTTTTCTTATAAAGCTTAAATGTGCCTGGAACTCTAAACTTTCTAAAGATAGCAAAGGGTTTTTTTATTTTTATCGTAGAATACTACATTTGGCTGGCCAAGGATTGCAATAGGCTGTGAATTTACTTTTGGATAAATAACCTTACTTTTTTTTAACCCCCTTTCTCAAATCCCCTGAAAGATGCTTATGCCTAGGCCTGAGTACAACATTTCAAGGTAGCGAGGTATTATAAACAAAACGTTCTTTATTAACAAATAATTAACTATTCATTATTCATTCGCTCATTATTTAGAGACAATTAATTATAATCATTTTTCACTATTTCTTCAGTGAATCAAATGCACTGTGTTTCATTACTTCATGAGAAATCAAGTTATTCTTGTAATACAGTTATAATTGTAGTCATATACTTAAGTGTATAATATAATCCAACAAATGAAGAAAAAAAAACTACGTAAAATGCAGATATAATATTTGAGCCATTTTTCCATTTTTAGAGGCAATGCACAGATATGAACATGGCCAGCAGGTACAAGGTTCTGTACATACTCATCAAAACCCACTTCTAATAAAATATCTCCTCCTTGACTTAGGCATTGTTTGCAAAGCTAACCGTTAAACACTATTGCACAGTAGTTTAACTGTAATTACTCTATGAATCATGTTGTATGACAAAAGGAGCATGTTAGATGTCAAAATACTTACATAGTCTACTAAAGATGTCTTGCTGCTGTGAATGGCATTGCATGATAACGGAGTAATTAACATTAAATTATCTAACATTTGGCTCCCCAAGCAGGTTGCTTCTTTAAATAGCAAAATACAGTGTTAAGCAAATGTGTTTCCTTATAGTCTATGAATGGGTTTCTGCTGCAGTATCTGGGGAGAAGTCATTAGTTCAGAAAAATCTTTGTTGTGTCTTTCTTCTTTTCATCTACACCTTAGGGATTTAAAGGATTTTTTTTCTCTTACATGCTTCCTTCTATAGCACAAATCAAGTCAACTGAATTATGGTAATTATCAACCACTCTTTTGTTATTGGAATCCACTTCAAGTGCATTCATATAGTATCAGCGGCCTGATGGTGAAGGGCCAGGCTCCATAATTGGAATTGTTTTTTAGTCTCTGAGCAGTACCCAGAGGTGCCCCAGAGCAAGGAGCTGTCCCCATCGTGCGGGCATTGGCTATGGCTGCCCACTGCTACACTGTGAGTGCTAGGAGTCACTTTCACTTCAGTCCATAACATATATGCTTTAAGCTGAAGACGTGAAATACTGTTCATTATTTTGACACTATATAACTTGCTTTTTATTGAAGTGATTCATGGGTGTTGTCTTTTTTCAATGAAGTGAAAGTGAAACAGACTATTTGTCATTGTTAAAGAAACACAGCACAGTGAAGCACAATTAAATGAATCCTCTGCATTTAACCCATACACACACCGTGCAGCAGGGGGCAGCTATATCCAGCGGTGATAGGCAAGGTATTTTGCTCAAGGGTACCTCAGGGCAACTTATTGGGAATTGAACCCATTACCCAAGCCTAGTCCCTTGTGACAGTACTGTGAAGGTAGAGGGCGCCCTGCTCTGATTGTGCACACCTGGGCATTGGGTGACAGGTGTGCCTCATCGGGGGTTGGCGTTATAAGCCAGAAAGGAATCAGAGCAGGGCGCTGGTCATTCTGAGTGCTTATCGTTGGGTTTACTTATGTTATGTTTTACACATGGGGCAGTGGTGGCCTAGTGGTTCGGGTGTTGGCCACGTGATCGTAGGTCGAGGGTTCAAACCCCTTCCCAATAGGTTGCCCTGAGGTACCCTTGAGCAAGGTGCCGTCCCCGTCACGCTTCTCCCTGCGATAGGCTTAGGACCTGTCCAGGGTGCATCCCCCGTCCCCTGTGTGCACTGGGTTGGACTCCAGCACTCTCCCCGTTTGGGACAAGCGGCAGAAAATGGATGGATGTTTTACACGCTATTCTCAGTATATTTAATCTATGAGTTCTGTGCACGTCATTTCCGTTATTAAAAGTTCAGTACGAAGCTCTCGGCTCTGCACTGATGTCCAGCCCACGACACTACATTGTAACATCCCTAGCCACTACCCCATGCAGTGCAAGTGTGATAATAGTGATGGCTTTAAGAAAAAGCTGTGCACATGCAGGTGAACATTCTATTTAATAACTAGTGTGTCCACTGAAATGATCATCTGTTTTGTTTTTAGAACTATGCAGCAGGATCCAAAATGGTTCAAATTTGAGTACATTAGTTTTTTTTCAAGGCACATTCCTTCTTTGGACAAGGAAAAATTATCCATATTTTTTTTACAAGGTGGCAGTCGTTTCCAAGAAGACAGATCCATGTTTCAAAGCCCAGTTCCAGTCGGTTTCCATTACTGAATAGCAGCCATGGTGTGGTGTGTCAAAGAGGCTGTTAGAAAAAAATATCACCCCTGGAGGCTTTTTAGCTCAATGTGATGAAATGCCTCTTTTGAATACACCCGAAGCAGACGCAGAACAGGCCTGACAGAGCTAGCTGTAGGGAGCACATTGGTCCCTGTGCCGAGGAACAGAGCTGTTTTAAATGAACTGCTGGGGCCTCTGATGTGAGTGTCATCAAGTGCCAAGAAAACTCTTAAAAACGCTTTCTCACCTTTAATAAAGGCCATGGAGTCTTGGTGACTGAACAAATAAAAGCCAACTTGTGTTATGTTTCAAGTGTATCTATGAGTGACCAACTTGTCTTTTATTTCTTTATTTTTCTAAGGCATTTCAAGGCTACTTCTTCAACAATCAACAAATCAATCCATCAGTAGCCTCAGGGTTGGAGGCTAGTTTGGTTATTAGAGTGTGTTGTTCTCTGTCATGCTAGGTGTCACTGGGCCATTCATGAAGTGAGATTTACAGCCTGAGGGGGGGGGGGCTCACCCTGCGTTCACTTCCTGTACTGGAGATTCTGAGCTTCTTATGAGATGTCACACATCATTTGGCTGAGATGTCAGTGGGCTGTATGCTTTGACACGCTGGTGGAAATCATGAAACAGCTCCCATCTGTTCATTTACATTGCTCCAAGGATTGATTGTACAGGAAGGGTACTTTGTGAAACTGCATTTTTGTTTTTATACGTTTTCAGCTCCTGACACTGTAGGAAAACTGAGATTGGAGTGACTTTGATAAGGACTAAATTGTGATGGTCAGACAGCGACCCTGAGGCGTCCAAAGCTCAGTGATGGGTTAGGAGAGAGGCCACTCCCCTGAGGCGTCCAAAGCTCAGTGATGGGTTAGGAGAGAGGCCACTCCCCTGAGGTGTCCAAAGCTCAGTGATGGGTTGGGAGAGAGGCCACTCTGGTCCAATTTCTCAGAAGAGCAAAAAACTTACTGGAAAAGATAATGCTAGCTATGAAAGTAGGGTATCAAAACATAAAATATTTATGAATGGGGCTGCATGGCCACAGACGGGTTAATGCTCATGCTGATTTCTTCCTAACAACCAAAAGGGTCAATGGCCATATTAGGTTCAGAACTTGTGTTCTGTTCTGATAAATCAGGCTTCTTTTACATGATGTGGATGCCTGGTTATGACAAACTGTCAACCTGTCCAGGGTGTTTCTCTGCCTTATGAGTGCTGGGGAGGCTACAGCACCCTCCATAACCCTAGTTAGGATAAACAGCTAGGATTAATTAAGATGAGATTAACAACAGAGTTGTGATACTGCAGTTTAAAGAGTATAAATGTGGTGAAGTGTGTGATCTCATAACGCAGTCTTAGTGTGGAATATGGCTGCTCTCTGTATGTGAAAGTGAAAGCCACAACAAAATTGGACCTCTGCATTTAACCCATGCACTCAAACACCGTGCAACAGGGGGCAGCTACTGAAAGCGCCCGGGGAGCAGTGACGGGGACAGTACCTTGCTCAAGGGTACCTCAGGGCAACCTACTGGTTAGGGAATCGAACCCACAATCTTCTGATGTGGGGGCAACTCCCTAGGCCACCGCTGCCTCATGAATGTGGTTTGATATGGTTGCAAGTGGCAGTTGTGCTGATTTAAGCCTTGTGTGTAAACCGAGGTGAATTCTGTAAGCCTAGGGCTGTTTAGGGATGATTAAACCTGTAGGCAGATCTAAAGTCAGAAGTAAAGCCAGCCTGGCACCATCAGTATGTCTGACTGGCTTACGTCCTGCTTGTTCTTGGCTGCAACTATCAGATCCATTGTGGTCACTCCGGCACATACCTCAACCCCTCAGCTTTGTGTATGAAGCTCAAGACATGCAGCATCTAAGGGATAGCAGCACTCTGAAAGCAGCACACAACTTTCCAATAGAGAACAGAGCACGGTATTGGTTCATTTTACATTTAAAAGGAAGTAACCCTCTCTTCAAGTAAGGCTTAGAATTTTACAGCTGTCAAATGATTTAAGCCTTTCAAGTTGGCTGGAAAAATGACAAAGAGGGAAATAACAAGCAGCAGAGCCTTCCATGAGATGAGAATGGAAATGGCCTGAGACTGAAGATGTCCAAAAGAAGACATGTTATAAAAGCAGAGTCCTGTTCAAAGAAAATAACAGGAAGTGTATGAGGTTAACCCGTCCTTTCTGCTCCTAAATTTAAGAAAGTTGGGCCCAACATTTAAATGATAGCATTACTTGAAAATAACTCTTTTTGATTTGTCGGCAATTTAATAAATAATCACCTCTGAACTTGCAGGCTTTTGCACCTCACATTAAACTCCATGTATACCATGCTTAATTTTGTCATGTTTATTTTATTTTCTCATCTTCTTTTTATCTGAAAATGTAAAGTATATGGACAAGTAGATTTTTTTTTATCAGCATTCTTTTAAAAATGATCTTTTCTTCTTCTTACAGCCCTGCCATGCACACATTGCTTTTAGAGTGATCACTGATTGTGAATCACTTCTTGGAAGGGTATCGGTAGTCTTGAACTTCATCATTCTACATTCAACTTCAACATTTTTTAACACTCGCAGCTTTTTTTTTTGTATTAAATACAGCACGCGAATATAAACATGGCACTATTTCGTTTGTGAAAGGCTTAGTAACCTTTCCAGAGGATTTCCTTTGTCCACAGAACACGCCTGGCACAGGATTAGAGATGAAGTCTCAAACACAGGGACAAACAAACATGCAATTTGATTAGTTCTGAACTGGCTTCAATGAAGAATGATCCCATCGGGACAGCTACCCTCACCATGGCCCACTGGTTCAAAGAAGGCCAAAGCTCAGGGGCAGTTGAACCAGCCAGGAGAGCAAGCACGAGAGAGAGAGAGAGAGAGAGAGAAATAAAGAGCTAAAACATGGGAAAAAGCCAAGCGCTAAAGGCAAGCAGTCTCTTAGCATTAAGTGTGGCATAATCCTCCTTCCACTGACACACATACATACATACGTCCATCCTGGGTGTTGGAGACTGGTAAGACAGCTGTATACATAGTCCCAAAGTGCCTGAATATTTCATTCTGAACAGATCTCATCCTCCTTTGAAAATTAAATAATTTTCCGTTCCTTCTAAATAGGATGTCATCTTTTTTCGTTTGTTTCAAATATACTGTGGATGTAAAGACTATATATCTGATGATGCTTGTAAAGAGCACAGTAAGGAGACTGGCAAAAACAGTCAACCAGTCATTACTAAAGTGCCAAATTCAGTGGGCAGTGCCTTCCCTTATGCAATGCAGCAGCACGGGGGGCAGAAAGGTGCTTCATAATTTTATAGAATAAATGCATATGAACACAACATGAGTCATATGAAAACAAGTAAAGGGAAAATTATATATATTTTTGACATACATATTATAAAGTGTATATATACACATACACACACACGCACACATACAGTACTGTGCAAATGTTGTAAACAAAGAATGCTTTCAGAAATATAAATAATGATTGTACCTAGAAGAATTGATGCTGTATTGAAGGCAATGGGTGGTCACACCAAATATTGATTTGATTTAGATTTTTCTTTCGTTCGCTCACTTTGCATTTTGTAAATTGATGAAAATAAACAATCATTATTTATAGTTCTGAACACACTCTATATATATATATATATATATATATATATATATATGTATCTATTTGTGGGGATTCTGTTCAACAGAGCTCAGGACAGCTTCCTCAGATAAATAATATCATGGGGTTCGAGTACCTGCACATATGGCATTGATAAATATGGGCTGTGGTTGGAGCCATAAGAAAAAGCCTCCAAAGCATCACAAATGAACAGAAAAAAGGTCCATGACTGCAAAACAGTGCTTTTTCCTTGGCTGTCCCAATGAACTGATCCTTTACAGGAGAAAACTCAGATGTGTTACATTTGCAATGGGAGGCCGCAGAAACAGTAACTGAAGGGGGTCAATTATAGGGTACCAACAAATCTGGAACAAACCGATTTCATGAAATTTGATTTTTTTCCTACATCACACTTCGAATAACGTCTACATTTTTGGCCATATTTAGTTGCATTTTAATAATAAAAAGGGACTTTTACATTTTTATTCAAGAAGAGCCATGATACAAACTATCCATGGTTTAAGAAACCAAGTATCAAACCATGAAAAGGCTGTGCAACATTCAATTGACAGTGATGAGAGCACTGCTGAACAAATTTCAAGTGAAGGTATGTCTAAATGCCCTTGGCTAGAGGGCCATGAAATGTAATCTACAGTTAATGGCTAGCCGTGGGCCACAAAATAACAAGGCGATCTGTGTGTGCTGTGTCTAATGTGGTACTTGTGGTATAAAACTGATATCCCTGCCAAAGTGGATGTTGCACAGCAGGCCTCACAAAAGTCTTCACAGGTCCAATTTAGCCAGAGGCCATGATTTGCAAGGCCTGGAAAAATGACTTTTCTGTTTTAGTAAATTCATTGTGGAAATGCCAACATAATATTCATGCCATCAATAGTTTGTTTAATTCAGTCATTCTGGGCTAAATTGTGAAAAGATTGATGCATTCTAATAGGAACTGGTTTCCTGTTTGAACAGTTTTCCTTTCATGTTGGTGTGTTAATATTGTGGATGGGGGTTTTCTTTGAAGCACTTTAACGAGTCCCTTTTACAAACAAGTCAAGACACAGATTGATACAACAGATGAGGCAAAGGCACATTAAAAGAGATAGGCTACTTAAACAGAGAAACATTAAAAAACCTGGCAAGATTCAAGTGACCGAGATGGATGGGCTAGAAGTAGTAGTTTGAATAGAGATAGGGTGGAGCCAAACCAGTGACTTTTTACTTTATTGTGCCTGTAAGTGTGGCACTATAATAAACTGTTATTCTGATACTGGGCAATAGCTGCCTTTTTTTAACTTTCTGTATCTGACATTTGGGGAATTTGGGGTTTTTCCTCAAAACTGTAATTGAAAGTCAACACCATTTAATACATTTCAATATTAGCATCTACAGCATGTGTTTCACAGGGCTTCTTTCAAGTTTACACTTAGGAAGTAGATTCATGTGTTTATTAGAAATTCTTCAGAAATGTAAGAATGTTTTTTTAAATATAAACAGTGTAACTGTACTACTCTTACATGTTCTTGAGGTCCAGTTCTACAGCATCAATACAGTATGCAAAAATCCCAGGAGGAAAGGGGAGATTTGAACCTCTTCAAAGTGTAATGTTTTAAAAGCATTAAAATATAAAGTTGAATAGGGTGTTCGGTTTCAGTCCACCTTAAAAAAATATATATATATATACCTGCAGTGGAATATGGTGGAATTATGTTACCTAATTAAAGATACTGAAGTAAACCCTGAAGCAGACCACACAAGTGATGGTTTAGTGCTAGGTTGTCCTGTTTCAATTGGAAAGAAGAGGGTGGTTTTATTACACTTTCATGTTGACAGGCTGTTCATCTGGCTGTTACTTGGGTGATTTTCTTTTTTTGAAAGAAAAGTAAACCCTGAAAGAAGTGTGCAGCACATTTGCAGAATGAATCATAGTGTGGAGGTGAGTGACAGGTTTGAAATGGATATGAAGTTGGATTGACTCTGTGAGTAGAGAATCTAAAGAGCTATACTTTTATGTTTTTAAAACTGTTTTCCTTTTAAAGCCTTTTGTTTCACAATTTTGTCATCATTCTTACACCACGGACCTCTGAGTTCAGGCTTCATTTTACAGCTGGGTAGAAAGTAATGCATTTAGGTAAGGCATTTTAAACAGCACAGCTCTAAAAAAAAAAGTGTTGTTCCTCTAACATACTCATTTGTACCCTTGTTCATCCTTTTCACTCCAAATGAATAACTTAGCATCTTTAACTTTCCCCAGCTCCACCGTCTACAACCGTATAGCATAGCTGGTCTCATTACCATCCTGTAAACCTTCCTTTTCACTCTTGCTGGTACCTGCTTGTCACAGATCACTCCTGCCACTCTTCTTAACCGATTCCAACCTGCCTGTTCTCTCATGTTCACCTCTCTTCTGCACTCACCATTACTCTAAACTATTGATCCCGACTATTTAATTTCCTCCATGTTTGTCACCTCTACTCCCTTGCCTAACCTTGTCCGTCCACCTGTCCATCATCATTGCAAACAAGAATGGGCTCAGCACTGACCCTTGATGTAATCCAACCTCTACTTTATGCACCCGTCACTCCTACTGCAGACCTCACTGCTGTCACACTACCCTCATACATATACTGTACTACTTTAACATATTACTCTGCCACTCCTGACTTCCTCATACAAAACCACAACTCCTCTCTAGGCACCCTGTCATGTGCTAGCTCCAAGTCCACAAAGGCACAGTGCAGCTCCTTCTGACCTTCTCTGTACTTCTCCATCAACATCCTCAACCTCCTCCTTCCTTCCAGATGACACACCTAGTTCCTTTCTAGCCATCTCCCTTACCACTTTTGTAGTAGTTGCCCAGCAATCTAGTATTTCTTCGTTATCCCCCAGTGCCCGTCTTAACTCCTGCATGAATTCCACTTTGCAGTCTTCCTTCTTCAGTTTCCACCATTTGATCCTCAACTCTGACCTCACTTTCCTCCTCTTCTTGATGTCCATTCTACTATTTAGCTACGCTCTCCCCTGTCACTACTTTGCAGCCTCCACGCTCCTTCAAAGGATATAATCCATCTCTATGCACCTTCCTCCACTTTTATGTATCATCCTGTGGTCCCCCCTCTTCTTAAAATTATTGAATCTTAAGTATTATCTTATTATCTTAAGTATTATCTTAGGTATTTACTACATCTTAAGTATTTACTACAGTCATTGCCATTCTTTTAAGAAGTACTAATCAACAGCTAAAAATCCCAATAAATGTAATTTCATGCATTAGGCCATCAAATTCATTATGAAATTCAGATTTAAATTGAAAATGTTATATACACGGTATTCCAATGGACAAATTAATGTGCATTCAGAAAAAGAAAAGGTAAAAAAAAAATACATTTAAATAAGGACTCTAACAATAAGACCATGCTTTTATTATTATTTTTCTTTTTTTTATGTAAACATAAGGTATTTTCAACCATTGGCACTATTACACAATGTTTAAAAATATCATTTTGGACATTGGATCATTTGGAAATAATTGATAGCCAGTTAATTTTACCAATGGGGCCTTTAGATTTCAGAAGCTGAAAGTTCATCACTGGAAGATCTGACTAACATCAAAAATATGTTAAATTCATACATAACTGTGACTAATTTTCAATTGTCAGATCAAAATTAGACTATACTGCCAGACTGGAATCACATTTATTTGGATTTTTGCTGTTTAGTGCTTACTTGTATGAGCATTTGTAATCTTGCTTTTCATTTTTCTATCATGATTCTGCTTCCAGGCAGGAATGGCACAGGAGTATTTCAAATTGCCTTTTTCCTGAATACCCTGCTGCAAACTACAGTAGGAGGAATGCAGCTTCCACTGCAGTTTGCCCTCAGGCTGGAGTCAAGAGTACCCTTGTCTGCTTGCTTCAATGAGGCCTTTCTCACCAAGACGAAGCAGGCAGCACTGTGAGAATCATGTTCTTTGATTTCCCCAGTACTATCAACACCTTCCAGCTTGTACTGCTGAAAGAAAAGCTCCAGAGAATGCAGGTACACACTACTGACTACCTGACAGACAGGTGACAGTTTGTGCAACTGTGAGGATATGTATTTGAGCAGGTGGTTAGCAGCATAGGATGTCCTCAGGGGGCAATCCTCTCACCTTTCCTCTTCATCCATGCAGTCCACCTCTGACTTTCAGACTGAAAGTCTGATTCCTGCCATCTGCGTTTTTTTTTGTTTTTTTTTAAGATGACCATATTTGTGGGATATTTCAGTGAGGGACAGGAGGTAGAATACAGAGGCTTAGGAATTGTTGAATGTGACCAAGCCCAAGGAAATGGTTGAGGAAAACTAGGGTAGTTTCCTATAGCTTTCATCCTTTGAAATGCTGAGGCTGTGAACAAGAAGGGAAAAAGTAACTGTTTCTAGAGGAAGGTCCTTTATTGCAAGTTGCAAGATATCGAACGTCTTTGGCCAGCTTGTTGTTGCAATTGCAATTTGCTTTGCTGCAGTCTGCTGGGGCAGTAGTCACTAACAAACTAAATAAAGTGATTAGGAAGGCTGTATCTGTGCAATTTCTATTCCAATTCCTAATGTTTCAATAGAGTGGAGGGAAGGATACTACACTGTGAACAGCACTTAGCATCCCTTCCACGAGCTGCTGTGCTGCAGCAAGAAACTTCATTGTAGAACGTTCTACGGGAAGTCATTTCTACCAGTTGCTATCACTAATCACTAATTCTTCTCCCTATATAAGTGTGTTACCTACCAATCCTGTCACTTGTACAATGTACAGGATGTAATTATGTCCTACAAGCACTGTTCCCCTTACAACAACCACTAAATCTTCATTCTATCTCTCTCACTCAATCTTTCTGTCTGTATTTATCTTATTCTATTATAGTCATTCAATGGCTTGCCTGTCTGGCGAACTCACAAAAGAGCTAGTGTAGTACATATTATTGAAAACGTATTGTGTCTTAGACAGGTATTAGAACACTTGCACATGCAATAGAACTTATTTACATTTAATACATGCATTAGTGATTTTATTCTTCTATTTTTTATAAATATCTACATCTTAAGATACACAATTAGAGAAGTATAATCTGCAGTGAATTGTAAAGTGAAAGCAACTCAAACTCATACACAGCAGAGGGCAGCTGTTTAAAGCCCCTGGGGAGCAGTGATGGGGGCAGTTCCTTGCTCAAGGGTACCTCAGGGCAACCTACTAACCTAGCATTTTTTATTCATACCCAATAAAAATAATTCATGTAGTATTCATGAGTCATGTAAATTCAAACAACTTTTTTTTTTTTTTGCACCCAGGAAGTGCATGATTTTAATTCTCTCACACACTTTAAGTGATTACTTATTCTGTCCATCACTAGCCCGGCTCAGAAAGCTTGCATCAGTTGGCGTGTAGGCTGATTAAATGGGCTCCAGCTTTAATGCCAACCCAAGTGTTCATGACAACACAAAGTTAATGGTAATCAAGCAGTAATGAGCAGTAATTATGTGAACACAGCCATGTTAGCAAAGCTTTTCTCAATTTTTCCCACTACCCACATTGTAACCTGTGAAGTATCCATAACTCTCGTAACCTTCACCAAGTGTTAATCAAGACTGTGTTTCAGAAAAGCACTTCTACATGCCACCAAACCACATTTAATCAAGGATCTATTTTGGATGCAGAATTACGCTTATTGTGCACAGCACAAACCAACCACAATGAAATACTTCTCTGCATTTAGTCAAAAAAAGTGAAAGTGACTATTCTTGTCATTGTGAACCATTGCACAGCACACCACAACAAAATTACAACACTGCATTTAACCCATACACAAACACAGCAGGAGGGCAGCTGCTGAAAGTGACCAGCAATTTGGATGATACCTTCCTCATGGGATCCTACTGGTAGGGGATTTGAACCCACAATCTTCCTATCTGGGGGCAAACACCCTAACCACTGGGCGACCGCTGCTTCAACACAGCCCATACAATATAGCAGGAGGCAGCTTAACATCCAGCACCCAGGAAGCAGTGCTGGGGACAATACCTTGCTCAAGATTACCTCAGGATATCCTCCTGATCCGGACTTGAACCAATAACCTCCAACCATGGAGCATAGTGATTAACCACCAGCCCATCGCTGCTCCAGCTCTTCAGAGCCACTCATGATTTCCTGGCCATGTATGTGTATTCTGTTTGCCTTCTCATGTGCTTTTAGTGTTGTTTATTTTGCACTGTCTCTACTGGCTACTTTTTGAAGAATTCATCTCCATGTGCTTTTGTTCAACAAGAGCTGGTAATGTTTTTCTTATTTCTTTCCAGACAGTGCCAGGATAAATAGACAGAATGAAACAGAAACAGGAGAAAGAGATTTCACATTTGTGGAAAGGCTAATAAAGAGTTCGGGCTTGAAGAGGAGACATGGAAACACAACATGAGCACACGGTAACCCTAACCCTGCCCTGGCATGTGCTTCTGTTGTGTTAAGTGCCTCCACCCTAGCCTGGCACTCAACTGCCCCGGTTTTGTTTCATTCTGTGTAAAGTTTCTAAACCCTCTTCTTTCAGTGTCCTTGTTTGAGCTTTGTGCTATCCCAAGTTTTCTTTCCTTATCTTCCTTCATCTCCTCACAGGGCTGCACAATACACTAGCTACAGTACTAACAACAGTGAAATCACAAAATAATACAAAAACAATAGAGGAAATTATCTATAGAGCACTTTCATACATCTATATGCATTTACATTTACAGCATTTAGCAGACGCTCTTATCCAGAGCGACTTCCATGTCCTAATTACATGGACAGTCCCCCTGGAGCAACTCAGGGTTAAGGGTCTTGCTCAGGGACCCAGTGGTGGTAGTGCCAGAGGTGGGATTTGAACCTGGGACTTCTTGATCCAGAGGTCTAGTAGGCAAGTACCCTACCACTAGACCACCACCACCACCCTATGCAGCTCAATGTCCATTACATTTTGCATACAGTTGTTTTAAATAACTAGCACCGGTGGCCTAGTGGTTACGTTCAAACCCCTTTACCAGTAGGTTACCCTGAGGTACCCTTGAGCAAGGTACTGTTCCTGTCACTGCTCCCTGGGTTCTTTCATAGCTGCCCCCTGCTGCACGGTGTGTGTGTGTGCATGGGTTAAATGCAGAAGTCCAGTTTCATTGTGGTTCACTGTGTGCTGTGCTGTGTGTTCTCACAATGACAAGAATAGTCACTTTCACTTCACTAGATTACAGTTACAAGGTGTCTGGATAATGGGATTCCAACCACTTTCATGTTCTTTCTGTGATTGCTGAAAGAACATTATCTTATAAAGAACTCTGTTAAGAGGATTGTTCTTTCTGTCAGTTACCTTTTCTCTTTACATGTTAGGGATAAGTGATTTAGAGAGCCAAGTTTGCCATCTTAAACAGATGGCGGCCTGTACCTGCCAGGTGGCACAGGTATGGTTTCGACATGGTTAGAGAAGCAGGAAGGTTTTTGTCAGAGTAAACATGTGTGGAGAGCTGGGCTGTGACCCAGAGCAAGTCAATACACTGCTGAAATATGTCATCAGCACATGTGCTAATACACATCGACAAGTTGGCTGACTATCCGTCTTGCTTGGTCAGGGGTGTCAGGCACTAATCCTTTCATGGAGGCTCAGTAAAGAACAATCATAGAGATCTCGTTTCTGAGAAGTGGAAACAAGAAGGAGCTTTCATCTCCCATTTAGTCCCACTGCTGAACCTGCTCAGAGGAGAAAGGGTGGAACACAGTGGATTTTAGTAACTGCTACGTTTCATAGCCTAGCCTTAAGCAGACTTTTAGTATCATGTTTTTCATCAAATGTTGGTCATCTGCCAACTTGGCATCTTTTGCAAGTTATGGAATTGAAAGTTTCAATGAATTCTGGTGGCGGTGGTCTAGTGGTAGGGTACTTGCCTACGGACCTCTGGATCAAGAGGTCCCCAGTTCAAATCCCACCTCTGGCACTACCACCAGTGGGTTCCTGAGCAAGACCCTTAACCCTGAGTTGCTCCAGGGGGACTGTCCCTGTAATTAGGACATCTAAGTCGCTCTGGATAAGAGCGTCTGCTAAATGCCGTAAATGTAAATGTAATTCTGGAGCATCTGGAGTGTTGTAGTAAATATTACATGTTGTGTAATTATGTATTGGGGCAGCAGTGGCCTAGTGGTTAGGGCGTTGGCAGCATGAGTGGAGGTTGCCCTGAGGTACCCTTGAGCAAGGTTCTGTTCCCCATCACACTCCTCACTGCGATGGGCTGGCGACCTGTCCAGGGTGTGTCCCCTGTCCGTTGCCCTGTCTGAGCTGGGTTGGACTCCAGCACTCCCCCTCAACCCTGTTTGGGACAAGTGGCAGAAAATGACTGACTGACTAATTATGTATTAATATTTGAATAGTAAATTAAATGATATAAATACTTTCAAGGCATACTTTCTCGCTCAGATCCACCAGTTGGTGATTTTTCACACCACAAAGTATATCACAAATATTGAGGGGAAGAAAACAGGAGGTCAATTTTAATAAACACTGAAAAAGCTCTTGCTAAAGTGCACTTTTAGGGGCGGTATTACACATGGCCAGGGCCACTTTCCATCTAATGTGCCTAGTTAACAATGTTCCATTTTAGGTTCATGGACGTTGTTAAACCAGTTAAGTATCAAAGCAGGAGATAATTATCTATTAGGTTTTCTCAGTCTACGGTGCCAGACAAAAGATTTAAATCTCACTTCCACACATTTTAAATGTCTTCTATTTCCATGCATATCTGACATGTATTAAGGTTCAGGACAGAAGATAAATGATCTCCTCAGCTATGGTGCTTATAAGGTAGCATATTGCTTAACTGAGGGATAATAAAGATCAACAGCGAAGGAAATTGGAGAGCCTATCTGCACCCAGAACCATTTCAACCACTTTGCATGTATGCTACTGGATGAAAAATCATCGCAGACATTTCTATTTCTGCAAATATAAAATTTCCAGAGATTCTGGCCTTTTAATTAAACTGGCTTGTTGCAGTTCCACAGAATGATATGAAAACTGACATACTTATGTTAGAGGTTGATATTTTTGTTTATATATATTTACATTTGAAGTGTTATGACTGCTTATTTTAAATTATCGTTTTTTTTTACTTTTTGTTACGTGTGCAATCATTGGCATTTTGGCCACACATTTGTTTTTTTTGGTTTTTTTGCTTTTTTGTGAAGTCAAAACAAAATATAACTTGAATGTAAATGGAACCCATTACAAAATGAAGGGTGTTATTATAAATGTCTACATGTACTGTTCAGCTATAAGTAATAAATCTAGGCTTCTAAAGGTTCATTTCTCAAGTTACTGCAAGTGTAAGAATGCAAAGCAACATTCCATCAGAAAGCTGACAGCTTGCTTCAAACTGAAAGTTGAAATAAACTGAATTACCACTTAATGTCCTGCTTTAAGTCGACTTAAAAAATATGATGGTGTTTACTGCACTGCTAAGTGCAAAAGGCATCTGATGGGGCTTCAAGTGGAGCTGACTTGTCATCAAAGAAAAAACTACTAAATAAATAGCGGTGGCAGTGGTGAAGGGTGCAAAAGTACAACTGATGAGTAGTTTTAACATATTTGGCACAGAATCAAGTAGGCTTTGTCATTTCAACCATATACACAGTACACAGTGAAATGAAACAACGTTCCTCCAGGACCCTGGTGCTACACATGAAACAACACAGAACACGGCAAGGATTAGAGATTAAACAAGTGCAGACAAGACAACAAACAGTGCAAACAGTTTCACACAGAACATACAGCTGATTAAAACTGAAGCGGTAGTTTGTATATGAATATAACTGAGCCACTTGGGATGCGACAGAGCTCAGGTTGGATGTTTTGGAGCACGATTGCATTGGTTTGGGCTTGTACAGAGGAAATATGAGGATTATATTGGGAGAAGGATGCTGAGGATGGAGCTGCTGGGAAAGAGGAATAGAAGAAGGCCAAAGAGGAGGTCTGTAGATGTGGTGAGAGAGTTTGTGTATGAATATGAATGTAGGATACCATTTGAACAACAGTCACAGAGACCAGTCTTGTAATACTAAACTATCACTATAACTAAACTAAACTATAACTAAAAGGTTTTTTTTTGCTCCATGCAGCAATGTATGTATTACATTAGGCCCATGGGGAAACCATATGGGGTGGTGGTGGTCTAGTGGTAGGGTACTTGCCTATGGACCTATGGCTCAGGAGGTCCTGGGTTTGAATCCCACCTCTAGCACTAACATCACTGGGTCCCTGAGCAAGACCCTTAACCCTGAGTTGCTCCAGGGGGACTGTCCCTATAATTAGGACATGAGAGGACATAAGAGCGTCTGCTAAATGCTGTAAATGTAAATGTAAATATGGTGATTAGGAATCCTGTTCATGAGCCAACATATGCTGCATCGTACAAGCTAAAGTCGTTTGAAATGTCTACTTTGAAATGTCTGTTTCAGCAGGGAGACAGAATCCCACTGAACGCTGTGCTTCAACTGACAAAATTGGCTTCAGTGAGGCTGATCAGTCTCCTAGCATTATCCAAAAAGCAAAAAAATAAAAAATAAATAAATAACATATACTAAAAAGAGTAAGTAATTGGCACAGTGCCACAGTAGGGACCAGGCCCAATAATACGAAGGTTGAGGATTTGAATCCCACACCAGTAGATAGGGACAGCAGTGGGCTAGTGTTTAGGGAGTTGGCCCCAGGATCAGAAGGTCATGGGTTTGAATCCCAGAGCAATAGGTTGCCCATAGGTACTCTTGAGCAAGGTACCGTCCCCATCACTGCTCCTTGGGGGCTTTCAATAGCCCCCTGCTGCACGTGTTTGTGTGTATGGGTTAAATGGGTTGAACTTTGTTGTGGTTCACTATGAGTTGTGTTGTGTTTCACAATGACAAAAATTAAAAATATAAATATAAATATGACAAAATACATTCTCCAACGCTGCTTCCTGGATGCTGTAAATGGGTTCCCCCTGCTGCACGGTGCTGCTCGGGTCAAAAATAAAAGTAGCGTTTTGTTGTGGTTCATGGAGTGTTGGGCTGTGTGCTCAAAATGACAGTCACTTTCACTTTTGTTTTGTTTAGTGCTAGTGCAGTAATGTGTGCAGCTTCAGTTTGCATTCCAATGTGACTGCAAATGACTGCGAATCCTACAGTGTCAATATCTGTTTATATTTACAGACAATGGAGAAGGAACGTTATTGTGCTTACTGTTTGCTTCAATGAGATCCATATTGGATATTCGGTGTTGCTGTTAGAAGGGCCACCCTTTTAGAGGTGAACACTATGTATCACTATGGGTCACATTCATATACCAAAGTTCATCAAAATATATTTTGCCCCAGCTGTTTCTGATGTGGACGCACTCATTTTGGCAAATGTCACTGAAAAAAATGTCAAGGCCAAAGCTGGGCCTTAAGCCACTGGAGTTACCCAGTTACCATGGAAAGAGCATATGGAATTGCTTTACAATTTGGCCAGTTTTCTAGGCCTAAACTAAAGAATTTCTAATATAATTTCTTCACTCACACTGGAACCTTACCCATGTTTAGGTGAAAGTATGTGTCACCGTGAACACACCACAGCACACAACGCCCCACAGTGAAAGGATTTATCTGGTTTTAAAGCACTTACACAGAGGGCAGCCATTCATCCAGGGCCGGGGGAGCATTGATGGGGATGGTACCTTGCTCAAGGGTAACTAACCAGGACTTAAACCCAGGATCAAGTAATTCACTGAGAAAGTGCAGGCAATGTTATGGTGAACTAAACTGCACAGCTTTCAAGACTTTCCATTCAGATTCTGCTAAATGTCAATATTTCAAGAGCAGGAAAAATGGTTTTAGCTTCCAGAGCAAGTGAGCAAAGGAAGCAGTAACTGTAGATTAAAATAAGTTTTGAACCTGAGTGCTGCTTACCAGCTTCCTATTTATGTTTCCATCTGATATTATTTCTAAAAAAGCTTCTGGGTCATAAGAAAGCTGTTGAACATCAGGAATGAATGAAGTAAAGAATACTTGTCACCAAGAACTGCCAAGGGCACCTGTCAATTTTTACAGTGATCGCCTTTCTGTTCAAGCATTAATCAACATTTGGGTCTAATTTGATTAAATTTAGTCAAGGCAATGCAGTTAATATAATTAGAGCCTCAAATCATGACTCACCTTTTCAGAACGGTCACTGGAGTGTGGCAGAAAGCACATGGCAGTGGTTTGTGAATGAGTGAGGTCGATGGATATGTTTCGAGATTAATATGCATCCTGCATGACTTCCATGTTCAGAAAGGTGTTTTCTTACACATTACAAAACCTTTCATAGGTAAAAAAAAAGTTTATATACGGTATCATTTGTGACTCTGTTATATCAGTATCGCAATGTCCAATAAAACAAGGCAATGGATACATTAACAAGTGAGGACTGAATTCATTCAGACTACTTCATAAATAAGTTTCATTTATAAAGTTGAACTTATTTGAATACAATTCCGTTTAACTCACTTTAAGATTTGATGTTCTAACCTTTCTTAATCAAGTTGCCAGACTGCTTTCCAGCAATTTAATTTGGTTCATCTGAGTTTGAGCTTCAGATACATTTAACAGAATGTAAGCAACAACAAAAGTCACAGGTTAGTTTTACACTTATTTTTAAACTTTTTAAACATATAAACTTATTCTCAATTCAGTTTTTTTTAATTCAGTTCTGAGATGTGATCAGTTTCAAATCAGCTTCCTTTGCAAGTAGTTTAAAAAGCTTTTATTAGGAAAAAAATAATTGCATTGCTGCAAAAAAAGCCAAAAAAAGGCAAAAAAAAAAAAAAAAAAAAAAAAATATATATATATATATATATATACTAATAATCAAGAAAATCAATGTGTCAATGTGAAGGTGGGGCTTCAATGACCTCACACACACTGCCGCAGGCTTTGTCCCAAACTAAATTCTNATATATATATATATATATATATATATATATATCTTCTTCTTCTTCTTTTTCTTTCGGCTGCTCCCGTTTAGGGGTTGCCACAGCGGATCAACTGTCTCCATTTCTTCCTGTCTTTTGCATCTTCCTGCTTCAACCCGACCACCTGCATGTCCTCTCTCACCACGTCCATAAACCTCCTCTTTGGTCTTCCTCTTCTCCTCTTTCCTGGCAGCTCCATCCTCAACATCCTCCTTCCAATATACTCCTTGTCTCTCCTATGCACATGGCCAAACCAACGCAACCTTGCTTCTCTAACCTTGTCTCCAAGACGTCTAACCTGAGCTGTCCCTCTAATATACTCATTTCTAATCCTGTCCAACCTCGTCACACCCAACGAAAATCTCAGCATCTTTAACTCTGACACCTCCAGCTCCGCCTCCGGCCTTTTCGTCAGTGCCACCGTCTCCAACCCATACAACATAGCTGGTCTCACTACTGTCCTGTAAACCTTCCCTTTTACTCTAGCTGGTACGCGTCTGTCACAAATCACTCCAGCCACTCTTCTCCACCCATTCCAACCAGCCTGCACTCTCTTCTTCACCTCTCTTCCACACTCGCCGTTACACTGAACTGTTGATCCCAAGTATTTAAACTCCTCCACCTTTGTTACCTCCACTCCCTGCATCCTAACCACTCCACTTTCCTCCCTTTCATTCACACTCATGTATTCTGTCTTTTCCCTACTCACTTTCATTCCTCTCCTCTCTAGAGCATATCTCCATCTCTCCAGGTTCTCCTCAAGCTGCTCCCTACTCTCACTACAGATCACAATATCATCAGCAAACATCATCGTCCACAGAGACTCCAGTCTAACCTCGTCCGTCAACCTGTCCATTACTACTGCAAACAAGAACGGGCTCAGTGCTGATCCTTGATGTAATCCAACCTCTACTTTAAATGCATCCGTCACTCCCACTGCAGATCTCACCACTGTTACACTGCCCTCATACATATCCTGAACTACTCTCACATACTTCTCTGTAACACCAGACTTCCTCATACAAAACCACAACTCCTCTCTAGGCACCCTGTCATATGCTTTCTCCAAGTCCACAAAGGCACAATGCAGCTCCTTCTGACCTTCTCTGTACTTCTCCATCAACACCCTCAGAGCAAACATTGCATCTGTGGTGCTCTTTCTCGGCATAAAACCATACTGCTGTTCACTGATCCTCACCTCTTTTCTTAACCTAGCTTCTACTACTCTTTCCCATAACTTCATGGTGTGGCTGATCAACTTTATCCCTCTATAGTTAACTACAGCTCTGTGCATCACCCTTATTCTTGAAGATCGGTACCAGTACACTTCGTCTCCACTCCTCAGGCATCTTCTCACTTGCCAAGATTGTGTTAAACAATCTGGTCAGAAACTCAACTGCCATCTCCCCTAAACATCTCCATGCTTCCACTGGTATGTCATCCGGTCCAACAGCCTTTCCATTCTTCATCCTCTTCATCGCTGCCCTTACTTCCATCTTGTTTATTTGCTGCACTTCCTGGTTAACTCTTCTCACATCATCCAGTCTTCTCTCTCTCTCATTTTCTTCATTCATCAGCTCCTCAAAGTATTCCTTCCATCTGCTCAACACGCTCTGTTCACCTGTGAGTACGTTACCATTTCTATCTTTAATCGTCCTGACCTGTAGCACATCTTTCCCAGATCTGTCTCTCTGTCTAGCCAATCGGTAAAGGTCCTTTTCTCCCTCTTTACTGTCCAACCTCTCATACAATTCACCAAACACCTTATCTTTGGCCTTCACCACTGCTTTCTTCGCCCTGTGGTTCATCTCCTTGTACCCCTGTCTACTTCCTTCATCTCTCTGTATGTCCCATGTCTTCTTTGCCTCCCTCTTCTTTTGAATACACTCCTGGACTTCTTGGTTCCACCACCAGGTCTCCTTATCCTCTTTCTTCCTTCCGGATGTCACACCAAGTACATTTCTAGCCGTCTGCCTGATCACTTCTGCAGTAGTTTCCCAGCAATCCGATAGCTCTTCAACACCTCCCAGTGCCTGTGTTAACTCCTGCCTGAATTCCACCTTACAGTCCTCCTCCTTCAGCTTCCACCACTTGATCCTCGACTCTGCCCTCACTTTCCTCCTCTTCTTGACCTCCAAGGTCATCCTACAGACCACCATCCTATGCTGTTTAGCTACACTCTCCCCTGTCACTACTTTGCAGTCTCTGATCTCTTTCAAACTGACCCTCCTGCAAAGAATATAATCCACCTGTGAGCATCTTCCTCCACTCTTATACGTCACCCTGTGCTCCTCCCTCTTCTTAAAATAAGTATTAACTACAGCCATTTCCATCCTTTTTGCAAAATCAACAACCATCTGACCTTCAGCATTCCTCTCCTTGACACCATGCCTACCCATCACCTCCTCATCACCTCTGTTCCCTTCACCAACATGACCATTAAAATCTGCACCAATCACCACTCTCTCTCCCCTGAGTACACTCTCTATCACTTCATCTAACTCACTCCAGAATTTTTCCTTCACTTTCTTCTTACAACCAACTTGTGGAGCATAAGCACTAACAACATTCATTATCACACCTTCAACTTCCAGCTTCAAACTCATCACCCTCCCTGACACCCTCTTTACTTCCAAAACACTCTCCACATACTCTTCCTTCAGGATAACACCTACTCCATTCCTCCTTCTATCCACACCATGGTAGAACAGTTTAAACCCCCCTCCAATACACCTGGCCTTACTACCCTTCCATCTAGTCTCTTGCAAACACAAAATGTCAACCTTCCTTCTCTCCATCATATCAGCTAATTCTCTACCTTTACCAGTCATGCTGCCAACATTCAAAGTCCCTACCCTCACTTCCACTCTCCTCTCCTTCTTTCTCTCCTTCTCCCTCTGGACATGCCTTCCTCCTCTTCTTCTTCTTCTTTGGCCAACAGTAGTCCAATTTCCACCAGCACCCTGTAGGCTAACAGCACTGATGGCGGTCGTTGTTAACCCGGGCCTCGACCGATCCGGTATGGAATTCTGTATCGTTGTCCGCATATTGATTTGGCAAAGTTTTACACCGGATGCCCTTCCTGACGTAACCCTCCCCATTTACCCGGGCTTGGGACCGGCACGAAGAAATACACTGGCTTGTGCATCCCTAGTGGCTGGGTTATATATAT